>CM041780.1:237971830-238261080 GCA_023374045.1 Limonium bicolor
GGACAAGACACAAGTGTGTCCTCTTGTTAAGAGGCGGACAAGGAAGACATGCTTCCGCTTGTTCTTAGGCGGACAAGGAACACATGCTTCCGCCTGTTACGGGGCGGACTCACACATAAGGAACCGCCTGTTATGGGGCGGACACCAGCATTTGCAACCGCCTGTTATCAGGTGGACATGGAGGCGGACAGCAGCAGTTAGTCAGTCGCGACAGTTTTCTTCCTCGCGTCGACTTCGTCCGTCGACTTGTCTTCGCCGACTTCTGACAACTCGTCCACTCGTCCACTGTCTGCAATTATCCATCTACTCTGCACACGTTCTGTCCCCTGCAATAAATGATCAATCAGTCTCCAAATCTTATCCAGCTTCTTCCACCGCCTCAATCCATCACGCGTCTGTTATCTTCATTTTCCTCTACTGCCTCTTCCTTTCTCTATATAAACCCACGAGCCTTCTCCTCAAAAATATCCACCACCCATACAATCCATCACCGAACCACTTCACCACAAACCTCACGCCATCTCATTTCTTTTCTTCCGCCTTCTCCATTTTATTTATTTTACAGTCCACCATATCCACCTCTAGCCCTACGTATACAAAAATAGCAGAGCGAGCCTGAGTGATTACGGATGATTTCTATTACTCTTGTCTCTGTTTATCTATTTAATATGTTAGGCTAGTTTACGTACGCTCTGGGAATGGTTATTATGTGTTTGTATTAATTGTGTAATATTTTTACTGGTTTTATTTAAATACAGTTTGTTACGATTAAAGCTTATCTCTCGCCTTTTTAATAAATGTCATGAGTTTATTAAATTGCGTGCTAAGTCTATTTTGATCAGACCGGTGACAAATAGATAGGTTAATTAAGCCGTAAATTTGGAGAAAGCTTATTATGATTTAATAAGTTAGTATTTTCAGATGCATAAATAATTTCTCATATCTAAACCGTCCGTTTACACGTATTGTGCTTGAACCTTGATTAGAACCTTGCATTTTCAGGTAAACGAGTTCTTTTGAGGCTATGATTTAGTCCTAAAGATAATAAGAGGAATTTTGCCAAACAATTATAATTAAACCAATAGAGATAGCATAATTAATCAGATCATATTAACCTGAACCAGAGTCCCGTTTAATTTATCTTTTAACTTAGTTTATTTTATCTTTCCTTTTTATTTTTATTACAAGTCAATTAATCCCCCCTCCTGTGACACGCTTAGGTACTATTATATGTATATTAGTCCCACGGTTCGACATCCGGTCGCTTACATTTCACTATACTACTACGACCGGGATTTGTTTGCAGCCCGACGTTTATTTTGAGTTTTTAATTTCTTTTCCTTTAATTTTACACCAGTTTAACCACTCACAATATAACGTCTGCACTCACCCCTTTACTTTGTTGCAGATTGAGCTCGTGGGATCTTCTTTTCTCGTCCCCTTCTGGAGCTTCGTTATTTTATGTGTCTTTAGACTTTGTTTGATTGCGCTTTGGACGCTTTAGTACTTTGTGTAGCCTTCGGGCCTCCCTTTGTATTTGACTTATAAGCTTTGGATCTTGTAAACTCTTTTGGTATTTATACAAGTTGTTATTTGGTTTTGGGATTCGTTTTGCTTAGAGCCTTGCGACGTTAGGTAGTAGACTCGCGGCGTGTAACGGCCCTAACTCCTAGGCCGGTTTTGGGGTCGTTACATTTAGTGGTATCAGAGCCAGGTTGCTCGTTCTTTGGTGTTTGTGGGGTTTGTCTGCATGTGTGGGTGTCTGAAAGGTCTGCTGTTTGATGCTTGATGGTTTCTGATAAATTTTGATGTTGTATCTTCAGTATGCCTCCCCGACGTTCAGGACGTGGTGCAGCTGCAGGCGATGCTCCCCAGGGGGACATTGCAGAGATTGTGCAGCAGGTGGTGACCCAGGTGCTGCAGACTGTAGGGGCCACTGCTGGTCAGGCGGCAGGAGCCGGTAACGCGGGGGGCAGCAACGTGAAGGCGCTTCAGGAGTTCCTGAAGCTGAAGCCGCCTTCTTTTGATGCTAGTGGCGACCCACAGGAGGCGAGCCACTGGATCACTGCCATTGAGGACCTTCTGCGGGTCATGGGATGTGAGGAGGATCAGAAAGTCGGATTCGCTACCTTCATGTTTCAGTCGAGGCGAAGGAGTGGTGGAAGTCGGTTGAAGGGAAGTACCCCCACCCATGGACATGGGAGCAGTTCAGGGGCTGCTTCAACCAGCAGTTCTATCCCGATCTTTCGTGATCAGAAGATTGTAGAGTATGGGAGACTTCGCCAGACGAAGGAGATGTCAGTGACGACTATGTGAGGAAGTTTATTTCCCTTTCGAAGTTTGTGCCTGAGCCGGATGATAACCGGAAGGCTAGGAAGTTTGAGGCTGGTTGAGGGGCGACATTCGAGCTGCTGTGGCACCTTTCGCCACAAGACCTTCAGGGATGTGGCCGATGTGGCGTTGGTGGTGGAGTCTGAGCTGCAGGCTAGGCAGCGGTATGAGAAGAGGGACCAGAGGCCCGATAAGGGCAAGGACCAGAAGAGGAAGGGTCGTGTGGAGGAGCCCGAGAGGCGTGAGCAGCTTCTTCTCAGAAGAAGAAGTATAGAGGAGACCGGGGTTCTTCTTCATCAGCATCTCCTGCTGTGGAGAAGTGTGCGGAGTGTGACCGTTTCCATCCTGGGCGGGAGTGCTACAGGAAGTCCGGGGTGCTTCAAGTGTGGTTCGCTAGATCACGCATTGCCCAGTGTCCACAGGCTAGAGGTGGAGGTAGCAGTGGCGGTTCTGAGGGCCGAGGTGCTGGTTCAGGGTCCGGGCAGAAGGCTGATCAGAAGAAGCCCCAGACCCAGGCTCGTGTGTAGCTCTAGCTGGTGAGCGAGACCGTGACTCAGGCCGAGTAGTGTCAGGTATTCTTCAGATCTCTTCTCAGCCAGTTTTCTGCTTGTTTGATTCAGGAGCTACCCACTCCTTTGTGTCTGCTGATTTAGTGGGTAGTCTCGGGTTGTCTGCTGTGCCTGTGATGTGGATTTGTGTATTTCTAGCCCGCTGAGTGGCGTACCTGCTTGTGTACTTGATTCTGTGTGTAAGTCGGTTCCGGTAGTGATTATGGATAGGAACTTGTCTGCTGATTTGATCCTATGGTATGTCTGCTTCGATGTGATTTTGGGCATGGACTGGCTAGCAGAGCACCATGCCCATATAGATTGTGCAGCTAGAGAGTTGTGTTTGATAGACCGGGTGAGACCCGTTTTGCTTTTGTGGGGAACTCCATTCCTTGTGCTCCTGTGTTGGTGTCTGCTATGCAGGCAGTCCGTTCCTTGAGGAAGGGCTGCCAGGGTTTTCTCTGCTTTGTACCTGAGGTTAAGGAGGGATCCCGGTTGGAGGATATCCCATTGTGTGTGAGTTTCCTGAGGTGTTCCAGGACGATGTGCCAGGACTACCACCTGATCGTGAGGTGGAGTTTTCTATTGAGTTAGCGCCAGGGACTCAGCCTATCTCTAAGGCTCCCTATCGCATGAGTCCGGCAGAGCTTAAGGAGCTGAAGGTGCAGCTGCAGGATCTTCTGGATAAGGGCTTCATTCGCCCTAGTGTGTCTCCATGGGGAGCACCTGTGTTGTTTGTGAAGAAGAAGGATGGCTCCTTCAGATTGTGCATTGACTATAGGGAATTGAATAAGGTTACCATCAAGAATCGGTATCCTCTTCCCCGCATTGATGACTCTTCGACCAGTTAGCAGGGGCGACAGTCTTCTCGAAGATCGACTTGCGTTCTGGATATCATCAGCTGAAGATTAAGGCCGAGGATGTGCTAAGTCTGCATTTAGGACCCGTATGGGCATTATGAGTTCTTGGTCATGCCTTTTGGTTTGACCAATGCCCCGTCGTTCTTCATGGATATGATGAACAGAGTCTTCAAACCTTTCTTGGATTCTTTTGTAGTTGTGTTTATTGACGACATCTTGGTGTACTCCAAGAGTGCTGAGGAGCATGAGGAGCATCTGAGGATGGTTCTACAGACGTTGAAGGAGAAGGAGTTGTATGCTAAATTGAAGAAGTGTGAGTTCTGGTTGGATAGAGTGGTGTTTTTGGCCACGTGGTTTCGAAGGATGGCATTTCTGGACCCGGAGAAGATTAAGGCGGTTATGGAGTGGGCGAAGCCCACTAGTGTGTCTGAGGTGCGCAGTTTTCTGGGATTGGCTGGGTATTATAGGAAGTTCGTGGAGGGCTTTTCTAAGATCGTATCTCCCTTGACTCGTCTTCTTAGGAAGGATGTCAAGTTTGATTGGAGTGAGGCGTGCCAGGAGAGCTTCCAGGAGTTGAAGAAGAGGTTGACTTCGGCTCCGATTTTGACGTTGCCTTCTGGGACAGAGGGCTTTGAGGTGTTCTGTGACGCTTCCCACAGAGGGTTGGGGTGTGTTCTGATGCAGCAGGGAAAGGTGGTAGCATATGGGTCACGACAGTTGAAGCCGTATGAGAAGAATTATCCTACCCATGACTTGGAGCTAGCTGCTGTGGTCTTCGCCTTGAAGATCTGGCGGCACTATTTGTATGGGGTGACGTGTAAGGTCTACACGGATCACAAGAGTCTCAAATATCTGTTCACGCAGAAGGAATTGAATTTGAGACAGCGGCGCTGGTTGGAGCTGTTACATGACTACGACCTGGAGATCCTCTACCATCCGGGTAGAGCGAATGTGGTGGCTGATGCCTTGAGCCGTAGGGGTGCTCCTGGTCTTGCTTGTTCGTCAGTCAGTTCAGAGGTCTGCTATTGAGCTTCAGCGTATGGGGATTGGGTTTGGTTGTTCGGTCTGACCGTGCTGGGATGATTGCTTCGATTCAGGTCCAGTCTACTTTGATTGAGCGGATCAGAGAGGGTCAGAAGGCTGATGCTGAGTTGTGTAAGATCAGGGAAGTTGTCAGATGAGCAGGAGTCAGAGTTTTCTGTGTCCAGCGATGATTGTCTACGCTTCAGGGGCAGAGTTTGTGTGCCTAGTGGAGGCGACCTTAGGCGAGAGATTATGCAGGAGGCTCATGGAGCTCCTTATTCTGTGCACCCAGGAGGGGTGAAGATGTACCGGGACCCGAGAGTCCTTTTGGTGGGCGAATATGAAGAGGGAGATTTCTGATTTTGTGGCTCGTTGCCAAACCTGTCAGCAGGTGAAGGCTGAGCATCAGCGACCTGCGGGTCTTCTACAGCCTCTTCCCGTTCCTGAGTGGAAATGGGAGAGCGTTGGCATGGATTTCATTGTGGGGTTGCCTAGGACATCTTCTGGGTACGATGCGTTGTGGGATTGTGGACCGGTTGACGAAGTCAGCTCCTTGCCTGTGAGGAAGACCTTCAGCCTTGAGCGCCTGGCTCGGCTGTATGTAGATGAGATTGTGAGGTGCATGGTGTGCCGGCGACGATCGTTTCGGACAGAGATCCGAGATTTGTATCTCGCTTCTGGCGGAGCCTGCATAAGGCGTTAGGGGAATTTGGCTTTCAGTTCGGCTTATCATCCTCAGACCGATGGGCAGACGAGAGGACGAATCAGATTTTGGAGGACATGTTGAGGGCTTGTGTGCTCGACTTCGGGGGCAGCTGGGATCAGCATGTGACATTGATTGAGTTCGCCTACAACAATAGTTTCCAATCGAGCATTGGGATGGCTCCATTGAGGCGTTGTATGGTAGGCGCTGTAGATCTCCTATTTGTTGGGATGACCTGCGAGAGAGGGCGATTGTAGGTCCTGAGTTGGTGCAGGGAGCTGTGGACAAAGTCAAGACTATCAGGGAGCGTTTGTTGGTTGCCCAGAGCCGGCAGAAGAGTTATGCAGATCAGAGACGCCGTCCGCTTGAGTTTCAGGTGGGAGACCACGTGTATCTGAAGATCTCTCCAGTTCGGGGTGTTGTCGTTTTGGGAAGCGAGGCAAGCTGAGTCCTCGGTTCGTAGGGCCTTTTGAGGTGCTTGGGAAGGTTGGGCCGGTGGCTTACAGATTGGCATTGCCACCAGCTCTAGCAGGAGTGCATGACGTGTTCCATGTGTCGATGCTCAGGAAGTATCTACATGATCCTTCGCATGTGATTGACTATGGTCAGCTTCGACTCAGAGATGATTTCACTTATGAGGCAGTTCCGGTTCGTATTTTAGCACGGGATGTTCGTCGGCTTCGTAGCAAGACATGCCTATGGTTAAGGTGCAGTGGTCTGATCAGTCCGAGCGTGAGGCGACGTGGGAACTCGAGGAGGAGTTGCGTGCTAAGTTCCCTTCCCTTTTCGAGCAGTGAGGTATGTTGAATTTCGAGGACGAAATTCCTTTTAAGGGGGGAGTGATGTAATACTCCGTATTTTCGTTTCAGATTTCATGACATTTCGGTTTATATCATTGCTTATGTTATGTGTTACTTTGGATAGCTGATGGGACACCGGAGTCTTTAAGTTAAAAGACGGGGGCAAGGAGGTCATTCCCCTCCCTTTTATTTGGTAAGACTTATTAAGAGGGATAAGTCATATTTTATTTCATTACAATTCACGATCATTTGCAAACCGCTCGTTCGTTCTCTCGACAGTTTCTTGAGCGCTTCTTCTCCCTCTACTTCCTGCTCATCCATTGGTGTTGGTTCTGGAATCTGTGTGTTGCTGCTGCATTTGGTTCGATTCTTGATCTGTCGTCGTTGTCTTGTCTCTGCGGTAATTCAGGTTTGGTTTCTCCTTTGGTTTCGGTGGGTTTCGCTTCTGTTTTGAGAAGGATAGTTTTCTGATTGTTGAACTGCCTGGTTGTGAATTCAGCGTTGATCTGGGCTTCCCCTCTACTGCTGTTCGTCTGGTTGCGTGTGGGCAGTGTCTGGACTGAATCTTCTCTGCGAATTGATGTAAGTGGGGGATGGAATCGGGGTTGTTTGCTCACCCTCGGGGAACTGTTTTATTCTAGCGTTTCTGGTTTACAATTGTGTTGTGATTGGGTGCTTCCTCTTCGGTTTTGTGTTGTTGATCGATTGGCTAAACCCCCGAGGGTACTGATTTACAATTCTATGAGTTTTGTGTGAGTTTCTGATGATTTTGGCTGTTTTCTGCGCGTCTGTTCTTCTTTGGATTCGACAGTTTTGCACTGTCCGGACATCTGTCCGAACTTGTAAGTTCGGACAGATCATCGGGCGCGTTTTGTTTTTTGAAGATTTTGGAGTGTCCGAACATCGGTCCGAACATGTAAGTTCGGACCTGAAATACCCCAAACCTTAATGCGTTAATTAATTATGTAATTATAATTTTCTAAGGCTAATTAAGTCCTTAAGATCATTGGTGAAGAAATGAAAACCAAAAAGAAAAAGAAAATGCGTAAAAGTCACAAAACGTGAAAACGCGTATTTAATTATTTTAGGAGGTACATAACCTTTATTAGGGTTATAAATATATTTTTATACCTTAATTACACATTAAGAACATGTGGGAAAAATTCCGGAAGAAAATGGATTCAAATAATGCGTTAAAACGCTAACGGAGTCTTAAAGCGCGTTTTTCGAGAAAACCCGAAAACGTGACCTTAAACAGTTAATTGAACCCGTAAAATAATAGTTAATTATGTAACAATAATTAAACATTAATGGGAGTTAAATAACCATTAAAATTAAAGGAATGAGAAAATTCCGGAAAACGGTCCTGGTTAGGGAATAGTGCTAAACCGGGTAAATAAACGAGCGTTTCTGTTAGAAAACGAAAACGCTCCAGCGTGTTTATATTAGTGGGCCGGTTTTATCAATGTAGACAGCCCACCCACACATGACTAGTTAGCTAATTAATTAAGTCAGAGAGCCAAAATAACAAAGGGCACAAATACCCCTCACTCTCTCTCCTTCCTATTTTCTTTTCCCTCTCTTTCTTTTCTCTTCCCTCTCTTCTTTCCTTCCCAGCCGGCTCCCTTCCTCCCTCTCTGTCGATGGAGCTCTCCACAAGCCAACAATGGCTTCCTCACTTCTCTCCATGTCCAAGCTCCATTTGAGCTCCAAATCAAAAATAAATCACATATTCTTCTTCCTCTCATCTTCCTCTATCATCCTCTCTTTTCAAATTCCGAAAGGATGAAGTTGACCTCCATGGGTTTTCACCATTTGAGGAGAAAATGGCACCAATGAGAAGCTTGGAGTCTCCTCTTTCTTCTAAGGTAAAAATTTCCAAGAAAAGTCATTCCCTCTTCATCTCTTGGTGTAATTGATTTTTCACCATTTTTGATACCTTGTTTTCTCCTTGTTCTTGAGCTCCAAATTTATCCTTCAATGGTGGAGTAGTTCCCTTCTTAGTCCAATGGAGAAAATCCCTCTTAAAAGCTTCAAAAGGTAAACCCTAATTCTAGCCCTTTGATTAAATTGAGTTTCTAAGGGTTTAGATAATTAATTGTGTATGTTTTGTGTTCTTGGGTGTTGGGATGGAGTTTGGAAACCCCATACCCTCTTGATCGATTTTTGGGGAAGGTCTGGAGCAAGAGGAGAATTTAAGAGACTTGTGAAATTTAAGGTAAGAAGAACTACCTTAAACCTTGCTTATAAATTGTTTAAGTGTTTGGGATGGGTAAACAAATTAATGAACCCAAATTATGGATTGGAATGTGTTTAGTTGGTTTTGGAGGAATTTGTGAATTAATGTTGACTTGAGAGCTTTAAGAGCCAAGTGTTTTGAGGTTGAGTTTATATTGTGGTTCATTGGGATTTTGGTGATTATGTTGATGTTGATGAGTTTGAGGATTGTGTTAAGTGCTGTTATGACCCTTGAAAGGGTGTGGTTAGATTAGGGATGAAAATGATGTAAATTGATGAGGATGATGTGTAAGGTTTATGGGGAGGTTATGGCAAAATTTTGGTAGAAAATGAGTGTTTTGACTCTTTGATTTGATGATGTTTTTGGGATGTTTTTGATGTGTGTTTGATGCGTTAAAACCCCGTAGAAATGTGTTTTCGATTGGTTAATATGCCACAATAAGTTATGTATGTCTTGTGGGGATTTTGTGGCTTGGTTCTTGTTGTTTTCCGTAATGAATTTTGCAGTTTTTGGTATGTCCTAACTTGTGTCCGAACATTGAAGTTCGGACATCATACGGCGGAAAATTTTCAGAACTCTCGAATTATGTCCGCATGCAAGGTCGGACGCATGTTCGGACCAACCTTGTTTTTGCATAACTTTTTCGTTTGAACTCCGTTTGAGTGCCGTTTGCGGCGTTGGATTCCTCTTTTCAAGTACTATCTGTTTTGACATGTTTTTGGCATATGTTTAGGTATATTTTTATTTGAAAATGACCAATAATCTTTTGAACTCCATTTTTTGCTCTATAAGTGTGTTTGAGCCTTCTAATGATGGGGGATAGGATGGTAATGGTTTTGGATGATGTTAGGCCTTGTTTTGGTGACATGTAAAGGCCTTAGATGTGTAAACAAGTGTTAGGTTTGATGTAGAGTTGTGAACTTAAGATCACAAGAGTAAAATTAAGTATACGGGATAACGGGGTTAACTATGGGCGCACTAGTCGTTCAACAATTGTATTGCCCTATTTAATGGAAACAAATGTAATGTTACCAGTTGTTCAAAGATTATTCAAGGAACCTAAGAGAACCAATAGAGTGGACCTTCGGTGACAGGTATGGTTTTCTTGCAACCTGTGTCCTACCGGATTACACCGGCTTGTATGCCAATGTGTTTTTCTGTGTGTTTGCCACCTTGCAAGATAAGGCATGAAATGAGTTTACAGTAATTCATTATTGTGGCGTAATTAATTCCGATACCGCTTAACCTTAGTTATGTGTTAATAACGGTTAACCGACCTTAGGTTCACATGAGAGATCGGTATTCGGAATAACGTCCCAACCCTTGGGAACGTTCTAACTACGGCTATCCGTGCGTTAGTGTATGTTGTGATTATGTGTGATGTATGTGACTTGTTTGGTATGTTGTTGTTGTTATCGGATATAGTTATCCATGTTTGTTAAAAAGGGATATTACTCCCCTTAGTGTCTAACCGAGTTAGTAACACTATGTGATGTGCGTATTGATAAGTTCCATAAGGGAACCTCTAACTAATAAGTATATGTTATGTATGGAGAGATCCGGTTGTTCCGGTCGCGCGTATTGTTTGGGAGTTAATATATATATGTGGATTAACTCCCATCCTGTTATGTTAAGGGTTGTTTTCCTTCATTGGATTTCGACCTCCCATTAGCTTAGCCAAAGCTTACCTACCCGACCTCCATATCGGGCTAGGAGGAAATTATTGTAATGTTTTAGGGAGTTGACGCCTATGCTGCTTCGACTCCCTCTCTGTTATGTTACAGTTGTCTTTCCTCTTTGAATTACAACCACCCACAAGCTTAACCAAGGCTTACCTAACTCATCACTATTGGAGCTAGGGGGAAATTATGTATGTTGTGATCGGTCCTATATGAGGTCGTCACTCCAGTTAAGAAAATGTATGTATGTTGTGCTCAGGCTTATATCACCCCGGCACTCCCTAAGCAAAGATTATATTCTCTAAGAAGAATGGAATTAAGTTTGTGTACGTTAATAAGTGAAATGTGTTGTTATGTGTGAGTGCTAACCTTGTGTTTGTGTTCTTTTAATGGATGTGTGCTTTAAGCATGAAGTATGTGTATATTTTGTGCATGTTTGAAATAAAATCAACCGCATGCTAAGACGACAATTAGTTGTGCGTGGCCCGGTAGCATGCGGGCTGCGGGATTACCATACCAGCAAAGGTGCTGACCCCCTTTGGGGGCTCCCATTACTCTACAGGTACAACGGAGCTGGAAGCCGCTCGAGAGTAGGACGGGTAGTGGTTGTACATGGGTAGTCATTCAAGTTGAGAATGTATGTAGGTAGTAAGACCGAAATTGTTATCGGCATTAGTTTGTAAATACTCGGTACAGTTGTAATGTAAGTGTATATTAAATGTTGGACATGGACGGGATTAATGTGTAGTTGCTCGGAGTTTAGTCCATCAGACCGGTACGATGTATGTATGTTAGCCTTGTTAGCCACGTGGGTGGCTAACGGCGTGTAACACCAAGGAGTTAAGTAATGTTGTGAGTTATGATTTCCGCTGCAAAGTATTGTTCAAGTACGTTGTTGTAGTTGGGGTGTTACAGGACCTGACGCGAGGACGTGGCTCCGTAAAAGTTTCGAAGTGTGTCCGAACTTGCAAGGTCGGACGCAAGTTCGGACACGAGGATTGTTTTGACTTCTGGGTCTCGATTTACGTCCGAACTTTGACGTCCGGACGTAAGTTCGGACTTTGGCATTTCTGTGACTTCTGATTCTCGGCCTCTGTCCGAACTTGCAAGGTCGGACGCAAGTTCGGACATGCCACTGTTTTGAGCATAACTTCTCTGTTTTAGCTCCGTTTTGAGTTCCGTTTGCGGGGTTGGATTCCCCTATCTGTGTATAAGCTTCTTATGCTGTTTATATGCATTTCCATGCACTTAAGATCTGTGTTGTGAGCTTTTGGTTTTGGGACCTAGTTTCTTTGCTTCTGAGCCTTGGATGGTCGGGTCGGGCTGTCCCGTAGCATGCTGCGCAGGAATTCCTTCTGTTTATACTCCTTCGGGTCTCCCTTAGGATGTTATTTGACCGACGGGTCTGTTAGCTGTCTCTACGGCTTCTGTTGTGGGATCTTCGGATCCATAGGACATTATGTGAGTCCTTCTGTTGTGTTAGCTGGTTACTAGTGTCCCACTTTTCTGCATCTGTATCTGAAAGTCCAACTATGATTTGAAGTGACATTCTGCTCTGCCTCTGTTTTATGGTTCATTCTGGCTATTTATATTGACTCCGCTCTCCTCTCTGTTATAAGTATTCTTCTGCTTCTGTTTTGAGTGGGCTTCCTTGAGGAAGTCTTCTGCTTGCTGGGCTGTTTAGCTCACCCCTTTACTTTGTTGCAGATTGAGCTCGTGGGATCTTCTCTTCTCGTCCCCTTCTGGAGCTTCGTTATTTTATGTGTCTTTAGACTTTGTTTGATTGCGCTTTGGACGCTTTAGTACTTTGTGTAGCCTTCGGGCCTCCCTCTTTGTATTTGACTTATAAGCTTTTGGATCTTGTAAACTCTTTTGGTATTTATACAAGGTTGTTATTTGGTTTCGGGATTCGTTTTGTTTAGAGCCTTGCGACGTTAGGTAGTAGACTCGCGGCGTGTAGCGGCCCTAACTCCTAGGCCGGTTTTGGGGTCGTTACAGAAAAGCTAGGGTTTATCCCTCCTTGGTCAAGTCCCAAACTCAGAGTCAAATATTGAAGGGAACCACCGTAAATACCATAGTTGATCAAATTAAAGCATTAATTGAATACAATATTGTAGGAGATAAAAGAAGTGTATTCAATGATTTAAGTCAAGAGCATTCAATGAGCAACATTAGAGTCAAAACCCATCTTAGGATACAAGATGAGACTACTCAACCAGTAAAAAGAGAAAGACAAGAGAGAAAATAGTTTTAGCCATTGGAGGAGCTTTAGAGCTTCAATGGAGGTAGAGTCTTCAAGCTCTTCTACCTTCTTCTTCACTTCTTTTATCCTCTTCTTTTATCCCTTGTTTTTGCCTTTCTCTCTCCTCTTTCAGGTTGGAATTGTGTGTGTTGAATAATGAGAAAACGTGTCCCCAAAATCAGCTTGTATAATATCATTCTATATATTTAAATTCAAAACAAAAATTAATAAACATATGTTGAAAACGTAACTAGTAAAATTTAACGTTCTTCATACAAGGTTAAAATTGAAAAAATAAATAATATCATATATATAATAATAAAATCTCTAAAGAATTATAAAAAGTATCTAATATATTAGAAAAGCCACAAATTTGATTAAAAATAGACAAAAACAGTTAAAGTAATGATAATTTAATTTTTTATAATTTACTTTATTTAAATTTTATTTTTTTATAATAATATTTTACATTACTAAAGATACTTTGAGTAAGAATATATTATAAAAAATTTGAATTATCATTCTCTTAACTTTTTTTTTAATTTTAATTAAGTTTTTTAGCTTTCAAATGATATATAGTATTTTTATATTTTCAAAATAAAATAATTATATGTGTTTTATTTTATTTTATTACATTTTAACCAATAAAATATAAACATAAATTTTTATTATTCTTACTATTTTTAATATATTTTAATAAATATTGTGGTATCTCGTGAATTAAAAATATTCTACCGTGACTATGTTTGTTAGCAAGTAGGGGTATTTTGATCTTAAAAAATTTTAGGTTAATAATTTATGGGGTTAAATGAATTAAAATTATTTTTTATGATATCTGGAAAACTTCTTTAAAAATTATGATATTTGGTAAATTATAAAAAGGTAAAAGGTGAATTTTCAAAATAAATAAATAAATACAGCCTTAATTAAATCTCAATTTTAAAGCAGGCGGTTAGGTCCCCGTTCAGTTCACCGGGATAAGGGTTTTCCGGCACATTGCGTACCTTCTTTTCTCGTTTCTTTTCGTTCTACTTTTATTTCTCTTTTCCCTCTCCCTCATTCCCTTCATATAGGTTCGTTGTCTCCTCCAGCTCCCCCTCGGCGTCAAGTCTTTTAGCTGTTCACCGGACCTAATTCAACTCTGGCGGCTTCTGAATTTTTTTCGTCAGCTTTTCCATAAACGTGTGTAATTATTACTTCTCGCCCCTTTCCTGTTTTATCTCTGTTATTTCCTACTTAATCCATGACTTATTAAATTTTCCTAATATTCTGATTTCAGGTTGAATTTTCATGGGTCACGGACGAAATTTCGTTCTCCGGCTCTCACATGCTATTTAGACCTGATATGCCCTTTTAACCTACATATTTTCCGAGTCTTTTGTTTGCCTACCTGTTCAAATTCGATCCAAAACGAAAAACAAAAGGATTTCAGATTGAACCGTAGGTTGTCAAATTTACATATAACCGCCACTAACGGCAATATAAAGCTTCGTCCTCACGTTGCTTCCAGTGTTTGCCTTCGTTTAGGGTTGTCGAACTGTGTGTTTTAGTTATCTTGTACTATAGGATTCTTAGCGGTGGTGGTCGGATTAAGGCCTTTTGGTTTGTGAAGTATTTAAGGCTGTGTTGCCTTGTTCTTCGTTGCCATTATATGGGTTGTTCTGGAGGAGAGGGAACAAGTGGGGTGCAAAGCGCTGAGATTCATGGGGAGAAGAGTGGTGATTTTGGGTCTTCAAAACTGATGGATAAGGGAAGAATCAGCAACAGTGAATGTTTATTCAGGGCTGATAAAATTGATCTCAAGAGCCTGGATTTGCAGCTGGAGAATCACTTGAACAAGGTTTTTTCGAAGGCTGTCATTTCCGAAAGGCCTAAAGAGGAATGGGAGATTGATCTAGCTCATTTGGATCTGAGATACGTAGTTGCTCATGGCACGTATGGCACTGTTTACCGTGGAACTTATGGTGACAAGACGTAGCAGGTACATATATATATTCTTTTATATTTTTGTGCACTCGTTTCTGTCATTATCCATTTTCCTTTGATTGGTGTGAGATGTCGGACTTTGTGAAATTGCTATTGCTATGTGTGTCATGGTCACAGGGACAATTATAGGCTAATTCCTGTTTCTTGTTTCCCAGGTATGATTCTTATTGGCCTTTGATTAAGTCACCGTGTTAAGAGTTTTTTTTTAGACAAAGAACCAGTATGTTACCTTCTAATGTTACCAAAGAAGTTGTGTTTACAAATATTTGATGTTAATTTGGCCGAGGAGGATAATGTCACGTGACCTTAACTTTTCATCGTTATAGACCATATTCTGGGTTATGAAAATATGGTAGACCTGCGTGCCCTGAGTGATACCCTTTAGTCTCTTCAAACGAGTAACCTTTTTGGTCTTGATAAAGAATTCATACAGCCCTAGCAGCCCAATAGTTCTAAATAAAGTTGTTAAAGATGGCATGATGGCAGATTATGTATCCTTCACTAAGATCTCTTCATCACTTTGACTTAATTCTCTGCTAATTATTGTAACTGACCCCATTAACTAAAATATCTTTATCTCTTCAAATTATCACATGTCCCCCAAATTAGTATGGAAAATTTTGTGGTTCAAAGTTCAAACCAATAATAATATATGCCTAAACTTTGTGTACTAGGCTCATGGATGCGTTTAGCTGTGTTAGGAAAGATAAATTCTAAAGAGGAGAATATATGGGAAAAAGGAAGTTTGACTCAAGAAGAAAAGAAGGAATTAATAAAAGATAAAGAGGGGAATATGTGGGAAAAGGGAAGTTTGACTTAAGAGGAAAAGAAGGGGAATAATAAAGGACAGAGAAGAGGAATAATTCAAGAATTAAGTAGGGAGTTAATGCAGTCACTCTTTTAAGTTTGAATAGTTTCTTTTATGTTCGAATAATTAATGCAGTCACCTTCTTAAGTTTGAATAGTTTATTTTACGTTTGAATAATTAACCATTCTATTTGAGTAGTCTTTAGACAGAGGAGGGAGAGTGGGCAATAGGCCTATAAATAGAGTAGCCAGGAAGGGTAGAAGAGGACATGGAATTACTTGTGAATGTTATTGTGCAAGTGTTCTTGTGTAATGTTTGAAAATTCTGGTTGGTTGATGAAAGTATTATCGTTGTTCCGGTGTGAATTATCCCTCTCTAGTTTATCTTTATCTTCCCTAGACTTTTCCCTCAATCCTATCTTTCTTAATTCAATTATTCCTACCTTCCTTCTCCGATTTTATTCTCTAAGAAGTTGTGTGGACGTGGAAAGAAAGAGGAAATTAGATTGTAGTGAGGTAGAGAGAAATCTGAGAAGGTAGGAAGACAATGTCTTACCTTGAGAAAGATGACTTTCAGCATGGCTTGCTTGAGTTGCTTAGAGAGGTGAGAAGATTTCGTAACGAAATGAAGAATAGTTATGATGAAATGTTAAGGACGAGGCCCAGTTTAGATAAATCCCAGGGATCAAAAACTTCCCCATCAGTTAGCTCAACGGCCTTAGTAACTTGGGGTTGAGAAGAACCTTGGGCATGTGGTAGCCACATCGGCGGATCTAGAGCAAGCAACGCCAACAATTCAGGGGGAGAACAAGCCCAACCAGACTGCTGAGAAGAAAAACGAGCGTTTTCTAACTCTAGAGGAGAAGAATGATGAGGTCGTCCTGTTCCCGACCATGTTCCCAAACCAGGTTGAGAAGGTGGAGCATACCCAAATTTTGATCCCGGAGAAGAAAGGCGATGCCCACATTGAGCACTCTCGAGTCTTGATCCCAAGAAAGAAGGAAATGCCACATAGAGAAAGGGATGTCCTTGTGTCAAAATCTATCAAATGCTGTAGTGAGGATGCAATCTTCATTGTGCTACCTGTACGCTAGAATAGGAACCAAAGAAAACAGAAGCTACAGGAGCGGGGTTCACGTGGCTTCAGGAAGGAAAAACCATCAAAAACCTCAAATTTGGAAAGAAGAACTTCAGTTGGATCCCAAAAGAAAAATAACTAATAGAGATGCAAAGGAAGAAAAGTAAGAAGAAGAAGCTTTTGAAAATACTGATAAAGAAAAAGATGAAAAATTTGTGGTTAGAAGGATGAAAGAGAAGAAGCAATCACCATTAACAAGCCTAAGGGAATCGAGAGGGTTAGTACGGCCACTCCTCAGCAGAAAGCTTGTATCAAAAGCAACGTTCTGTCAACAGAGGAAAGATTTAGTACTGATGGGAAGACGGGGAAGCTCAAATACAAAAAGAAGGTCAAACAAAAAGTTGTCTAGAGCAGTGCCTGATAGAAGTTTACCAGCACCGATTACAAAGGAGACCAAGGAGGAGCTGAAAGGTGACGAAGACAGGGATGACCACAGCTCTAAGTTTGGGTCGTAGAAAGGAAGTTTTCCTTGCAGTTTGGGTCAGATCAGATTGGTTTTAAAAAATTTTCAGCCTTGAGGACAAGACTTATTTCAAAGAGGGATGGTATGTTAGGAAAGATAAATTCTAAAGAGAAGATATAGGAAAAGGGAAGTTTGACTCAAGAAGAAAAGAAGGAATTAATAAAAGATAAAGAGGGGAATATGTGGGAAAAGGTAAGTTTGACTCAAGGGAAAAGACGAGAATAATAAAGGACATGGAAGAGGAATAATTCAAGAATTAAGTAGGGAGTTAATGCAGTCACTCTTTTAAGTTTGAATAGTTTCTTCTACGTTCGAATAACTAATGAAGTCACCTTCTTAAGTTTGAATAGTTTCTTTTACGTTTGAATAATTAACCTTTCTATTTGAGTAGTCTTTTAGACAGAGGAGGGAGAGTGGGCAATATGCCTATAAACAGAGTAGTCAGGAAGGGTAGAAGAGAACATGGAATTACTTGTGAATGTTCTTGTGTAAGTGTTCTTGAGTAATGTTTGAAAATTCTGGTTCATTAATGAAAGTAGTATCGTTGTTCCGGTGTGAATTATCCCTCTCTAGTTTATCTTATCTTCCCTAGACTTTTACCTCAATCCTATCTTTCTTAATTCAATTATTCCTACCTTGCTTCCTTCTCCGATTTTACTCTCTAACAAGCTGACTATATTTTTTGCTTCTAGGTTGTCTAGCCAAACGAAGATAGATTTTCATTGACGACAACCTGCTTTATATCAGACCTTTGTATTTCTGTTAGACGATCATAACTTGATTAGCCGATTATGTGTTTGAGCTCATGTAAAGAATATTATTTCCTCCTTGTTTAATGGCTATAAATATGGCTATAATAAACCCGAGTCAACTTCATATTGAAGCTTACCACGACGAGTTTCTTGTAGGATTAGTCATGCTTCCCTTCAGTTCGCATCTTTGAAGCTCTTACCTTGATTAAACTGTAGGGGTCAATTATTTGCTGGAACCAAAAAGGCTGGAATCGGTTTTTGTCATGGAAAAAGCTATTAGTTTGTTGGCACAATACTGGTTCTGTGTTAAACTGAATTTTCAGCAGGCATACTGTATCTATCTCCTCAGTTTATCTTGAATCAAAATTTATGATGGATCATTTTTGTTTGGATGTATGTTATCTGATTTTGAGACTAACATAGGCCCTATAATCTGTGTTCTTGAAAGCTTGTAGATGCGTTATCCCCATTGCAGTCAAATCGTTGGACTATAGATGTCTTTTAATTATTTCATATAGTTGTTTTTCCATTGAGTTTTTTTAATTGCGTTGGCACATTGCAGTCAAGGTTTTGGACTGGGGAGAGGATGGGATGCGTACTGCTGCAGAGACTGCTTCAATGAGGGCATCATTTAGGCAAGAAGTCTCTGTTTGGCATAAGCTAAACCACCCAAACGTCACCAAAGTACTGTATTTCAGTTATGCATTTATGCTTGTAGATTTTAGTAGCATAGATGAATTGATTTTATGGCTACCTCCCACCCCCCAAAAAATAAAAATAAAAATACACGGAAAACACCCAATGTAAATCCGATTTTTATGGCCATTCCCTCCTTTATTAATGGTTATGCTCTGTGCTGTTTGTAGTTTGTTGGTGCTTCTATGGGTACTTCAAATCTGAAAATTCCTACCAAAAACAGTTCGAGCTCTTCTTTTCCATCAAAAGCGTGTTGTGTCATCGTTGAATTCCTTCCTGGTGGTACACTTAAACAGTTCCTGATACGAAACAGGAAGAAGAAACTTGCTTTTAAGATTGTGATTCAACTGGCATTGGACATGTCTCGAGGGTGAGCATTTTTTATCTCCAACCCCATAGAAGAGAGTTCTAATTCAACTACTTCTTCATTTAGTCCTTCTGCAAGACAATTTATTGTTGGTTTTATTTTATATTAAATGTTGGCTTTAATATTTGCAGTTTAGAATATTTGCACTTGAAGAAAATTGTTCACCGTGACGTGAAAACAGAAAATATGTTGCTTGATTCTCAAAGACGTGTCAAAATTGCTGATTTTGGTGTTGCTCGTGTGGAAGCTCAAAATCCGCAGGACATGACTGGTGAAACTGGTACACTTGGCTACATGGCACCTGAGGTAAGTTGGATGTTTACAATGCAGTTTTGTTGTTTCTTTAGAAGTTCTGGCAATCCAATCCATGATAGCAGATATTTTGGCTGAATTAGTTATAGAAAAACCATCCCCAGAGAGCTGATCGAAATCTGAAAAAGTGACGTTATGAGAACACTTGTGATACAATATTACAGTGTTGGATGCTCCACCTACACTTCAATGACTGTCTCGTGTGTTTATTTACTTATAAAAGCTGTGAATGCTTTTTTTTTGACTGAAGGTTCTTGATGGGAAACCGTATGATCACAAATGTGATGTCTACAGCTTTGGTGTTTGCCTCTGGGAGATGTATTGTTGTGATATGCCATATGCTGATCTGAGCTTTGCTGAAGTATCATCGGCTGTTGTCCAGCAGGTTAGTTTTGTCATCTGTCCTATTTTTCAGGTTGCTGTGGTGAAACTATCTTTAGTTCATCTTTTGTATCCATTATAGCAACTATAGTATTCTTCAAACCCTGTTTGATAAATTATAAGCTCGTTTGTCTCTCAGGTCGCTGCTGTGCTCCTTACTATGTCTCCTTTTTTTTTTATACCGCAGAATGTTAGACCACCTATTCCGAGATGCTGCCCGAGCTCTCTAGCTAACATTATGAAGAGATGTTGGGATGCAAATCCTCATAGACGCCCAGACATGGGTGATGTGGTTAGGCTTCTAGAAGCAATTGACACGAGCAAAGGAGGTGGAATGATACCGGAAGACCAAGCTAGCGGTTGTTTCTGCTTTGCTCCCACGAGAGGCCCATAATCAGCACCAGCGCTGCTGTAAATAATAAAAAGTGTTAATTGTTAGTTGTGAGATTTTGCTGTGTTCATTTTGCCTATTCCCTGCTATTGTATGGTTGGGACTTGGGAAGAGGTTTTTTAATTTTACAGAAGTAAGAAGCGGGCCAGATCTTTTTATTGTCGGCATCTTGTACCATAAGTATAATATAGGGTAAGACTATCTACTAGGGCAATGCTGCATTCGTAGTTGTGGAGCTGTGTTGTGCTGAAATTACATTTCTTGGCTTACAATATGGCAGACAATCAATAATTTGTTATTCTTTCTTTATTGTTTGTACAAAATTTTTTATGGTTGGGTTGTTTCCATTGTATTCGCATACTTATCAATGTGTTTTATAGCCTAAAACAAATACGCCAAGTTATCAAAATGTCATATTTATACATGTCTTTTGATAGGTGCTCTTTATTGGAAAAATATCACAATAGGTAACTTACACATGAACAAATAGCCAGATGGCACCATAACTCTTAGAACTTGGACCAAACTAAACTTGCATTGATTAGTATATGCCATCATTGACTGAAAAGTTAGTCACATTCATTTTTCACTTTTTTTTTAAGCCATTTTTTTCCTTTT
This sequence comes from Limonium bicolor, assembly GCA_023374045.1. Taxonomy (NCBI): domain Eukaryota; kingdom Viridiplantae; phylum Streptophyta; class Magnoliopsida; order Caryophyllales; family Plumbaginaceae; genus Limonium; species Limonium bicolor. The sequence goes on from CM041780.1 coordinate 237,992,167, forward strand.
CCTTGTTTACACGATGTAGCTGTTCCATTCATTTTTCACTTACACGCAATCGCTGCGTTCGGGTGGGTATAAACGTGGTAGTTTTGTTGTGGCTGTTTTGGTCTGAGTGTTTTGTGGTAATTTTGTTGGTTGTTTTGTGGTAGTTTTGTTGGTTGTTTTGTGCTGGTTGTTTTGTGGTTGTTTTGAAAAATAGTGTTCAGCAGGCGGCGGTTTCGTCTGACTGTTTTAAATAAGTTAGTTTTGTGCAGTGCGTTTACCGTTTTTGGTGTTACAATTAAAAAATTTATATTACATTTTAAAACAATTTTTTGTTAATAAAGTAAAAATATATGTAGATATTCAATTATATACTTTAATTATTATTATTCTTTATTAACATTTTAGTGACAATTAATTTATAATATGTATACATATTAATTTATCAATCATTGTTTTACATATATAAAGAAATAAACCATTGTGTTTAGAGCAAATATATTAGATGTTACATATAAAAATAAAATTTTATGGATTACATATTAGTATTTAATATAACATTTCAAATGTATTAATACTTAAGATTATTTTAATTTTTAATGGAATAAATAATATCATTGAATTGTAAAAATAATTCTTTCTAATAATAAAATAATTGACTGTAACCGAATATATATATGTACAGCTATCACTTATTATTTTATTATTATATATTATTTAATTAGTGATAAAATATTTATTTTAAACATATTTTTGTAGTTAAAACAATATATTCTAATCAATTAAATATTACTTAATGAAATTCAAAAACATAAATTTAAATTTAATACTGGATATGCCGAGAAATAAAAAATAACATATATTAGCATATAAAATCATTTTTAAAATATAATTATAAGTATTGTAAATTTAAATTAATTTATTAAAAATTAATTTTTAAATATTAATTAATATTATTAAAATATTCTATCCCCTTAATTACAGTTTTCTGGCTCTGCCTCTGTTTACGGTATTAATTCTATTTGCAGCATAAACTGTTGGTTGTTTTGTGGTTGTTTTGAAAATGGTATATTTGTGGTTGTTTTGAAAATTGTTGTTCGGTGATGCCGGTTTGGCATTTTGGGTCAAAAATACCAAAATAAAAAAGGACACATTTATGCCACATTTGTGACATGTCCGAACGAAGCCAATAACTTTGTAGCCGAATATCCGCCACGACGGCTCTAGCAGGCACAATTATCCAAGGAGAAAAAGTCCAAAGTAACATGTAAATATATTTCTCCTATTAACTTCTATTTGAAACTAATTTCTAAAATAACACTCCGGGAGAAGTCATCTCTTCAAAAAATGATTTCATTAATTTCAAAAGTTAAAATCGTCTCTTTAAAAGATGATTTCATTTTTTTTGGGAAACTGAGACATCGTGATATTTCAACATTTAGAATTTTTTGAAGTGTTGGGTAACAGGTGAAATCGTCTATTCAAAAGACGATTTAAATTTCAAAAATTAGTGCACTCGTCTTTGAAGAGATGATTTCTAAGGAGAGTGTTATTTTAGGAATTAGTTTTAAAAGGAAGTTAATAGACAAACTTATTTTGTAAATGAGAGTTATTTAAGATTTTTTTTTCAAAAAATCCAAAATAACACCCCTCTACAAACATATTAATCATATTAACCTCCACCAAAAACTAATTCCTAAAATAACACTCCCGGAAGAAATCGTCTCTTGAAGAGTTGATTTCATTAATTCCAGAAGTTGAAATCGTCTCTTCAAAAGATGATTTTTCACTTACTCCCGTTCCACATCAGCAACCGACTCACCGGAATGGAGGAGGAGAAAACTCGTCTTTTGTAAAGACGATTTCAGAATTCGTCTTTTAGGAAGACGACTTTATAATTGATAATTAAGCGCGAGAAAACTTCTAAAATCGTTTCTATTACTTGTGAAATCATTTATTAAGAAAACAATATCTTTATGAATAAAGAAATTGTCTTTGCAAAAACGATTTCACCGGTTCAAAATCCCTCAGCTCTTTCCCTTCCTCATTTTCTTTCTCCTGTGTCCAAACAGACCTATCCTCCCTTTGTTGTTGCGCCAACTCAAATCGCCACCCCTACCCATCTGCCGCCAGAATTGAAAAACACTGTCGCCGCCATTGAGCTCCGACGCCGCCTACCTGCACCACCGGTAACACCCAACGAGGGTTACCTCCCACATCGATTAGAGTGAAGAACGAACCATTCCTTATATAGGTGGGGATACCTCTCCTTGTTGTGATGTGTTTTGGGGCTAGGAAACTTCGGGAACAAAACCGTGCGGCCTGCATGCTAGAGTGGACGATATCACAACTGTAACACCCTGGATGTTACCTCAAAAGATAGCTCATGAAAATAAGAATTTAACAGTGCAAACGGAGTCAAAAACGGACTTCGAACGAGTCCTAAAAGTGTAAAATAGTGTCTGTCCGAACTTGTGTCCGGACTTCGAAGTTCGGCAAGTTGAGTTTCAAAGTTCTGAAAACATTTACGCGCGTCCGAACATTGGTCCGAACTTGCAAGTTCGGACATAAGTCGAGACTTGCAAGTCGATCTCATCCTCGCATGCTGTCCGAATTTTGAAGTTCGAACAGATGTTCAGACACGACCTGAACAGAAAAATCATTTAATCTCTCGGGGTCTGTCCGAACATGGATGTCTGGACGGACGTTCGGACAGGTCCCTAATTACGAATTCAGAAACAACAATCAAAGCAAAACGTGAGCAAAAATTCATAGAAACCAAGAGAAAGTTACCCAAAAGTAATGTATTAGCTGAATGCATTTTTACCTTGAAAAGAACAGCGGAAACCGTTTAAATACCAAGGTGTTACCGCCACATCCAAGTCTCTGGATGCTCAAGCTATTTAACCAAAACAATCAATTGGATCAAACAAAATACGCGGAAGCTCATAAGTCAAATACCATTATTACCAAATAGACTTATCAATAGTCTTTTCAATCCACAAATTGTAATTCTAAATCATAAACCTTAAGGGAAAATATTCAAGTAAAACAATATCACAAAAAAAACATTGCCTCGATAAACTTAGTCATCCTAGACTAGGTGATACGCGTCCCCATCCCCACTTTAGCACTCAGTACCTGTGATCAGAAAACAAACAACAAAAACACGAAAGTATCGCGCAAATCAGCAAAACTGAGTAAACTCCATCTTTTTATGTAAAATACGTTTTGAAAAGTAATTTTGATATGTTAAATAAACCGATTTAATGATCTAATAATCACGACCCAAAACAATTTACAGTGCAATGATCGCAATTCCATTGGGGAGTCTTCAACAGGAATAACAACAATAATATCCAGACAGTCACAAACGGACCGAAATACCAAATACCCTCACCCTAAGTCCTTAAGTGTGCACACCCCCTATGAATCATCAGTCCATAGAGTAGATCATAGAGTTTAACTGCATTTATTGTTTGCAGCGCAATATATATATAATCAGTGGAAATAATTCATGCTCAGGGTGCAGAGAACCAACATAGTGAATCAGGGAGCACCAAGAACTCCAAATAATCAAATCCAGTGAAGAACTCCCAAAACAAAACTGATTCCAATTTCCAGAGTACCATGATTTTACGACACGTGAAGAAATCACCATTCCACTTAACCAAATCTCCATCAGAGTTTCTCAAAAACATTTTGCAACAGAAAAACAATCCACATTAAATCCCAAACAATGAGCACAAAATTTACATGGAACACCCAAATTACTTCAAGAGATCAACTCCTCTGGACTACTGATAGCACCCGTCGACGTAACCGAGGTCTAGGTTTATATAATCAAAAATTAAGAATCACCATCACAATGAATAATCAATTAAACTACTAAGTAGAAAACTTTACCCAACGAATTCCTAATTGACGCCATGGAATCGATTAGACCACGTCAGGAAAACAGCGGGAATTTGCAAGAGCTTAAAGGAGGGAGAAGCGTGAATCTTTTAGTCAAAATCTAAGCGTAGAATAGTTGCGTGAATTTTGAGAGCCTGGAAGTGGAAGAGCGTAACGGCAGCACAATGTGGATGAAGAGAAGTGGAGAAATCATTGTTTTAAATAGAGTTAATTTGTATAATAAGAGATAGATAAATAAGGGAAATAACACTAATCAAATAAACAAAATCTGATTTGAAGGAGAGATAGTATGGGGTAGCTTAAATAAAAGTATTATTAACTAGTAGTTGCAAAATATTTAAAAGACAAGGATAATTATAACGTTGCGAAAAACTGGGAGGAGCGGGGTTGCTAACAACGTTGGTTTGGAAATAATTAATTAATTGTTTTCTAATTCGAAATAATGGGAGAGAAATAGTTTAGTCGTTGTGACAAGATAGGAAGGAGAATTAAATATTTAGAGAAAAGTTAATAAACATTTATCGATAAGGAGTAAGTTAGAATAACTAAGATATTACAAAGCAAACCAGGATTTCTGGCAAAAGGAACACAATTACGTTCAAAGGATTGGTCTAGAATACTAGTGTTACTTGTCTGGTCTATCGGTTCTATACTCACATAGTAAGATTCTTCAATTGGTATAGAGCAAGGTTACCCTTAATTTCAAGGAAACTTCCTCAGGGTAGGTCGAGATGAGTACATACTGTGTCAAACCACTCAAGTTGACGAAATTCAACTACACCAGTTGGTGTGAACAGATGGATGATCAATTATTCTCTATTGATCTTCAACTATGAGATGTGGTGACTGAAGGTGATCTCAAGCCGAAAATTGAAGAAGAAGGAGTCACCAAAGAAAAGCCAAGATCTAGCTGGAGTGAGAACGACAACAAATTGATAAGCAAGAATCGACAAGCTTGGAGGGTTATAATGTCCTCGTTGTCAGACGCAGACCAACAAAAGGTTTTAGGTTTACGCACCGTAAAGGAGGTTTGGGAATTTCTTAAAACTGCTTACGCATGAACGGATTCTATCAAGAAGGCGAAGGGAAAACAACTCAAAAGGCAGCTTGATAATTTCAAGATGACAGAAGGAGAGACAATTTCAGAAACCCTCGAAAGATTTGATAAGGTTTTATGTGAGCTCAAGACTGTTGGAGTAACTCTTGATAATGCTCAAGTTAATGAGAGGTTTTTGGATAGTCTGTGCAAAGAATGGTTGAATTTCACAACACTTTTGGAGTCGACTAAGGATTTGTCAAAATTGTCCATCGAAGAACTGGGATCTGAACTGACGGTGTACGAAGGCAAGATGAAAGGTGGGCTTGTGAGTTTAAGTGTTAATAAGGATTTAGCGCTAAAGGCAAAGAAAACTTCAAGCGATAAAGAAGATGATGACACGAATGAGGATGAAGAGATTACGATGATAGCTAACAGGATCAGGAAATTTTTTGGCGGAAGAAGAGGCTTTGGGTCCAGAACTGATAGGTTTAAGACAAAGAAGGAACAAATCATATGCTTCCGTTGTAATAAGCCTGGACATGTGGTATAGGACTGCATGCTAAAGCCCAAGGATAATTTTGTGACAAGGTTAAGAAATTTACAGAGGCTACAACAGCTGCGTGGGGACAAGAGGAATCAGACACAGACTCAGAAACAGAAGAGACAACGCAGGTTTGCATGACTGTTGTGACTGATGATGATGAAGGCATTAGCGTGATATCAGACCGGAACTTTTGCATGATGGCAAGTGACGGATGGCAAGAAGTTCTGGAAGTAGACGAGGTAAGTTCTGAACTCATAGAATTTGCTTTTAATTCTTTGTCAAAGAAAGAAATTTTCAATTTGCTAACAACTGCTGTTACAGAGATTAAATTGCTTGAGTCAAAATTGTCTAGGATAGATGATTCTGTAGAGTCAGTTACTGAGTCTCAAACTAAGGGAAACACTAATATTAAGTTCATAAAACCATTAAAAGAAAGGGTAAAATGTTTGCCCGCTTGGGCTCAAACTGAGTTCAAGACACTTCAAGAAAGACATGAGAATTTAAAAAAGAAAAATGAAGTCTAAGAGGGTGACCTGTCGAAGGTTAGGGGAGAAAAAGAAGTAGCAAAGCAACAAAATCCAGTTTGGTACACTGGAAAGGCTGATTTGACACAGATGTTGACTGGGAAGAAAATATTTATAACACCAATCTATAACCTAGTACGGAAAATATCAAATACTAAATACACCAAATCAGAATATTTTTGTCAATACTGTCATAAACATGGTCACAGTATAGGTTTTTGCAGGAGTCTATATTACAGAAAAACTTCTCGTGTTGTTGAAAATGTATCTCAGTTCAAAACTCATAAACAGAAATCATTCTTCCCTTACTCGAAGAATAGGGCCTAAAAAGTTTGGGTACCTAAAGCTAATAAGTGATTGAATTTTTCCTAGGCGCTAGCAACCACACTTTATGAGAACTGGTGGCTGATGGATAGTGGTTGCTCAAGACACATGAGTGGAGATAGGAAAAAGTTCAATACCTTGGTTGAACATCGGGGAGGAAGAGTAACTTTTGGGAACAATGGCAAAGGCAGAATAATAGGAATCAGGACAATTGGAAAAGAGAATTGTATTGACCAGGTTAGTCTAGTGGAAGGTCTCAGTCATGATCTGTTAAGGGTATCACAAGTGTGTGATAAGGGTCCCTCAGAAGTTATTTTTGATTTAAGTGGTTTTCAAATATGCAACAAAGTTACCCAGGAGATCCTGCTACAAGGTTTCAGAGTGGGTAACCTCTATATGGTAGATGTGGATGATCAGGAGGATCTAACGTGTCTTACTGTCAAAGATGATGAAGAACTATTGTGGCATTGAAGGTTGGGACATGCTCATCACCGGTCAATTAACAAGTTGAGACTAAAGGATTTAGTCAATGGGTTACCACAGAGACGGCTAGATCATAATACAATTTGTGCTGATTGTGCTTTGAATAAACTCACTAAAATTTCTCATGCTTCGACAAATATGGTTAGCAGTACCAAGACATTAGAGTTGCTTTATATGGATTTAATGGGACCGGTGAGCGTACATAGTAGGTCTAGGAAGAGATATATACTGGTGGTAGTCGACGATTATTCCAGATATACATGGACTATCTTACTTCATAGTAAAGATCAAACATTTGATGAAATTACGTGTCTGTTCACCAAGATTCAAATTCAAACAGGAATAAAGTCAAGAGCATTCGAACTGATCAGGGAACGGAATTTATCAATCAAAAGATGTCTCAGTTTTGTACTGACAATGGAATCACTCATACTTACTCTGCAGCCAGGACTCCACACCAAAACAGGGTAGTCGAACAGAAAAACAGGACACTTCAAGAGATGGCTCGCACAATGCTGAATGGTAGTGGTCTTGCTCCTAGTTTTTGGGGAGAAGCTATTAATAAAGCTTGCTACATTCTTAATAGAGCCTTAGTTCGCCCAATTCTGATCAAGACTCCCTATGAACTGTACAAAGGGCATAAGCCATACATATCACACTTCAGAGTGTTTGGTGTACATGTTATATTCTTAACCATGGAAAAGATCAACTAGGAAAGTTTGACAAAAGAAGTGATGAAGGAGTTTTCCTCGGCTATGCTATGAATAGCAAAGCTTACCGTGTTTTTAACAAACGTACTTTAATAGTTGAAGAGTCGGCAAATGTCAAGTTTGACGAGAACAACTTCGGTGGAAGGATAAGTCAAGGAAACATAGATAATCTTTTTCAGTCAAAGAATAAAGAAACAACCATTGATGACGTCTTAGGGGCTGAATCTGAAGAAGAATTGGCGATAACTGAAGATCCACCATCATCAGCTCAGAACTCAGGGTCACCACCACCAGAACCAACTGAATCAGTTCCAGTTGTGACTCAGGAAGCAGAAATCACACATCTCTGACTGCTCGGAATGCTCCAGGCATAGAAATCAACAACATTCTTTCAGATTTAAACTCAGGAGTTCAAACCCGGTCAAATGCATAAAAGTTTTGTGCTTACTATGGTTTTGTTTCTACAATGGAACCAAAGACTGTGAAGGATGCTTTAGAACATGAGAGTTGGATAAATGCTATGCATGAGTAATTGAATGAATTTGTGAGGAATGATGTATGGGAACTTGTTGAGAAACCTAAGGATCATAATGTCATTGGAACAAAGTGGGTTTATCGCAATAAGCTAGATTCAAATGGTCAAATCTCCAGAAATAAAGCATGTCTAGTTGCAAAAGGGTATAACCAACAGGAGGGGTTAGACTTTGATGAAACTGTTGGAGAAATATGTGACTACTTCTTCCACATAGGCAGTGTACCTAATCGTTTTGCGGGATAGTGGATTTGTGGGGTTGTCGTACTCTTGGGGACCTCGCTGTGGATAACTGAAAGTGGACTAAATTTACTGAGACTTCTAATAAATCGATTTTATCATTTTTTTTAGGAGAAGAAATAACCGAAAACTTAACTTAAACAAAATAATAATAAAAACAATTAAAATAAAACAAGATAATAAAAATAGGAATTATAAATCTTTTTGTCTTTTTGAGAAAGCATCCCGGGTTAGTTCTGCTCACCTATTTTATCAATTATATTAATATAATCTTTACCACTTAAGTAATAAACTCAGAAACTATAAATAATTCGTTGACGACTAAATCTAACGAACCCTAACCAGTTGCTAGAACTAGCAGCAGACTAATGCTCTAATCCGGACACAACCAATCGCATAAAGAACAACTTCTATTTGAGACTAATTAACCTATAGGCCGGATCAGGCTTCTAGCTGTTAATCAGGTTTAATTTCCTATGTCTTGTTATCTATCTCAGCTCTCGCATGTTGATTAGAAAACTACAAATATTGCTTTAATAATTGATCAGAGAATTAAAGCAGATGAAGAACTGGAATTAAACTACTACTTTAGATAAAATCATAGTGGAAAGCTTAACATAACATAAATTATAAAATAGGCTCGCATCCCAAACCTGGGAGGGCTTGAGTTTATTAATTAAACATAACTATATATAAACAACATTTTAACAAAATAAGAGAAAGGGTAGAGAAAACTCCAGCTAGCAAGTTGACTCTGAATCCTGGCTCCGCCTCTGTATCCACGTCGTCCGTAATAATAATACTAATTAATGGCAGAGATGTGGTGTGGTGGAAAAACAAATTAAAATGGAGAAAACGGGGAGAAAAGAAATGGATGTGGTTGTACGTGGTGAGCGAGCGTGGTGGTGAGTGCTCCGGAGAGCTGATGGTGAATGAGTGTGTGGGCTTTGGATTAAGAAGGGATGAAATACTGAGGATGGGCGTTGGTTTTTATAGGCAGAAGAAATGGGAAGCAGACAAGAGAGCAGTCAGGACGATGCAGTCGTGTGATTAAATGGCGGTGGATGTTGGTGAGCAGATCGTGGGCAGCAGCAATCACAGAGGCGGCGTCACGCGTGCACAAATTAAGGTGGGCGCCGAAGGAGTCTGCAATTAATGAAGAGCAGTTCGAGTGCGGCGCAGCGAAGAAGGAAGAAATCGTCGCGAAGAACGACTCCGCGTCGGATTTAATCCGCGAAGAACGACTCCGCGTCGGATTTAATCTCGTCTGCTTGCCCAGTCCGCTTGTGCGTCCGCTCGAAAACAGGCGGACACCTCTTGTGTCTGCGCCTCTCTTGTCCGCTACTTATCAGGCGGTTGCGCCTCCTGTGTTGTCCGCCTCGTATCAGGCGGTCGCAGCCTTCTCGTGTCCGCGCCTTATCAGGCGGTCGCAGCTTCCTCTTGTCCGCCTCTTTGTGATGTCAACATGTGGACGTGTATATTTGTGTTGCCATTTTTGACCGGCTCTAGATTCTTCGTTATAAGTCCGTTTTACTCGCCGTTTGTTGCGTTGGAAAGCTCATGAGATCATCTATCCATTTACATGGCTTTTTCCTACATTTAACACAAAATATATCAATTCATATCAAAACATAAATATAGGAAAATCATAAGATAAGTGAGAAATATTACTTAAAATACTGCAAATTATAAGGTAATTAAACCTTTAAAAGTCTATATATTTCGCACTTATCAAACTTCCTCACACTTAAGTTTTGCTTGTCCTCAAGCAAATAAAGAACAACTTTCTCTAAGGTCACAGTATCAAACCTCAGGATTAAACAGATGCAAAACAGAGCAAGCAAAGTGACAATCAAAAGAATAGTTCTGCTCCTGGTTGTAGGTTTTCGCAAACAGTGAAAAAGAATTTTTTTTTTAAAGCATGGATAAGTTAGACTACAAAATCTGAATGTAGATTAACTTGGGATCTTCCACCATTTCTTCCTTTAACCTTTGGATGACAAGGGGTGTGAAGTAACGCCTTATTCCGCGATACCTTTCAACACCACATACTCATGATCAAAAACAAAAATTAAACTGCAATTAACTCTTTTCGTATGTAAAAACATTCTTCTTCAAGAAATATATACAACACAATTGAATAATTGCGAATTGCAGAGTTTTTTCCGTAACCCGGACTTTTCTCTCTATCCTTGTAACGGTGTTGGGCCAACTATCCCAGATCACGAGACCTTAGGTAGATAGGTGTTGAGGCACCCCTAGGACTTAATAACCGGATAGACGAGGCCTGCTTTTGTTAGGAAAATTTTTGATCAGCGGAGTACCTTGCCTTATCCTTTCATTCCAAACTTTCATATCATTTCCAAAATCCCAAGATAAACTAATTCAGTTTCCCTAATCAACTTAATCCACCAAATTTCAGTGAAAACAGATTAATTTTAAAAAACTAAACAATCAAACAGCCTAGAGCAGAAAGATTCTTGAGGTGGCCACCTGGCTTTACTTCAAAATTTATGCAAAAATTTTCACCCAAGAATTCAACATTTATAAGCACTCAGAGCAGTGATTCCCTCAATGCAAGAAGACAATTAAAAACATGTGTGGCATTAAGTGCAACTGGCATATTTTCAGGAAAAGGTCTAAACTTCCTCACACTTAAGAGGAGCAATGTCCTCATTGTTCAAAATAATCAAGAAAAGACCTTTCAAAATATGCCAGACTCATGAAGATTTTCATTCAGGACAATCATGGACTGATATAATAAATCATTAAGCGTGATAGTCTGGACACAAACATTTAAAACAAAGAAACTGAAACTCCCCTGATATCGTAGATTGAGGAAGGTGTCCTTCCTCACACTTAAGTGCGAACAATGGGGGTAGTAGCGTTCCTCACACTTGCGTTCAAGCAAGTGTCCAGCCTTGGAGTTCTTCAGATACCATGATAAGAATTTCACCTGCACACACTACCTAAAAATAAACGCTAAAAAGCGTTTGCATGAAAGCATAGACACCATTTCCACTTCTTTTCGTTAAAATTAAAATTAAAATAAAATCATAAAAATAATAATAATAGGATAATAAAGTTTAACCACTGGGTTGCCTCCCAGTAAGCTGCCCGTAGTTTTAGTCTTTGGCTAGACTATCGCTTCGTTATCCTGGATCAAAAATAAAAGTAGACAATACCTTTGCCAGGAAAACGAAGGTAGTAATAGAAAGCAAACCACCTGGATCAAAACAAAACGTTACTTCGGCAAATAAAATTGGAAAATGAATACTCCACAAACCCTGGTGTTTGAGGAGGTACTGCCGGTAACGTAGTTGTAACAGGAGACCAGGTGGTGATGACTTTTTTTCCTCAAATTGGAGGATGTAAACATCCTCCTCTTGCTGTTGAGGCTTATGGAGGCAGGATGGAAGTTGATGAGAGACCGGTGGTAGTGGTGTTCCTTCCTCAGATTCGAGGATGTAAATTTCCTCTTCCGGTAGGTGAGGCTCAATAGGATCACCTTTCTCAAGCTCGCAGACCGGCTCAGACAACTTATCTTCATATTTTAATTGCTCCTCTGTTGTGTTGGGGATGGGGATGGAGGAGAAATGTAACTCTCAGACATCTCTCCAACTCGGGTCGGAGAAAAATGTCTTGAGAAGTTTCATTATCTCCTCATCAGAACTTGCTGCGTCATGAATACCTGGCTCAGTGTGCTCTTTACTCCTTGGAGTGACCACTGGAATTTCTTCTGGTGGCTCGACCATACTTGGGAGGAATTCATCTGGCCTTTGTGTAGATTGCTGCTCGTTCTGATTAAAGTAGTAATACCCCAACTGAGCTTCGTTGTATTGTGCGTTAGCCTGGTTGACTTCCCACCAATACGGCTCTCGATTTGATTGTTGAGGTGGTTGATAATCCTTGACCAATCTTTGATATGAGGATATTTCCTCTTGCATTCGTGTCCATTCCAGATTGATCAACAATCTTCTCACCTCATCGTGGCTGCTCTCCATTGTCAGTAATTATCCTATAACAACAAAAATAAAAATACCAAGTAGAAAAGAAATAGAAAAAGAAAAATAATAAAATTAACTAGAAAGAGAAACAAATAAGAAATAATATAGAAATACAAGATTTTTTTTTTGTAAAATTAAATAAAGTGAAAATAAAATAAAAGTAAATAAAAATAGAAATCCCAATAAAATTTAAAAACTATCAATTAACCGTGCTGGAGGTCCCCGGCAACGGCGCCAAAAACTTGATGGAGAAATATGTGACTTTCTTCCACATAGGCAGTGTACCTAATCGTTTTGCGGGATAGTGGATTCGTGGGGTTGTCGTACTCTTGGGGACCTCGCTGTGGATAACTGAAAGTGGACTAAATTTACTGAGACTTCTAATAAATAGATTTTATCATTTTTTTAGGAGAAGAAATAACCGAAAACTTAACTTAAACAAAATAATAATAAAAACAATTAAAATAAAACAAGATGATAAAAATAGGAATTATAAATCTTTTTGTCTTTTTGAGAAAGCACCCCGGGTTAGTTCTGCTCACCTATTTTATCAATTATATTAATATAATCTTTACCACTTAAGTAATAAACTCAGAAACTATAAATAATTCGTTGACGACTAAATCTAACGAACCCTAACCAGTTGCTAGAACTAGCAGCAGACTAATGCTCTAATCCGGACACAACCAATCGCATAAAGAACAACTTCTATTTGAGACTAATTAACCTATAGGCCGGATCAGGCTTCTAGCTGTTAATCAGGTTTAATTTCCTATGTCTTGTTATCTATCTCAGCTCTCGCATGTTGATTAGAAAACTACAATATTGCTTTAATAATTGATCAGAGAATTAAAGCAGATGAAGAACTGGAATTAAACTACTACTTTAGATAAAATCATAGTGGAAAGCTTAACATAACATAATTATATAAAATAGGCTCGCATCCCAAACCTGGGAGGGCTTGAGTTTATTAATTAAACATAACTATATATAAACAACATTTTAACAAAATAAGAGAAAGGGTAGAGAAAACTCCAGCTAGCAAGTTGACTCTGAATCCTGGCTCCGCCTCTGTATCCACGTCGTCCGTAATAATAATACTAATTAATGGCAGAGATGTGGTGTGGTGGAAAAACAAATTAAAATGGAGAAAACGGGGAGAAAAGAAATGGATGTGGTTGTACGTGGTGAGCGAGCGTGGTGGTGAGTGCTCCAGAGAGCTGATGGTGAATGAGTGTGTTGGGCTTTGGATTAAAGAAGGGATGACTAATACTGAGGATGGGCGTTGGTTTTTATAGGCAGAAGAAATGGGAAGCAGACAAGAGAGCAGTCAGGACGATGCAGTCGGTGTGATTAAATGGCGGTGGAGTTGGTGAGCAGATCGTGGGCAGCAGCAATCACAGAGGCGGCGTCACGCGTGCACAAATTAAGGTGGGCGCCGAAGGAGTCTGCAATTAATGAAGAGCAGTTCGAGTGCGGCGCCGCGAAGAAGGAAGAAATCGCCGCGAAGAACGACTCCGCGTCGGATTTAATCTCGTCTGCTTGCCCAGTCCGCTTGTGCGTCCGCTCGAAAACAGGCGGACACCTCTTGTGTCTGCGCCTCTCTTGTCCGCTACTTATCAGGCGGTTGCGCCTCCTGTGTTGTCCGCCTCGTATCAGGCGGTCGCAGCCTTCTCGTGTCCGCGCCTTATCAGGCGGTCGCAGCTTCCTCTTGTCCGCCTCTTTGTGATGTCAACATGTGGACGTGTATATTTGTGTTGCCATTTTTGACCGGCTCTAGATTCTTCGTTATAAGTCCGTTTTACTCGCCGTTTGTTGCGTTGGAAAGCTCATGAGATCATCTATCCATTTACATGGCTTTTTCCTACATTTAACACATAAAATATATCAATTCATATCAAAACATAAATCTAGGAAAATCGTAAGATAAGTGAGAAATATTACTTAAAATACTGCAAATTATAAGGTAATTAAACCTTTAAAAGTCTATATATTTCGCACTTATCAGAAACCTATACTCCAGTAGCACGACTTGAGGCTATTCGTCTACTAATTGCCTTTGCAACATTGCATAGGTTTACACTTTACCAAATGGATGTCAAGTGTGCCTTCTTGAATGGACACCTTTAGGAGGAAATATATGTCTCTCAACCACCAGGCTTTGAGGATACGACTTATCCAAATCATGTTTATCGTTTGAAGAAGGCACTATATGGTCTTAAGCAAGCACCAAGGGCTTGGTATGAAAGGTTTACATCTTTTCTTATCCAACAACACTTTATCCGGGGACATGTTGATCACACACTGTTTATCAAACAAAGTGGGAAGGACAAACTTCTAGTGCAGATATATGTTGATGACACCGTTTTTAGATCCACCAGTCCATAACTGACAATGGAGTTTGAGTCAATGATGATAAAGGAATTCCAAATGAGTAATATGGGTGAGCTGACATTTTTTCTTGGGTTGCAAATTAGGCAAACAGCTGATGGTACATTTATTAGTCAAACCAAATACACTTTGGAACTTCTGTCCAAATATAAGTTCAATGAGTGCAAGTCAATGTCAACTCCGATGTCTACTACTCTCAGATTAGGACTGGAATCAACTGCAGAGGCAACAGATGCAACCTTTTATAGGGGATGATCGGGTCTCTTCTATATCTCACGGCAAGTCGTCCCGACATCATGCAAAGTTTTTGTTTCTGTGCTCGTTTTCAGGCTAATCCTAAGTTACCACATGTAAGGCTGTCAAACGTATTTTTCGTTATCTCCAAGGAACATCATCACTTGGACTTCTATACACGACCACTTTCTTACCCACTCTTGCTGGATACACCGATGCAGATTTCAGTGGTTGTCTAATTGATCGGAAAAGTACAACTGGCATGGCCCAATTCTTAGGTTCTAATCTTATCGCATGGTCTTCTAGGAAACAAGCTTCGGTTGCTCTGTCTATGACTGAAGTTGAGTATGTTGCAGTAGCTGCTTGTTGTGCCCAGATCTTGTGGCTCCATCAGCAACTTGAGGACTATGGTTTATCCTTCATTCCTATTCTTATCTATTGTGACAACACAAGCAAAATTGAGTTAACCAAAAATCCTGTTCATCACTCCCGTTCCAAACACATTGATATACGACACCATTTTATTCGAGATCATGTGGAACCACTAGTAGGAAAACAACCTATTTCTGCGGTTGTAAAGGGCCTATTTCCGCGGTTTACAACCGCAGAAATGAGCACCGCAGAAATAGGTTTTTTACCCTATTTCGGCGGTTCCAGAACCGCCGAAATAGACCAACTCCATTTGACCGTAAACATTTGACCTGGCCACCTATTTCGGCGGTTCTTTAGTAGGAACCGCCAAAATAGGTGGCCAGGTCAAATGTTTACGGTCAAATGGAGTTGGTCTATTTCGGCGGTTCTTTAGTAGGAACCGCCGAAATAGACAATCTTTTTTTTTTTGTTTTTTCCTTTCCAGCTTATTAATGCACCCAAATACACCATAAAATTAAGCAAACCTGTAAATACATTGTATAATGCTGCCACCACAGTGGGGCGCCTCAGTAGCATACTATAAACCCATAAAACGGCCATAATCATCGGCACACATCAATAAATGCAAGAAAGCAAGAAAATTCATAACAAAAATAAGGATTAGTTGTACACTTCACCACACTCTCCACACCACACTCCATTACAATATACAATTCACTACATTTCAATCTAATGAAATACATAATAACACAAGTAACGTTCAACACAAACTAACTTTAGAGGAATCAACTAAGTACGTCGATGGAGATAAATTCTGCCCAATCCTCGAGGATTTTAGATATGTGCCTATCTTCATAATTTCCAATGCCCACGATTTCTTCGAAAGCCTTGAACAAACAAAAATGAATAGTTAATGAGACACTACACAAAGAATGACAAAGAATAAAAATACATATAAACCAAGACTTTCAAAGATAGTTTTATACCATGTCCAATGATTTTTCTGGCAAAAACTTGGATGATGCTACTAAGTCATGCATAAACCTCATAACATAGTGTTGATGTTATTTTGATCGGCAAACTCAGTTCAATACTGAAGCCCGTTTAGAGACTAGCCTGAAGTGAAGCTCGTCAGTCTTGAACTGACGAACAGAGAAGAAGATAGAATATTTAACAAGATTTTATCTAGCTGTTAAAGATAAAATCTTGAATGATAAACTCTCACACGGTCTCTGTATCATATAAGGGGAAGGAAGTCTAGGTCATAGGGTGTGGATTTACGCAAAGAGAAAATAAGAAATACAATATAATTTGCGAGTATAACAGTAAGGGTAAATTTAGAGAAAATCAGAGAGAGAGATAGCGAGATTATAGAGTCAATTCAGAGAATGTTTTGCTGTTGATTTCGTTGTAAGTAAAGTTCAGAACTTAAGTTACGTGTAAGTTATGTCAAGATAGTGTTCTTGACGTGAGGGTTGGTATTCGCATTACGTGATTGTGTAACCATTGTTATACGTGATTATAATAAAGGTTCGACCTTTATGCTATTCTGGTCTTCCCTTCTTTCTCCCTGTTCGTCCTCAGTTCTGAACTCAGACCATCGACACGTTCTGAGTTGCAGACTCAACACCGACAAGTAGTTATCTTCAATTGGTATCAGAGCAAGGTAACCCTAGACGCAGAAGAAACTTCTTCAGGGTTGATCGTGATGAATTCCTACTATGTTAAGCCTCCAAAGCTGACAAAGTTCAACTGCACCAGTTGGTGCGAACAGATGGAGGATCAATTAATCTCTATTGATCTGCAGTTATGGGACGTAGTGACTGAAGGTGACCTGAAGCCAACAATTGAGAAGGATGCGTCACCAAAGAAAAACCAAGATCCAGTTGGAGTGAGAGCGAAAAGTTGATAAGCAAGAACAGACAAGCTCGAAGGGTTATCATGTCATCATTATCAGATTCAGACCAACAGAAAGTCTTGGGCTTGCGCACTGCTAAAGAGGTTTGGGAATTTCTCAAAACCGCATATGCTGGAACAGATTCGGTTAAAAAGGCTAAGGGCAAACAGCTCAAGAGACTGCTTGATAACTTCAAGATGTTAGACTGTGAGACTATATCTGAAACACTTGAGAGATTTGACAAGATTTTGTGTGAGCTCAAAACTGTCGGGGTAGGTCTTGACAATGATGTGGTGAACGAAAGATTTCTAGATAGCCTTGGTAAAGACTGGCTAAATTTTACCACACTTTTGGAGTCCACAAAGGATTTATCCACGTTGTCTTTCGAAGAGCTGGGATCAGAACTGACGGTGTACGGTACGAAGGTAAGATGAGAGGTAACATTGTTACTCAAACTAAGGATCTGGCTCTAAACGCACGTGATACTACCACAATACCAGAAGATGAGGATTGTGACGTAGAGGAAATAACTAAGATTATGAACATAATACAGAGGCTGAGTAGTAGAAAACAAAGGTCAAGCCAACAGAGTAAGTCAACGAAGGGACAAAACACATGTTTTAGGTGTAACAAGCCTGGTCATGTTGTCAAGGATTGTCCTCTCCAGCAGAAGGAAAATTCTCAGAAGAAGATTAAGAAATACACAGATACAGCTGCAGCTGCATGGGGACAGGACATCTCAGATACAGACTCAGAACCCGGGGAGTGCGCGCAGATGTGTTTGACGGCAATTGCTCACGAAGATTGTAGGATCGGGTGGCTAACTCAAACCAATCAAAGGTGTGAGTCTAAGGATTGATTTGACTCAATCAACCTCCGTAAGTGAGAAACACTCTGTGATGTAGAAGCACTCTATCGAATTAACTAAACTAAGGGAGCGGAAGACTTTTGCGGTAATTATAGCGAAACGATGGAAAGAGAGAAGGACTCTATGGAACTCAGCAAGGTACACAAATAAGCTATTTCATTTCCTGGTCAAACAAAATAACTTACAAATGCCCACTAAGTAGAAAGGATCTACTTAGCGGTTTTCACTCACTTACCCAACACACTCTCTAATCAGAACAATGGTAAGCGTAATGAAACTAGGAACTTCCTAGATAGAGTCTATCTTAAGGTGCTAACTAACTTGGTACGTATTCTTCTCTCTTTCTGACTTACAATGCGATTCTCTTTCTCTCTCTAAACTCTGAGTTAATCCTCAATGAAAGCACATGAAAACTGTCTATTACATGTCTTATTTATACTCTAAGTTCAGCAACGGGTCGAAGGAGTTAGTTCCAAAAATATCGGAACTAACTTAGTGGGCAACTTCCAACGGCTCTTACTTGGTCTTCTTACTTGGGCCGCGATCTTCGGTGTTGAGGAAGAGCTTCGTGACCGTTGAGGCGCCTAAGGTGTTCCGAGTTGACTCCTGATTTTTCGCAACAGCATGGTAGAGTCCATGGAGTCTTCTTTGTTGCGCGGACTCCATCGCAGAAGCTCGCTCTTTGTGTCTGTCAAATGATGATCGACTCTGTCTTGGTGAAAGGCTATCTCTGCAACACTCCGATGTGCAGAAGGTTATTTTCTGAGTGGTTAAATTGGTGTAAAATTAAAAGAAAAGAAATTAAAAACTCAAAATAAATGTCGGGCTGCAAACAAATCCCGGTCGTAGTTAGTAAAACAAGTGTCGTATCCACAGGGAGATTGTTCAATTTATCCTAGTCTTGGTAGTTACTAAAAAAACTGTAAAAAGGGGTTTAGCCGGAGGCAAGCTTGATTTGTTGTTTGATCAGTGCAGAAATAATAAAAACAGTAAAAAGGTGAATTAAGTGATGTGGATGGAAAAATGTATCCTAGGATAGCGGGGGAATTTCCTAAATTACTTAAACATATTTATAACCATGTCTCAATTATTTATTGTCTATTAGAGTTAATAATTGTCAGTTACGAACTCTTAATAATAGCCTTAATATTTTCCTGCTCAATCCGGAGTGTAAATACTAAGATTAATTCCTTGGTGGTACTTAGACTATCTCAAATCATGTGTTGATAGTTACCAAATAAATGCAGTCGTTTGTCGCGCAAGCATTTAGCAATATTTGCTGAAAAGGAATTAAAACAAGTTAAATGAGAGACAGGTGATATTAGTTTACGTAATATTAGAAATCAAACCCCCATCCTAGGATACAAAAGAAAATTACTCAGACATTAACGAAGATAAGAAGATAGCACAGACAGATTTTGACATTAATTCAGAGGAAGAACTGGTCTGCTCTCGCTCTCATTGCTGCTCTTCTATTTCTTTTGTTACTGCGTGAGTGTGGAATGTTTTGGTGTTACGGGAGGAAAATAAGTGGAAGCGAATGGGTGAGTGTGGTGAATGGTTTCTTCAGACTCCCGTCGTGCGTGGTGTCTGGTGCTGTTGGAGTGAGTTTATATAGAGGTAGAGGAGAAGAAGATTCGTACGAATTTGATTGCCGGTTGATTGCTCTCGTTGATTGCTCATTAATTGCAGGGGACAGGAGCTTGAGACGCGTGAGGAAATAAGGTAGGCGGTGCGGGAGTAGATGGATAGCGGAGGCAAGTTGCAGACGACGGCGGAGACGGGCGAAGAAAACTGGTCGCGACTGATTATTAGTCACGACCGCTTGCTGTCCTCTCAGGCGTCCGCCTATGGAACCATGCGGACACAAGTTAAATTGGCGACAAATGTGTGTCCGCCTATTACGTCCGCCTGAGAATGGGGCGGTTGCCCTTGGTCTGTCCGCCTTGACTACCGCCCAAATGCCATGCGGTTGTGTTATGCGGTTTGTATGTTCCTTGTCCGCCTAACATCCTCCTCTTGTCCGCCTATTTATAAGGCGGTTGCAATGTGGTGTCCGCCTCCCCTTTAGGCGGTTGCCTTAGGCGGTTGTAAGTAGACCGTGACCTATTTTCCTTCAAACTTTGACCGGCTCTAGATTCTTCGTTTGGACCCCGTTTTCTGAGCCGTTTGCGTCTATGCGTTGGTCTCTTCGTGTACTTTCTTCCTAGCTTGGCTTTTCCTCATGTTTAAACCAATAAATTTGTGAGAATCAATAAAACATAAACTAGAGGAAAAACATACGATAAGTGAGAAATGAGCAGAAAAGTACTGATATGATATATGAAATACACCCATAAAATATGCTCATTTAGACACTTATCACACCCCCACACTTAACTTTTGCTTGTCCTCAAGAAAAACCATGTACCCAAACAAGTAGGGAATGCTCAATATTAACAAATACTATTATGAAGGGTAGGATAAAGAAGTCAATAGTACATGATCTCAAACTTATAGAGGAGTGTGATCCATCACCTACTGGTGGCATAGGTGTACTCAGGGCAAAAATAAAAATTAGAGTTTCGGGGTATGATCTAAGGTACTTCAATGCTTCTTGGTTAAGGTGACTTTGAGAACTTTACCATGGCCAACTTCTCTCAAGAATGGGCATTGAGGAGAAAACAAAAGGAAAAATAGAATTAAGCATTGTTTCACTTTTGCATAAGAGATGAGAAGATATGTAGGCATTAAGCCTTCGTTTTTAAGAACACTCAACTCTCTTGTTGGTTACCAATGGTGTCTCGCAAGTCCCTTATTTATTTTTTTGTAATATATTTTTTGACAGAGAAGCACCCCTTAGCAATCCCTAAGAAAGAAGACAGAAAGAACCCCTGAGTAATAAAAATCCAACCATTTCAGATCATTTGGTCACACCGCATAAAAATGCTCCTCAAAAGTAATCAAAATTTTTAAAATTTGTACCATTTATCCCACAATTCATAACAGTATTTATTCTTAAAGAGAACAACCCACATATAAAGGGTCCACGATATTGAATTTGAACAAACGCAAGATAAGCAGAGAGATTAAGCATTTAAGCACAAAATGACACCGAAAAGGGCACACTCCCCCACACTTAAATTGAACAATGTCCTCATTGTTCACCAGAAAAACAAGGGAAGGTTTCAGAAGACCTTTTCGGTAAGTAGATAAAATAGAGAGAACACGAAGCTCACGAATAATCATTTAAGCACATAAACTCTCCTCTGCATGATTTATTTAAATAAAAGCATAATTAAAGAAACTGGTACTCCCCTGAGATTATTTTTGCTAGCGTGTATTGAACTTCCCCCACACTTGAGCTTCAGCCTCAAGTAGCGTAGCTTGGTTGCGGTGTAGACATGAAATTGCACCTGCATAAGACACTAGAAGCAACCATACTATAAACGGGGTTAAGAGTTAGCAAAAACAAAATTTAAAGGGAACCTGAAAATTAAAACAGCATAAAAAGCATATAAAAGATAAGTTCGTCCGGGTTGCCTCCCGGAAAGCTGCCCTTCTTTAACGTCTTTGGCTAGACGCTTTGTCGTTAGATCGATCCTGGGGGGTGGTTATGAGGAGGAGATCCAAAGCATGACTCGATGGTATTTTTGAGTGTCCACCGGGATGCATGTTTTCTTTTCTTATCCCGCTCTTCATCAGGGATTGGTGGTGGTGTCTCTGTAATAGACATGCCGTCTGGAAGGGTGATAAACAGAAGTGGGGATGATGATGATTGAGTATCCCTTACGAACTTGAGATCTTTGGATTTGCTATCTGGAGATCTTCCTGATGCAAACTCCAGCTTTTCGTTATAAGCCTGAAGGGTGATTTTCCCCTGGGCTACCCAAATGTGCACATCGGCTGTGGCAAGGAATGGTCGTCCAAGGATGAGAGGTGTAGTGGAGTTCTCTTCGATGTCTAGAATGACAAAATCGCATGGGAAGTATAAGTGTTCCACTTTGATGATAATATCCTCCACCACTCCGCTTGGGTAAGCTACTGAACCATCTGCCAGTTGCAGGGTCATCTTGTTCTTTTTCATCTCTCCAATTCCCAGCTTTTTGAAAGTGGAGAGGGGCATCAAATTAATGGAGGCACCCAGATCGCATAAGGAGTATGGAAATGAGGTGCTACCAATTGTGACTGGAATGGTGAAGCTGCCCGGATCATTGCATTTTGACGGTAGTGGTTGTTGCAGAATAGCTGAGCAAGCTACATTGAGAGGTACCGTACCGACTTCGGCCAATTTAGTTTTGTTGGATATGAGGTGTTTGAGGAATTTGGCATAGTTTGGCATTTTGGCAATGAGGTCTACAAACTGTATATTGACATTTAGTTGTTTCAGCATTGCCAGAAACTTACCATATTCATTATCCAATTTCTGCTTCTGGAGTCGGTGAGGAAATGGTATAGGCGGTTCTTGTGGAGAAGGTTTTGAAGCTGATGGAATAGTGAGGATGGTGGGAGATGTTTTTTCTACAGGGGCCTCAGCTTTTTCTTCACTATCCTCTTTGGATTCTTCTGATCTTTGCGGGATGTGAATCTCGTCGGTTTTCTTACCGCTTCTCAAGGTTATCGCCTTAACCTCTTCTTCTTCTTCTTCAAAGTCGAGCTTTTCATTTTCATAACCGGCCACCAAGTGCTCAAGGTAGGTATTCTCAGATTGAATGCGATTATTATAGACTTTGGCGGTGCTTTCAAGTTCAGCTACATTCCTTTTGGAAGTTTCGATTGCTACAACCCACTCTTGGAGGGAAGGGTGTAGTTCTGGAATCGTAACTGTTTTAGCCACCTCCATCTTTTCTTCATCGTGCTCCTTCACATAGATGCACTTGGCTTGCTCTCTTGGATTTGGTTCATTTTGGCTTGGGAGAGCCCCTGGCGGTCTTCGAGCTAGTTGTTCTGCAAGTTGATTGAATTTACCTTCGATTTTCTGGTTGAAGGCTTCTTGTGCAGAGAGCTGGTTCTGAGTGAGTATGGACATATCCTTTCATCTCTTTAAGTTCTGCGTTTGGATCAACAGAGGATGAAGATGGTTGTTGTTGTTGCTGTTGTTGGAAACCTGGAGGGGCACCTAGTGCTCTATAACCCATATTAGAGTTTGGTTGGGGTCGGTTTCCCTGATAGGTATTGGAATTGTTGTTCTGCCCTCCTTGGTTCTGATCATTATTTTTCCATGAGAAATTCAGGTGATTTCTCCATGGGTAGTTGTTGTTGATGTTATTGTTGTAGGAATTACCGGGGCGGTTTCCTATGAATTGTACTTCCTCGTACTGGCCTTTGCCTTCGCATTGATGAGTTTCATGAGGACCGGCGCATATGACACATCCTTCTGTAGGTGGAGCTGGTGGTGAACTTGTAGGTGGAGAAGCTATTGTTTTTACGATTTCGTTTTGTGATGTTGTTAGCTTTTCCATCATCTTTGCAAGGGACGAGATCTGAGCTGATAAATGATCCGTAGGCTCAACGTGGAGTAGGCCTGCTGCTCGTGGTGTTCTTCCTTTGGATCTCGTCCACTGTCTTGTATTGCTCGTCATGGTTTCGAGAAGGTCCATTCCTTCTTTAGGAGATTTCATCATGAAACTTCCTCCTGCAGAGGAATTGACGAGTAGTCAGTTCCCATCATCCAGACCGTTGAAAAATGACAGGCAGAGGGATTGATCGTCGAGACCATGGTGGGAACATTTCATTAGCATATCCTTGAATCTGTCCCATGCGTCGTATAATGTTTCTCCCGGCTCCTGACAGAATGTGTTGATTTCACCGATCAATTGCCTTGTTCTACTGGTTGGGTAGTATTTGGCAAGGAATTTTTAGGCCATTTGCAGCCATGTGGTGATTGATCGGGAGGGAAGGCTTCGATACCACCTGTTTGCTGAATCCGACAACGAGTGAGGAAATAGTTGTAGTCGGATTCTTTCTTTGACGTTGCCGGTCTGACCAAAAGAATTGCAGAAGTCTAGGAAGAGACTCAGATGATTTGGGGCTTCATCTGGGTTCGCTCCACTAAACTTGCCTAGATCCCGGACGGCGGTGATGTAGTGGGTTTTGAAAACCCATCGTCCGGCTTCTTGTGGTGTTAGTTCAGGGAGAACTATGGCTGATGCTCTTCCTTCGGTATTAGGTTGGTGGTAGTCAGAGAGAGCACGGTGTTCTGGTTGATTTGCATGGTCAATTTCATTTATAACTTCGTTATTGGCCATGGCTTGGTTTCTCAGGTTTCTTTGTGCTTGTAATAAAGTGCGCTCGGGTTCGAGGCTCGGACTGATTGGTGGAGAGCCTTGGGTTCGAGTATTTGGCATGCACAGAAGATAACTTGTGGTTTGTGAGAAACTGCAAAATTAATTAGTAAATAGATAAAGAAAAGCAAATATATTGGTTAGGCTGATAAACGTAAGTTAAACAACACTGATATATTTTTTTTGTATTATTTTTTTTTAACAAGAGTAAAATGACAGAATATTAAATGACAAGGGAAAGAGATGACAGAAAATTAAAGTTAGGAGTTAGTATACTGGAAATTATAAGTTAGTAGTTAGTATACAGAAATTTGAAGGACAATAGAAATGAAATGTTAAGGACAATGGAAATGAAATGTTAAGGACAATGGAAATGAAATGTTAAGGACAATGGAAAGAGATGACAGGAAATTTTAAGTTAGTAGTTAGGGACAATGGAAAGAAATGACAATGGAAAGAAATGACAATGGAAAGAAATGACAGAAATAATAACAATAATATTAAGATGTTCGAAGTCAGATGTCCAAGTCAGATGTCCAAGTCAGATGTCCAAGATTAACAATTTAATAGTATTAACAGATTATTATAATATAGCGAGTGAACTACCGGAAACTAGGGAAATTGATGGAATCAATCTCCCCGGCAACGGCGCCAATTTGCAGAAGGTTATTTTCTGAGTGGTTAAATTGGTGTAAAATTAAAAGAAAAGAAATTAAAAACTCAAAATAAATGTCGGGCTGCAAACAAATCCCGGTCGTAGTTAGTAAAACAAGTGTCGTATCCACAGGGAGATTGTTCAATTTATCCTAGTCTTGGTAGTTACTAAAAAAAACTGTAAAAAGGGGTTTAGCCGGAGGCAAGCTTGATTTGTTGTTTGATCAGTGCAGAAATAATAAAAACAGTAAAAAGGTGAATTAAGTGATGTGGATGGAAAAATGTATCCTAGGATAGCGGGGGAATTTCCTAAATTACTTAAACATATTTATAACCATGTCTCAATTATTTATTGTCTATTAGAGTTAATAATTGTCAGTTACGAACTCTTAATAATAGCCTTAATATTTTCCTGCTCAATCCGGAGTGTAAATACTAAGATTAATTCCTTGGTGGTACTTAGACTATCTCAAAATCATGTGTTGATAGTTACCAAATAAATGCAGTCGTTTGTCGCGCAAAGCATTTAGCAATATTTGCTGAAAAGGAATTAAAACAAGTTAAATGAGAGAGACAGGTGATATATTAGTTTACGTAATATTAGAAATCAAACCCCCATCCTAGGATACAAAAGAAAATTACTCAGACATTAACGGAGATAAGAAGATAACACAGACAGATTTTGACATTAATTCAGAGGAAGAACTGGTCTGCTCTCGCTCTCACTGCTGCTCTTCTATTTCTTCTGTTACTGCGTGAGTGTGGAATGTTGTGGTGTTACGGGAGGAAAATAAGTGGAAGCGAATGGGTGAGTGTGGTGAATGGTTTCTTCAGACTCCCGTCGTGCGTGGTGTCTGGTGCTGTTGGAGTGAGTTTATATAGAGGTAGAGGAAAAGAAGATCCGTACGAATTTGATTGCCGGTTGATTGCTCTCGTTGATTGCTCATTAATTGCAGGGGACAGGAGCTTGAGACGCATGAGGAAATAAGGTAGGCGGTGCGGGAGTAGATGGATAGCGGAGGCAAGTTGCAGACGACGGCGGAGACGGGCGAAGAAAACTGGTCGCGACTGATTATTAGTCACGACCGCTTGCTGTCCTCTCAGGCGTCCGCCTATGGAACCATGCGGACACAAGTTAAGTTGGCGACAAATGTGTGTCCGCCTATTACGTCCGCCTGAGAATGGGGCGGTTGCCCTTGGTCTGTCCGCCTTGACTACCGCCCAAATGCCATGCGGTTGTGTTATGCGGTTTGTATGTTCCTTGTCCGCCTAACATCCTCCTCTTGTCCGCCTATTTATAAGGCGGTTGCAATGTGGTGTCCGCCTCCCCTTTAGGCGGTTGCCTTAGGCGGTTGTAAGTAGACCGTGACCTATTTTCCTTCAAACTTTGACCGGCTCTAGATTCTTCGTTTGGACCCCGTTTTCTGAGCCGTTTGCGTCTATGCGTTGGTCTCTTCGTGTACTTTCTTCCTAGCTTGGCTTTTCCTCATGTTTAAACCAATAAATTTGTGAGAATCAATAAAACATAAACTAGAGGAAAAACATACGATAAGTGAGAAATGAGTAGAAAAGTGCTGATATGATATATGAAATACACCCATAAAATATGCTCATTTAGACACTTATCACGATGTCCCAACAATTTCCCCCTTGTTGCTGATGATAGCAAACCTCCGTGAATCCCGATGGAGTCGATCCTGAAATAAAACATAAGAACTAGGGGAACCGACCCTGTCAAAGTTCCCCCTTAATAGCAGCAGTAGAGCAGTAGCAAATAAATTCAAGGACTCTGTTTAGGTTCCCCCTTGATCGGAGAGGGACTCCAGGTAAGCAAACGATAAATAAGCAGGATAGTATATAAGGTAGTCAAAAATACTAGACCACATGGTCTAGCAGCGCAATCCAAAAAGCAATTTTAAACAAGCAACAGAATAACCCGTACACCAGACGGGATTCAC
Organism: Limonium bicolor; assembly: GCA_023374045.1. Classification (NCBI taxonomy): domain Eukaryota; kingdom Viridiplantae; phylum Streptophyta; class Magnoliopsida; order Caryophyllales; family Plumbaginaceae; genus Limonium; species Limonium bicolor. The sequence goes on from CM041780.1 coordinate 238,019,098, forward strand.
CGCTTCCCCCTTTTGCTTTCATCAGAGGGGAAGCCCATAGTAGCACAGAGTTAGTCAAGTATTCACACAAACAGCCAATAAAAAGTGTTTAGAACTTAAAAAACAGCCTAAGTTCTAACACTACACAACCACGTCATTCTAAGGGTTTGGGGTGAGGGTGGATTGAATGTCAAGGAGTTGGTCCTGCAAGGCCGCCACTGTCGTCTCTATCCCGGCGAGTCGGTCCCATCCTCTTCTGGCCCTGAATCAGCTCGGCTGCATGCGCAAAGAGGCGCTCCACTTTCTCCAGGAGAGGTTGGAGTGAAGCTTGAGGACTGCCTCTTGAGAAGTGGATGTCCCCGCCGTCGTTGGAGTAGAGGGGGCAGCAGCTTTGATTTGTCGATTGAAGTTAGCCGATTCAAGTACCGCAGGTTGATGGTGTCTGCCTCCTCGATGGACTCTGGCGTCGAAGTCGCCAAGGGTACCTGAAAGAATTGGAATATACGAGGCAACCAGAACACGTACCCCAAGGAGTGTTTCGGGGTGTCGACCGACTGGGCTAAGTGATGGAGAATTATGTGTGCCAATTGATAGAGTGACGATTTATGATGCAGTACATAATGGTTAAGTCCAAGCAGTTGACCATAAGGTTTCCTTCCTTTCGTGGGACAATATTTTTGATGACCAAAATGTGGAGGAGTTGGTGTAGGATGGAGAGATCGCCACGGGGTATGGGGGAGCCAATCTTTTTCTTGGAGGAGAAAAAGCGGTAGATTTTGTTATGTGGTACCCCGGGGATCTCAGGAAGGATTCCTTTTTCATAAAATGACAGGCCAGTGGCAGGAACGCCAAGAATTTCAGACAGCTTTGCAAGATCAAAAAATATTGGGGTGGAATTGACAACAGACTGAGCAGCACCGTTACGGATAACAAGGTTTTGGAAGAAGTCGACAGACTCTGTGGGATACCACTCAGTTATTTCACAAAAGAGGTGTTTCCACCCCTGAATTTCGAGCATAGTGACTAACTCCCCTAAGTTGGAAGACAGAGCCCAAGAAAAGTCGAGGAACTTACCCCTGACTATATTACGGTCGGAGGCAGGGTCCCCGAGCATGTACCTTGAGTGAAGGGGTCGACCTTCACACTCCGTCGGTGGGGTTTTGGAGGTTTTTGATCTCTGGCGGAGGTGGCACCCGTAGAAGCATCATGACTGGCGGTGGGCAGTTCTTGGACGGGAGACGATTCACCGGAACCGGAGGAGACATGTTGGGCCTTGACAGAGGAACGGAGGATTCTTTTGGCAGTGGGGGGGTTGAGGTTTGGCCTTTTCTCTTGCGGGTTTTGGGTGGAGGTTGTTGGGTGGTGTTGCGGATTTAGCGGGGGATGCTGGTGGGGTTGGAGGGAGATTTGGTCGGTGATTTGCTGGCATGGGCTTGTGGCTGATCAGTTGGCTGATTTTCGGCGGGAGGATTGTCAGCTTGTGGGGTTGGGGATGGTGGTAGGGTTTGGATTGGGAGTAACTTCTTCAATGTCTGTGTCAAGAATCTCTGTTCTTGCAGCAGATGGCGGTGTTTGATGGGTGGATGGGTCGCGGGTGTCAGGTGGTGGTGTGGAGGAGTGTGTGGGCGAAGAAGTAGCGGTGGTTTTAGTGGGCGATGTGGTGGTGGTAGTGGTGAGTGTAGGTGGATTAGGGTTTGCCATGGCCTGGAGATACGCCTGAAGGCGAATGGGATCGGCGAAAATTTCGGCTGGGATGTTAATTCCAGAGAAGTTGATGCCGGCCATTTGGAAGTTGAAGGATACTCGGGTGTAAAGGGAGTGTGAAGTGAGAGAGATGGAGTGGACGGGTGATAGATATAAAGGCTGGAATGTGCAGAGATGGCGTGTGTCAGGTGCGATTAATGTGGCGACGTCAGGATAAGGCGAGATGAAGGGCGACGATTTAGGCGGGTTCTGGTGCGGATGGATGACGTGGATAGTAGCGCTAGAGTACTAGGCGTGCTAAGTAAGAAAACACATTCTACTGATGCAAGTGCAAACAAAGACAGACTCTATGAGACATGAGGGCGTACCTGCTGAAGATTGCGGTAGGGGCAAGGAGATGCGACCGTCTAGGTAGACGGAGTCAATCCGATTGCCGATCGCAGTGCTTCGAATCTTGCTGTAGACAAGGGTTTAGTAAAAATATCTGCAAGTTGATCTTCTGTGGGCACAAAGTCAAGTTGGATAAGCTTTTTCTCGACACAGTCTTTCAAGAAGTGAAAGCGAATTTCGATGTGTTTGGTTCTTGAGTGTTGGACTGGGTTTTCTGATATTTTGATTGTGCTTTTGTTGTCACAAAAGATGGGGATCTGTTCTTGGGTGACATGATAGTCTTGGAGTTGTTGTTTCATCCAAAGGAGTTGGGAGCAACACGCTGCAGCAGAAACATACTCTGCCTCTGCTGTAGAGAGTGCTACAGAGTTTTGTTTTTTGGAGGACCATGAAACAAGGCAAAGACCCAAGAACTGTGCATTACCTGAAGTACTCTTTCGATCTTGGAGAGAACCAGCCCAATCAGAGTCACTATATCCAGATAAAGTAAAAGTAGGAGATCGTGGATACCATAGATAGAGTGTACTTGTACCTTTGAGATAGCGGAAGATACGCTTGACTGCTTTGAGGTGAGACTGTTTTGGTGCTGCTTGGAAGCGAGCACAAAGACAGACTGCGTGAAGAATGTCTGGGCGACTGGCAGTCAGGTACAAGAGGGACCCTATCATGCCTCTATATTCTGTGGCATTGACGCCGACTCCGTCATCATCAGGATGCAGTTTGGCAGATGTACAGCTTGGTGTGGACATACTCTTTGCATTCTTTAGATTGTACTTATCAAGGAGTTCCTTGATATATTTTTGTTGATGGATCTTGATCCCGTTTTCCTGTTGAATTTGTAATCCTAGAAAGAACTTGAGCTCACCTAACTCATTCATGGAAAACTCTTGCTTCATAAGGTTAGCAAAATGGTCACAGAGGGTGTTACTTGTAGAACCGTAAATAATATCATCAACATAGATCTGTACTAGAAGTAAGTCATGTGATGAATGTAGAATGAAGAGCGTTTTATCTACGTTACCTCGAGAGAAACCGTTTTGCAATAGATATGTAGACAGTCTTTCATACCAGGCACGTGGAGCCTGTTTCAGTCCGTAAAGGGCCTTACATAATTTGTAGACGTAGTCGGGATGGACGGAGTCTGTGAATCCTGGTGGTTGTTCGACGTAGACTTCTCTATCAATGTAGCCGTGAAGGAAGGCTGTCTTAACATCCATTTGATATAATTGGAAACCTTTGTAAGCAGCAAACGCAATGAACATGCGAATTGCTTCAAGACGAGCTACTGGAGCGAAGGTTTCATTAATCGATCCCTTCTTCTTGATTGTAGCCCTGAACAACTAATCGAGCTTTATTCCTGAAAACTTGGCCTGCAGTATCAAGTTTATTACGAAAGACCCAACGAGTACCAATGGCTTGTTGATGCGTGGGGCGAGGAACTAACTCCCAGACAGCATGGCGCTGGAGGGAATTGAGTTCCTCCTGCATAGCAGTAACCCAATCACTATCAAGGAGTGCTTCTTTGACATTTCTTGGTTCAGTACTAGACAGAAACGCACCAAAGGCACAGAGATTTTGCATGGCTTGTAGGCGTGTTTGGACACCGGTGTTTGGGTCTGTAATGATGTTTTCAGGAGGGTGAGCAGATCTTTGCTGGAACTGGCGACGTGAAGCAGGAGGGGGTGTTTCTTTTTCAGAGGAGTCAAAATTCAAGTTTTGTTGTAAGGGTGTCTCCGGGTGTGTTGTCTGAGTCTGTAGATTCTGATGAATTGTTTTTGTTTGCAGGGGAACCATGAGGAGTGATGGAGTGGGACTCAGGGAGTCTTCCTATTGGGACAGTGATGAAGTGTGGATCGGTGAGAAAATCATCGGGGGCAAAGTCAAGATGATCAGAAGATGAGCCAACATTGTGGGACTCATCGAACTTGACATGTGGGCTTTCTTCTAAACATTGAGTTCTAAGATTGATAACACGATAAGCTTTGCTTTTAGAAGAATAGCCAAGAAAAATACCTTCATCACTTTTAGGAGAGAACTTACCCAAGTTGTCCTTACCATTGTTGTGAATAAAACACTTACATCCGAAACGCCTGAGATGTAGAAGACTTGGTTTACGTTGACGGAGTAGTTCATAGGGTGTCTTGTGAAGGAATGGATGAATCATCGCACGATTTAACACATAGCAAGCTGTGTTAACGGCTTCTGCCCAATAAGATGGAGTGAGTTGACTGTCGATGAGCATGGTGCGAGCCATTTCTACCAAGGTTCTATTTTTGCGTTCAACCACTCCGTTTTGTTCTGGAGTGCGTGCAGATGAGATTTGGTGATCCACTCCATTGTCCCTGCAAAACTCATCAAACGACTTGTTGCAAAATTCAGTACCCTGGTCCGTTCTCAGGGTTTTTAGAGTGAATGAAAATTTGTTGACGAGCATTTTATGGAGTTTGACAAACTCCGTAAAAGTTTCATCTTTGGTAAATAAGAAAATGACCCAGGTCCACCTGGAATAGTCATCGACTATGACCAGAATGTACCTCTTACCGCTTCTGCTTTGTGTACGCATGGGGCCAACAAGATCCATGTGTAGTAGTTCCAGTGGAGAGTTAGTAGAGAGAGTAGGCTTACTTTTGAATGAGGACCGGGTGTGTTTACCTTTAACACATGCTTCACAGACAGAGTCTGTGTCAAAGGTGGTGTCTGGTAAACCAATCACCAAGTCCTTGCTTTTGAGTTTGTTCAACAGCCTATGATTTGCGTGGCCAAGTCTGGAGTGCCACAGCAGTGAGTTTTTGGAATGCACATTGAGACAGACTTGGTCGTCTGGCTTAATGGAGTTTAAGCACATTTTGTAGAGATTGCCTTCTCTACGTCCCACAGCTTTTAGTGAACCTGTACGCTCATCATAAACCTTACAATCCGAAGAGGAGAAAAGTACCAAATTGAATCTATCACAAATTTGAGAGATGCTTAATAAACTATGCTGGAGTCCAGTGACCAGATGGACTCCATCAATTTTAAATCTTGAGGGGTTACCTACGGATCCAACTCCCACGATTTCACCCTGGTTGTTGTTTCCAAAAGTAACCTTACCTCCTTGGTAGGATGAAAGCGAATTGAATTGATTTGGATCTCCAGTCATGTGACGAGAGCATCCTATCCAAGTACCAGCTGTCTCCATTCGCCTTCACCTACAAAAGAACAGATCATTTGTTAGTTTTGGGAACCCAGATGTACTTGGGTTCCCTTTTCGAGCCAGACTGTTTCAATTTTTCTCGTGCTTCAAGTATCAGTTTAACACGTTTGACATTAAAAGAGAGATCTCTATTCAGTTTATCACATGCACTGTCACGATGTCCAAGACTCCCGCAGTAGCCACAAATCTTGGTTGGTGGAAGATTGACGTATTTCTGTTGTCCTTTCCACCAGGAGTCGAATTTTTCTTTTTTTGATATTTGACTCTGTTGTCGGATTTGGACATATTTTTTGGGATGTCGAACTTTCCTTTGTGCCACTTGGGTGTGGATTGAGTGGATCGAACTCCGGATTGTAGATTCACAATCTGCTGAGAGAGTTGTTCTACTTTAGAGCGAAGAGTATCTCGATCTTGGCTAATTTCTTTGATTTTGGAATTGGCCCACTCAGGTAGTTCGGAGGCGGTGACTTGTTTGATAAACTTGACTGGCTTAAGGGAAAGGGCGTGTTCCTTTTCTTTCAATTTTTGAGTGAGATTTTTGATAGTGGTGTTCAAGGATATGTTTTTGGATTCAGAAGCATTAAGATCATTTTGAAGAGAACAACACTTATCAGTAAAGATGGTGAGGTCTTGTTTGAGGGAGTCGATCAGGGTGAGAGACTCTTTCTGGTCACCCTGTTCAAACTGATTGTTCTAAGGTATCATGAAGTTCCTTTTGAAGGGAATCAACATGACGCCTTGAATCTTGCAGATCTAACCTGAGAGAACAAGAGATGGTTTTTGTTCCTCAGCTTCATCCTTAGGCATACATAAGACCTTTTGAGATTTCGAGTTCCTCAGAACTCGTTTTCTTGAGACTTGCTTTGAGAGAGTTGTTCTCGGAGACAATTTTAGCAATTAAGTCATAAATCCCATGGGAGAAATACGGTAAAGGTCTGTTTCAAGATGAGAACGAGTTACCTCATTATCAGGGATCATGGACTCCGTTCATGTGCCATAGACATACAGGCCGCTGGACTCTGTGTCTGGATCATCGGAGTCTGAATCACCCCAGCCAACAGCCGCCATCAGCGATCTCCCTTGAGGTTTTCCATACTGATTCTTGAGTAAGGGACATTCCTTCTTGAAGTGACCGGGTTTGTTGCAGTTAAAGCAAGTTACGGAGCTGAAGGATTGTTTGGAGGGGTTTGAGAACGACCGACTCTGACGATTTGGTTGGTTACGCATGAATTTTCGGAAGTTCTTGACTATGAAGACGAAGTCTTCCATAGTCTCAGCCTCACTTTCTTCAACAATAATATCTACCAGCTCTGCCCTAGCTTGTCTGATTTGAGTATCAGCGACATAGGCTCCTTCTTGAGTGAACTGAGTTGAATTAACCTGCAAGGCTTGGTCATTCAAAGTAGTAGACTTACTAGAAGAGGGAGAAGAAGTAATACCACACTTCTTTCGAACATTCTTCTTGTATTTATCTACAGATTGTAGATAGGAACCTAGGTCTTGACAGCTCCATTTGGATAAATCCTTGCATGCTTTGGTAGAGATTACCGTTTCTGCCCACTCTTCTCTCAGACTGTCCAGCAACTTGTGCAAGACACTCTCTCTATCTGGCAAGATGCTGACTTCCTGCATAGTAGTGGTTAGTAAATAGAAACGATCAAGCACTTCTTCTAGAGACTCACCGGGTTTCTGTAGGAAGTTTTCATAGTCCATTCGAAGTTCTTGAGCTTTGCATTTCTTTAGCTCAGTGACTCCTTCGTGAGTTGCTTGAAGGAGTGTCCAGATCTCATTAGGACTTACAGTGGTTGACTCTCCTTTGTTCTGGGATGGACAGGCAAGTGTATATTGCGCGTGATGCTTGACGATTCAGCTCGTACCTCTTGCGATCTGCAGCAGTCCATGTGGATCGGTCTGGATTGACTGCAAGATCTCCTCCAGTGACTATTTCCCAAAGCTCGGAGTTGACAGACTCAATGTGTTGCTCGATCTCTTTTCCAGTGGTCGTAGTTGGTGGAGGTGAGTCTGGGATGCTCGAAGTGCATTTTGTTGTTTTGATTGGCGAAGAGGTCTGCCATTGCTTCGTTGATTGACCGTTAGCCTAAGCAAGGCTCTGATACCACGTGTAGGATCGGGTGGCTAACTCAAACCAATCAAAGGTGTGAGTCTAAGGATTGGTTTGACTCAATCAACCTTCGTAAGTGAGAAACACTCTGTGATGTAGAAGCACTCTATCGAATTAACTAAACTAAGGGAGCGGAAGACTTTTGCGGTAATTATAGCAAAACGATGGAAAGAGAGAAGGACTCTATGGAACTCAGCAAGGTACACAAATAAGCTATTTCATTTCCTGGTCAAACAAAATAACTTACAAATGCCCACTAAGTAGAAAGGATCTACTTAGCGGTTTTCACTCACTTACCCAACACACTCTCTAATCAGAACAATGGTAAGCGTAATGAAACTAGGAACTTCCTAGGAAGAGTCTATCTTAGGTGCTAACTAACTGGTACGTATTCTCTCTCTTTCGACTTACAATGTGATTCTCTTTCTCTCTCTAAACTCTGAGTTAATCCTCAATGAAAGCACACTGAAAACTGTCTATTACATGTCTTATTTATACTCTAAGTTCTAGTTCCGAAAATACCGGAACTAACTTAGTGGGCAACTTCCAACGGCTCTTACTTGGTCTTCTTACTTGGGCCGCGATCTTCGGTGTTGAGGAAGAGCTTCGTGACCGTTGAGGCGCTTAAGGTGTTCCGAGTTGACTCCTGATTTTTCACAACAACATGGTAGAGTCCATGGAGTCTTCTTTGTTGCGCGAACTCTATCGCAGAAGCTCGCTCTTTGTGTCTGTCAAATGATGATCGACTCTGTCTTGGTGAAAGGCTATCTCTGCAACACTCCGATGTCCCAACAAAGATGATGACATCAATACTGAGTATAACGTAAAGGAGAAGGAAATCTGGAAGGATACTCTCGAGAAAGAAGAGATATTTATTCAGCTAACCTCTGCACTCTTTGAGATAAAATCCTTGAAGAATCAGTATGATACTGAGATTAAAGAACTCAGGGCTAAGGTGAAAAGTCTGAGTTAGTCTTCGACTGAAAGCAAAAATCGTGTCATTGAGAGTCTAGATAAGCCAAGGATTAACTTTGTTAGTCCTTTGGAAACAAGGATTCTTACTCTTCCTTGTTGGGCACAGGAAGAGATAAATTCTCTTTTGGATAGCAACAAATCGCTAAAAAGAGAATGCGAAACACTCTCAGACATGGTAGTCAAGGCAAATCGAAAGTTAGAACTTCAGACTCCTGCTAATCCAACTTGGTATACCGGGAAGGCGAATTTGAAGCAAATGATGCGGAATAATAACTCAGACAAATGCGGTTTGGGATACAAGTCTGAGACATTCTCTCAGTCTACGACTGAGAAGTTACAGACTGTAACTGTGAGACATCAGCCAAGATTACACTCATGCCGATATTGCCATCAGCTAGGACACAAGGTTAGATGGTGTCCCAAATTGTTGAAAAAACAATTGCGTGAAAAATCATCAAGGCAGAACTCATTCGAAATCAAAAGATCGCACACTAAAAGGTGGGTTCCTATCAATCACTTTAAGTCTGAGTCAACAACTGAGATCAAACAAGTTTGGGTACCAAAGTCAAGTCGGCCCTACCGGACTCGTCAAGAAGGTACTTCACCTCCTTCAGAATTATCATCTCCTTCCCAGTGATCTGACCATGACGCATCACTACCCCCAATCCATAAGGTTTATGAATTAATTCCTTTTTGATTTGGCAAAAGGGGGAAAGTGGTCTTGAACGCACTCTACAACTCAGGGGGAACATTCATCAGTTCAAGACTTACAGAGTTTACCAATTAGTCTTGAATGTATACAACGATTCAGGGGGAACATTCATCAGTTCAAGAAGTTCAAGACTTGCAGAGTTTGCCGCATCAAAAAGGGGGAAACTGTTGATGTTATTTTGATCGGCAAACTCAGTTCAATACTGAAGCCCGTTTAGAGACTAGCCTGAAGTGAAGCTCGTCAGTCTTGAACTGACGAACAGAGAAGAAGATAGAATATTTAACATGATTTTATCTAGCTGTTAAAGATAAAATCTTGAATGATAAACTCTCACACGGTCTCTGTATCTATATAAGGGGAAGGAAGTCTAGGTCATAGGGTGTGGATTTACGCAAAGAGAAAATAAGAAATACAATGTAATTTACGAGTATAACAGTAAGGGTAAATTTAGAGAAAATCAGAGAGAGAGATAGCGAGATTATAGAGTCAATTCAGAGAGAGTTTTGCTGTTGATTTCGTTGTAAGTAACTTGAGTTCAGAACTTAAGTTACGTGTAAGTTATGTCAAGATAGTGTTCTTGACGTGAGGGTTGGTATTCGCATTACGTGATTGTGTAACCATTGTTATACGTGATTATAATAAAGGTTCGACCTTTATGCTATTCTGGTCTTCCCTTCTTTCTCCCTGTTCGTCCTCAGTTCTGAACTCAGACCATCGACACGTTCTGAGTTGCAGACTCAGCACCGACAAGTAGGTATCTTCACATAGTAACCACATTCTGATCCACCAGGCTGTACTGGACACTATACATTCACACATTACGTTATCAGTCATACTTGCAAGTCTACTATTATCATGTTAACTATTTTCACAAAATAAGTAAAAGTACCTTCAGTGCAGTCCAAGGGATGTTCTTCGGTGTCTTTTGCAACGCACGCAGTGCAGCTTTAAAGCCACTATACAAAATAAATAGTTTGAATGTAATACACAAATTAATCAAATTTAACGAAACAATTTATTAAGTTATGACAATTGTTGTATAATTTAAATAGCTCACCTCATTAGAGCCGCTGATATCGCTGGCTTCTTGGCACTCGTACCAAGTGAGTCGAACTGTAAGACTCTCGGGTATTTCATGACCAAACCAACAACGACCAATGACGACTGCTCACGTGATGAATAAAATTGAAATCATAACACAGATAACATAACTTATAAATAAAACGTAATAAGATATGGAAGTATGACTTACCCTTGATAATATGGCAGCATAATGTATGACTTGTCTGCACATTCAAATATTGTGTTCGTCACGTACCGCAAAAGACTTTCAGGATCCAATGACATAGTCACTTCACTGCAAGTATCAGGGCATAGGAATCCGAAGCTGTTAGTCTAATGATCTCGTATCGCCTTGGAATGCACATGCTTGCACCATAAAGACAACAACATCAGTGAACGGCGTTAAAGTACAAAAACTAATTCAAGTATTTCATTAATATAGGAAAAGGTTTGAGATCGCTCACATGCTAGCTGACTTCAGAATCGACACATTTAACCAATCTCTCTTGAATACATCAACGAAGTCGGACATATATATATATCGAACGTATGAGTCCGTCCTTCGGGTTCATGATGGTGAAAAAGACCCTGGCTATCCTCCACTTGGATCCTATCACTCTGAGGTGACGTCATCAACAAGGCCGAGTGCAGAAGTCTCATGTTCTGTGACAACCCCTCCAATATGTTCTTCTCTACTAAAGCAGGTCTCATCATGAAATTGGAGGATGCCCCCGTGAGAGCTGGTGTGGCAACACTTTTTCCTTTTCCTTTAGAAGTTTTTTTCGACTTGACATTTTCCTAATTTGTTGATTAATTAAGTTTAAGTGACTCACTCTAAACCATATACTAATTGAAATATCGAATAATTATAATTTTAGAGTAAGCGTTAATTGTGTTTACCTGGCCCGAGATTTTGACCCATGTACCTGGCCATTGGATTGTAGCTGTTTGAATAGAGCGAAGTATGTTTCTCTATCCCAGAGGTACCGATATAGCAACATCAGCATATTCTGTCACATAATCATCTACAAGCACCCGGACATACCCTTGCCGTAGTGGTTCACCGCCGACGGTGTCTGTACGAGATGAGGGAAACAATTTACCCCACACCACCATAATATCCTCACCTTCTATCGGCATGAACAGCATGCATAAAACGGGTTCCTGAACATTAAGTAAAGAAGGGTTAAACGAACACAATCGAAGTAAATAGATGATAATAATAATTTATTTTCTAAGTTAATGTGACTAAACCTTAATAGATCCATATGGATATGGATCTATCGACTGCACACTACTCTGCCATACTGGTGTGCCCTCCTCCCTATCAGCTGATGGTGCATGGGCTGGTCTAGTCACCTCCTGACTACTGCACATCTGTGAGCGTATTTTAGTCATCTCCTCTGCAACCAACTGCTGAACATTCTGCCTAAGCCTCTGCTCCATCTCAGCAGTAGCCTTCAAATGTTCCTCATAGCTGATCATCCTTCCTTGTGAGCCTTTCCTAGACCCCGGATTGCCAAAAGCTTGGCGGATACCAACTTGTCCACCAAAACCAATAGCGCGACCAGGATGATCCACCTTTCCAAGAGCACGAGAAAGGGGATCATATTGTTTTCGGAGCCCAAGAACCCTCAGTAACTTGAGAGTGTAACTCTTCCTATAAAACACAAAATAACAAAATTCATTAATATACAGGTACACAAACAAATATTAAACTTATGTACCGAAATTAGATACCATTTGATTTATAATCTCTCTCGTGGCATCATCGTACTGAGGATTTTCCGGCGTCGAGTTTTTTGGCACTCGACTCAACTCCCACACCTTCATCCTTCTGTCGCTAGGAGCCACATCCTTTGGAAGCAAGCCCTTTTGCTCCCACTCTGGTACGCGTTCGGCAATGCTTTTACCACCTAAGTGATGTGGGTATAGATTTTTCTTCGCATTTGCCTGCTGTTTTGCACGAACCGCCTACAAATACATATGTAACGTGTAAGATACAAATAAGCAAATAAAACTGCCAAAATGTATAAAGGATATCGTTGAATATTAGCTCTACCTGGTACTCTGGCGTGTGACGATACTCCACAAACCCCGTCCACTGCTCCTCAGTGATGCCCTCGTACGCCTCCCAGGGTGGCAGTTTATCACCTCTTTCTGCATCATCCGATTCATGGTCTTGATACGCAGCACCATGAATGTACTTGTCAGAGAGGCTTTTCCTATGGTCGTGGAACTGTCGCCCCATTTTTTTTCAGTATATCATCCTTAAGAGAAGGATCAATGCAGAAACGACTCTACATAAACAATTATTAGTCATTTAGTAACACAAGTAACGAGAAACTCTAAAATCATATAACATATTATAAAAAATAACACACCTGAAGAAGCCCAAACAGTGTCCTTCAATGATTGTGGCACTTGCTTCCAATTGTGATTTATGTCGCAGTAAGTCTTGACCAGGTGGCCAGCATATGCAGTATAATCATGCTTCCAATTACCGTATGGCTGGTTGAACTCATTGAACTGCAAAGGCTTCGTGGGGGGGGGGGGGGGGGCTTTATTTGCCTTCAGTGCACGGGTGGCACCTCTCTTCTTCACCTTCTGTCCGGAGGAGGAGGAAGCTGGTGGCTCTGTCACCTGCTGTGATGGGCAAGCCTCATCTTCCGGTGGGTGAGTTGTCTTCCCCTTCTTTCCTCCTCGTGTGGCCCGTTTTACTGGTCTCTTCTGATGAGGATCAGCTTCTTCAATAGGCTGGTCCATAGGGTGATCAGCCACGGCAGTAAAGATAAGTTAGTCAAATTAATTGGATGAATTTATAATGTAAAGACAAATGTTGAACAAGTCAAGAAAAATAGTAAACATAACATTACCATAAATACTTCTATGTTTTGGTGTTATCAACCCAAAAACCCTCATCATGGTCTGATCGTGCATAAATCAAGTCGTTTTGAGTATCAACATTTAAATCCCGCAACCCCGTAGGAAATAATGTTGTTCCTTCAATCGTCTCATTCTCATCATCATCATCCTCATTTTCATTTTCAATCAGAACCGGTCTTCTACCTGGATGAACAACAGACCATCTGGAGTCTTTTGGATCCTGAACATACCACACTTGGTCACAATCTTTTCCCATAACAAACTGATCATCCTTAAAACTGGCACGTGTGAGATCAACCAAGGTAAGACCTCCATCGTTTTGAATTCCACGTCGGTTGTCCACCCATTTGCAGCGGAACACTAAAAACGAATCAATATGGTAGTCTAGCTCCCAAATGTCCTCGATAACACCGTAATACCAACTGGAGCTCCTCACTGGTTGAGACTGGTTACCAATGTGGTACTCATTGAATGCCGCCTCTATTTTTACTCCACTGTTCTGGTTTATTGATTTAGCATCTTGGCATGCAGTGTAATAAGTATACCCACTAATGTCATACCCCTTAAATGATACAATATTAGGTTCAGGTCCTATTGCCAAAGATCTGATTTCTTCATTGAGAACTTCTGAATTTGATGATGCTTTTTCAAAGACATAATATTTGAACCATTGGACAAACAGTCGGTTTTGTTCTTTCGTAAGCCAAAGATGGTTTCTGGTAGGATTTTGTTGTCTCAACTCATTCATATGAGTATCAAAGAAGGGTTCAACAGCCTCAAGGTGTTGTAACACAAACAAATGTGCTTGATGAATCAGTTGACTTGGTACTTGCACAATCTTTCTTCCAATGACACCTTTGCCTTTATATCTTCCGTAGTGTCTTGGTTTTGGGATACCGATTGATTCTGCTTCTTTCAGATAATCAGTCACAAATTCTGTGACTTCCTAAGTCACCATTGCTTCAATTATGCTCCCTTCTGGTCGATATCTATTCCTCATTCTACCCTTTAGAATACCCATGTATTGTTCAAAAGGGTACATGTAGCGTAAGTAGACCGGACCACAAAATTGGATCTCTCGAACAATGTGGACTATCAAGTGCACCATTATGTCAAAGAATGATGGTGGGAAATACATCTCTAATTGACATAATGTTACCACAATTTCACATTGTAGATCATCGAGAGAGTTTACATCAATTACCTTGCAGCAGACAGCATTGAAGAAGAAACACAATCTGGTTAACGCATTTCTGACATCATTTGGCAATATCCCACGGATTGCTACTGGCAGAAGATGTAACATCAATACATGATAATCGTGAGATTTCATGCCTAACAGTTTCAAATCCTTCATTGATACAATATTCTTCCAGTTTGAAGAATATCCAGACGGTACTTTTACCGAGTGTAGACATTTACAGAAGCTGATCTTCTCATTCTTTGAAAGTGTGTAGCATGCAGGAGGTAGGTATATTCGTCTCTCATTCTCCTGTGGGTGTAACTCTTTTCTTATACCCATGGCTTGCATGTCTTTTCTCACTTTCAATCAGTCTTTCGTTTTGCCGGGTATGTTGAGCAAAGTCCCACTCACTGCCTCACCCACGTTCTTTACGATGTGCATGAAATCCCAACAGTGTCTGACAGGCAGGTGACGCCAATACGGTAAATCCTAGAAGATAGAGCATTTTTTCCAAATGTTCTTTGCCGGTTTCGATGTGTTTCCAAAGACGTTCACAATGTCCTTAACCTTTGCATACACTTCCTCAGAGGTCAAAGGTAGACGGGCCACTCGAGTCTCAGCCTCACCATTGAACAGTTTCTTCTTCTTACGATAAGGGTGATCTTCAGGTAGAAAACGTCGATGACACATGTAAACATTCTTACCACAATTTTGTAAACGGTCCGAACATGTGTCATCCTCGTACACCGGACATGCAAATGTTCCTTTCACAGTGTATCCAGACAAGTTCCCGTATGCAGGGAAATCGTTGACCGTACAGAACAACAACGCCTTAAGCGTGAAATTTTCCCTTGCATAAGCATCATACACAACTGTTCCCTCATTCCACAGCAACTTCAAATCATCAATCAATGGGGCGAGGTATACATCAATATTATTACCTGGTTGCTTGGGGCCAGATATCAAAAGTGATAACATTATGTACCTGCGTTTCATACACAACCACGAAGGCAAATTGTAGATCACTAGTAAAACGGGTCAAGTACTGTGTTGATTGCTTAATGTGCCGTACGGGTTCATCCCGTCAGTACATAGCCCAAGCCTCAAATTCCTATCTTCACCTCTAAAATGTTCTTTGAACCGTCTATTGATGTTTCTCCACTGAGGTCCATTTGCTGGATGTCTTAATTTCTCATCACTCTTTCTACCCTCTGCGTGCCATCGTAAGTTCTTTGCATCTTTCGGATTCGCAAACAACCGTTTGAATCTGGGTATAATCGGCAAATACCACAGTAATTTAGCTGGAGGGCTTTTTTTCTGAACGGAGGAGTACTCACCATCTTTATGCTTATACCGGGACAATAGACATTTCGGGCAAGTGTCTAGATGTGCGTATTCACCCCTGTACAACACACATTTGTTTGGACACGCATGAATTTTTTTGTACTCTACTCCCATTGGACTCACCCATTTCTTTGCCTCATAGGTGGTGGTAGGGAGACCATTCTCATCCGGTAGCATATCATGAATCAGCTCGAGGAATGCCGAGAAACCTTTGTCACTCAATCCATATCTTCCCTTCAGGTTGAACAAATTCAATATAGCCGTCAATTTCATGTACTTAGTGCACGTAGGATACAATGCCGTCTTGGATGCGTCCAACAACCTTGATACTCATCCGTCGATCGACAAAATTATTCTAACGTTATCAAGAATCTCCATTATTTGCTCATCATGATAAGTCGGTTCACTGTCATTGACTCCGGAAGCATTTGGGATCGGTTCCGACTCGACAAAATCAAATGTATGGTCGGTTCTCATCCTCTCCCTTTCATTAATGTACGAGACCCGACATTATGTTCAACACTTTACCATGAAAAATCCATCTCTTATAGTGTGGCATGAAACCGCGAGTCTTCAGATGGAATTCAATTTCCCCAATGTTTGAAAATTTCCTTAAGACACCACAGTCAACACAAGGACAAGGTATTTTCTCCGCCTTTGTCATGTCCTTGTGCTGCACTGCCGCTTTGCAAACTCTTTCAACTGTTGTGATAGTGATCCCCTCGATCACCGTACATGCAGTCACGCTCCATACTTTATTTGAAACACAAAACGGTACGATTAACGAAGCGTGACTGTATGCATATTAATAAGCTAGCTACTCTAACTCTAAGGTTTCAACCTAACTTATATACTAGCACCTATATTATTGAATACATAATCTCAATGATCAAACAAAAAGCAAAGTTTAGTTGCTTACTTGTACACAGAAAAGGAAACTGCAACAGTGATGGAAGAAGGTGGAAAATAAGAGAGGTGGTTCACGCACTTAAATGTGGTGAGACCTGATAAAGACAAAATTTAGATATTGTTATACATATACACATACATCAAACAATATTAATTACAAAGAGATTTTGTTAAAAAAAAAATCAGCATGACCTTGCATAATTTTATTATCCCATGCTTATTATTAAGCATTCACCAATCATCAACAACACAAATTTCCATCACAAATCAAACTAATACCAAATTTATTCATCATACCAAATTTCAATATTTGGTGGAAATACAAAGTGTAAAAGAGAAAAAGAAAAGTTAGATTATATTACCGGTTCTTCCACTCCGCTTTCAATATACCGTGCAATGAATGGGGAAATCTTAAGCACTTCTCTATAGATAGAATAGAAACTCATTAGTTTATGTATGTTAATTGTTCGTAATTAGGATTGTAAAAATATATATAATAAGCTAAAAAGATGAAGATGTAAGTTGAGTATATTACGGGTTCACAAATGAAGTGTATTCAGCCCCGTACGACTTCAGTCTGGTGAGCCCATTTAGTGATTTCCCCCTACAAAGGCAAACCACACAAATGAGTAAAAAACAAAAATAAAACACAAAAAAAACTATAAAATTAATTAATCGACTGAGAAAAAATAAAAACTTAGCATGTAACTTAATACTAAACCAATTCAAGTAATGACAAAAAAAAATAAACAAAGCAAAACGCAAATCAAAAACGAAAAGCAAAACAATCCGAACAAATACAAAAGTCTAAAACGAAAGCAAGCGTAATCCTAACTAATCAAATTTGACGTATAATTAAACAAAGTAAAAATAAAACAAGAATAAAAAGAGTAATACAAAAACACATAACAAAATTTTAAAAAAGAAGCAAATTAAAACTTAGCATGTAATATATCTAATTGAATTAAGAGAAAAGATAATGAATACATATATAAACACGAATTAAATTGAAACTAAAAAAAGCTCTATGTAAACCTATACTAAACCAATTCAACTTATTACAAAATAAACAAATAATTTTCAAACATTGCTCTAGTTTTCTAAGTTCTCCTTGTTACAGATTTTGTTCTCATTCCTACCACTCCATGTTCCTTCAACTAGTGTCATCTAGCACACACTTGTCTTCCTAGGTTCACCCAAGGTTCTACTCAACTCATATTCAAGCAATTAAAAACGAAAAGCAAAACGCAAAATCAAAAACGAAAAGCAAAACAATCCGAACAAATACTAAAAGTCTAAAACGAAAGCAAGCTTAATCCTCACTGATCAAATTTGATGTATAATTACACAAAGTAGAAATAAAACAAGAATAAAAGAAAAGTAAAAATCAAAAACAAAGGCACAACCTATGTAGCACCGAAACGTTTCGAAGTTTGGGGACGGAGACGTTTCTGAAACGGCAAAACGACAATTTCAAAATATAGGAAAAATGGGGACGGGAACCGAAACGGCAAACAAATATAAAAAAATTATATTCTTCTAACATATATAATAATAAGTTAAACTATATAAAAAACTTATAAACGCAATCAGCTAAAACATTTAAAAACTTTTAAGAGATAACTTTGTAAGTTTATAACTACATTACAGTAAAATAACAGTACATCCACATTGTAAACACAAAAAAGTTCACATGTGAAGATACTAGAACCATATCATAAAGCTAACTAACCTATTACATATGTAAATAACTCATTATTACTTGCAGGTGCTTTTAAAAAGATTTTTTATATCTGATGTTTATCTAATACAAAATCGTAGATTCAATGGGTGACGTTAATTATTCCGGCTGGTGCTAATGTTTTGGTTTTCGAAAAGAAGAAATAACGTTGGGTTAGTTTGCTCACTTTTTAATAGGAAGCGGTCAGTTTACTCGATCGGAGACGGTTAGTTTACTAAAAAATTGATAGGAAACGTTTCAAAAATTTTGAAACGTTTCAACGAAAATAAAAGGGTCATTGAAACGTTTCGCCGGCGCGTTTCGGGAGCGTCAAACGTCATTTTACTGCAGTCCCCATGCTTCTTTGGGCACAACCACACAAAATGAGCAAAAAAACCACAATTATTTACTCAAACATTTTGTCGAGCACCTTGTGTGCACATATAATTTCATTCAATAATTCACTTCTACAATACTACATATATACACAAATTTCATACACTCCACTAATTCAATCATCCACATTCACATTCAACCACACTAAATCCATAAATTTAGGTCAAAATCGAACTTACCTTCTTCTTCTCCCTCAAATCGCCTAGCTGCTGCTGGTGTTGCTGTTACACTTCGCCGGAACGTGGACGGCAGTGACGACGAGGCGGCGACGACGCGGCGGCGAGGAAGACGCGGCGGCGAGGTCGAGGCGGCGGCGGATGCGGAAGTCGCTGTAGCTCAGTGTCGCTCTTCGGTCGCCAGCGCGCAGCAGCGGAGGGGAGGGTTTGAAGCGTCGGGGTGAAATGATGAATTGGGGAAGGGGATGTTATTAAAGGACCTATTTCGGCGGTTCTTACCTAAGAACCGCCGAAATAGGTCGGCGATATTTTTTTTTAAAAAAATGAGCCCCTATTTCGGCGGTTTTTAAGTTACAACCGCCGAAATAGGTCGTCAATATTTTTTAAAAAATAAAACAGACCTATTTCAGCGGTTCTTACATAAAAACCGCCGAAATAGGTGTGTTTTATTTTTTAAAAATTAAAACAGGCCTATTTTGGCGGTTCTTATGTAAGAACCGCCGAAATAGGTATCTGACCAATTTCAGATAGAGCCCTAATTCTGCGGTTATTTAACAACCGCAGAAATAGACCATTTTTGTACTAGTGAACACGGTACTGTCATCCTAATTCATTGTTCCACAGACAAACAGTTAGCTGATATCTTCACAAAGCCTTTACCCAGAGAAACTTCGTTTTGAGATTGGAATGGTTAACACCAAGTGAGACACAGTCTTGTTACTTTCTTTTATTTTCCTTTTCTTTGATGTTTTCAATAGGTTAAGTCTTGTCACTTTGTATTCATCAGTTTAGAACTGAAGTTTATTTTCTTTCAATTTTTTTTGGTTGTTTAAAATATATACAATCCAGTAGCTTCACATGGTTGATACAGTTCTATACTGAGTTATTTCTTTGAATTAATTGTTAAGCTAAGCTTACTGTTTCTTCAAGTAAATCCACACGATATGACTGAGTCAGACGAGAATTTCTTATCATCTTTCTTTTTATATACTTACTTCACATATACAACAAGTGACACGTTTGTATTTAAGGATAATTGGGTTGGATGACTGGTATGGTGAAATGAACAAGGCAAGAGGTTCCAATGCTCATAGTTAAAACAACATCAATTTGATCTCTTTCATCTGACACTTAAGTCTTATAGGATGCTCTATCATCTAACTTCCTAAGGGTAACTACTCTAGGCAAGTTGACCCAACGTCTTGACATAGATGGAGAGAAAAAGTCAAGATGTTGTTTAATAAAAAAAATTGTTGGTTCTCTACATTTAACATATGTTTGATTTTTGACAAATATGAAAATAAACTGTGAGTGTGAATCTGTGGCGATGAAAGGTACAATGGAATATGATTATACTTCTCGCCTGTTGTCGTTTCAAAGGAAAGTTGAAAAGTGGAATGAAATCAAGCCAAGAATCTAAACATGCTACTTGATGTTATTTCAATCCAGGTATAAAAAATGAAAGGAGAACGGAAAAACAAATCTACTTAGAATTATTGTTTGTTTTTCTTGATCACAGTGAATTACTTAACCTGTTTCTTGAACCTTTTATTCTGAGAGACTTAGTCTAGGACTGTTAGATCGTGACAAGCAAAAAGAGGTTTGTTTTTATTTTGTTTTCCTTAATACTTCAATTTACCGTCTCCTTTTCAAACACAAAACCATTTCAACTTCTTTCTATTCTCCTATTCTCTCTTTATCACTGTTCTTTCACTTGGTTCAGTTTCGAAACATCATTTCTCAGCAACGACCCACTTCTCCTTCTACGACCTTTGTTCTTGAGCATACATCAATTTCTTCCCAAATTGACCATGAATTCCTTCGAACTGCTTATCTATGAAAACATTGAACCTCTTGCTTCAGAAAAGCCGATTAACAATAGCCAAAATCCACCATTTCCTGATTCAACATCAAAACCCTCATCTGAGGTTAAATATCCAACTCCTAAAGATGCTACTGTGGTAAGCGATGATGATTCTTCTGCTATTCCAATGGAGGATGACATACCACCAGCTAGAACTCGCCGTCGGTTGCATACACCCGCCAAAAAGCCAACCTTGGGTGTCGGAATGCTTCATCGGACATCCCAAAGCGCAAGAATGACGACTCTCCAGTCATGCAACCGCAATCGTTCAAAAGATTGAAGTCTGTGGCAAAACCCCACTCTAAACTGAAAGCGAAGGAGTTTCATCTTGAAAGGTTACAAAATCCCGGTCGTTCTTTTCCTCAAAAACCTATTTTCAGTCACGCTATGCTTGAGTCAGATATTATCCCTGGAAAATTGATAGATTGTGACTGGCTAGGAAAGAACTCACTAGAATCTTTAAGGGAGATGTTAAAGTTTCAAGGTTGGAAACGTTTGTTTAACTCTGAAACCACATACTACCCGGAACTCTTGTTTCCGTTTGTTCTGAATTTGGAGTTCGTCTCACCGTATGAATTTAAGACTGAAGTGGCTGGTATCAAGATGATAATTTCCCCTGCCTGGCTTGCAATGATTCTTGAAGTACCTCTAAATGGGTTAGCTGAGTTCAATACTTAGAAAGTGGATGTGGCTTCTCATACAGACGTAATACAACACTTTGGTCTGTCTCGTGCCAGTTCTAGACTGAAACATTATCCACAGAGGGATTTAGGTGTTTTACCAAGGTTATTACATCTCACTGCTTATCAAACTCTTTTCCCACGTACTGATATGCGTGACAAGGTAACTCCTGTTGATCTGGCGATAATGTGGTGTTTAGACAAAAGAATTCATCTTTCACTGCCAAGAATCATTATCTCTCATTTGTGAACAATTGTCAACAGTACCAAGCCGTCGATTCCTTATCCCTTCTGGATGACAAAGGTCCTTCGACATTTTAAGCTTGCTCTGGAAGATGTGTATTCCATCTCTGCTCAACCAACAAACTATCTGGCTATTTCAACCCTATCCAAGATGGGACTGGAATTAATAGAGTCGGTATGGCAATTCAAACAGACTGTGCAACATGAGGACAAGACAGATCGTGCTACTACCCCAACTTCTCCTCTTATACAGTCAGTACTGGATTCTATGGCAGCAATGGAGAAGCGATTGATGGATAGGATCAATCATCTAGAAGAAAAGTTGGACTTTTTGATGACCGCGACTAATTCCTCTTCTTAACCATCAACAAAATTCTAGTGTGTGTCGGATTGAATCCTACCCTTCCCTTAGTACTTTTGATGTGAATTTCTACATTCTCTACTCTTTCTTCTTTTTGATGTGGCAAAAGGGGGAAAAGTTAGAAGTCTTTGACATTTACTTTTGGTGACTGTTTGTTTTTGTTTAGACATAACTGTTCTGTGATTCTATGCTTTATGATCGGAGTTGCTCACGTTGTAAGCCTTTCATAATTTTGGCTGAAACTTGGATTTTTCTTACTTCTATTCTACATTCATGATCTGGCATAATATTACTATCTGTAGTCTTACACTTGTATCACTTAATGCTTGAAAGTTGTTTAGTTCTAAACAGAGCACAAGTAATTGTCACGAATGAGTGAGATTCAGGGGGAACAATCGAGATGTGATCATGTTGTTCACAGGTAAATATCAAGGAAAAGACTCAGGGGAACCAGCTAGTTATTTTCGAAGAACATGTGTCAAGTTCAAGACTCCAACAGTTTGCCGCATCAGGGAAACTGTTATTGCTATTTTGATAAGCAAACTCAGTTCAGGACTGAAGCCCATACTATCAGTCTTGAACTATGTAATATACGATACGCAAAATAACAAATAAGATTTTACACATCTGTAAAAGATAAAATCTTATTTGATAGATTTTCATACGAACTCTGTATATATATAAACAAAAGTTAAGCTAGGTTAAAGAGATGTGCTTTGCGAGAGTAAGGAAAGAAGAACGATCAATACGATTGAGTGAACTAGGGTTTGGGAAATCCATGAGAAGTGTGTTCTATCATTGTTGTAACGTGCAAAGCTATTTAGGGAAAATCTGAGAGTTGAGTGCAACCTCGTGAGTTGAGAGTTTCTTACTCTCTCAACGTGTTTAGAGATTAGAATACTCGTGTGATTAGTTGTGGTTGTAAAGTCACTACGTATTTTTATGTATCAAGTGTGATGTGTGATATTCAATAAAAGATTGAGTTCATATCATCTCTCGTCATTGTTACTTGTCTGGTCTATCGGTTCTATACTCACACACAGTAAGATTCTTCAACTAGTAATAGAACACTAGTAGAAAAAATGTTTTTAATGACGGCGTTTAAACCACGGTTAAATGGAAAACCGTGGTTTAAAGTTTATAAACCACGGTTCTAATAGAAACCGTCGTTTAAGGTGCATACAAGAGCGCATATACCACGATTTTTCCGGAACCGTCGTATATAGATTAGTTTTATACCACGGTTTTCAGGTCAACCATGGTATATAGTACATGCCGGAGTCAATATACCACGGTTCTTGGAGAACCGTCGTATATAGGGTTTCTATATACCACGGTTTTGTCAAAACCGTCGTTTTTAGTCGTGGTCAAAAAACTTTATATGACGGTTCCTTGTTAGAACCGTGGTATATAGTCTACGCGGGAATTCAAATTTTCGCCGAAAATGAACGCGGCTCTTTCACTTTCTCTTATTATATATATTTTCTCCTCACTCTTTTACAACCTAATGCTCACTCTTCTCCTCCTTCTTCTTCTTCTTCTTCTACTTCTTCTTCTGCGCGCGCCTCTGTAATTTTTTCAACCCACCGACGAACATGCATGCTCTTCGCCATACTGGAAAACAAGGAACACATGTTGCGCCTCTGTAATTTTTTCAAACCAAATCGGCGAACAAGGACATGCTCTGCGCCACTGTAATAAATCGCCGGCGAACAATATTTTTCACGGTAATTTTGTGCAACCCTAACCGGCGCTTCGCCCGCTCTCTCATCTCTTTCACGGTAATATTGCAACCTACCGACGAACAAGGAACATAATGTAAACGTCACTCATTATTTAGCAACCCTAATACACAAACAAGTAACATACATGTTCTGGCCTGTTCATTCTCTTCTGTTTGCGCTCTCTGTTGAGAAATATCGAAGGCGGCGGCGCTAAAGCGCCGGCGAATTGGAAAAAAAATCGCAGACTATAAACGACGGTTCTACATATAACCGTGGTTTATTGTTGATTTCTATAGACTTTATACCACGGTTTTAAGTAAAACCGTCATTTATAATGCACTATATACCACGGTTCAGACTCACAACCGTGGTATAAAGTCAGCGAATGTTCGCGGGAGAAGGGGTCTTAAACGACGGTTTCGAGAAACCGTGGTTTTTTCGCTCACTTTAAACCACGGTTACGAACCGTGGTATATCTCAATTTGTGAATATACGACGCGAGCATAAACCACGGTTCCTAACCGTGGTATATAGGCCAAATAACCGTGGTTAAAAACATTTTTTCCACTAGTGGAATTAAGGAGAGAAGAATAAGGAGATTTAATATATAATAAATTGGAGTAGTCAAATAGGATTTGAACTCTTAGAATTAAAGATAATTACTAAGATAAAGTCAAATTGAATTTGAACTCTAGGAATTTAAGATTAATAAGTTTGAAAAGGAATTCTAGGATTGTATTTTGGAAACTTAAATAACGTTATAAAGCTAGGGAGATGAAGTAATATTTAAATGGTACAATATTGAAAATATTGCTAAGGTTAGTAAGGGCAAAACATTGTAGATAATTGTAAACATTGTAGGAAGAAGAAATAATTTAGTATAAGGATATCGTTTAATTTCCCTGGGCCACTATAATACTAATCCCGGATTTATTCATTCTTACGATATATTATATTATTCCTAACTCAAAAATTCATGGGTATTTCATCTCATCCCCCTTAAAAGAAAGCTTCACCCTCGAAGCTAAAACTCACTCTCAACGTAAAGCTGACTACTTGGTATTGGCTTAAGTTGTTACCTGATTGAAGAGCTATGGGTACTTCTTCTTCATCTACTTCCCACGTAGCCTCTTCAGTCCCATGATTAGACCATAAGATCTTGATCATGCAAGTGGACTTTGATCGGGTCTCTCTGGTCTTGGTGTCCAGAACTCTGATAGGATACTCCTCGTAGGATAGGTTCTGCTCCAGCTCCAAAGCCTCTGGCTGTAATACATGCAAAGGGTCAGGAATATATCTCTTCAATTGGGACACGTGGAACACGTTGTGAACTTTCTCTAGTTCACAAGGTAGGGCCAACCGGTATGCTACCTTCATGATCCTCTCTAAAATCTCATAGGGTCCCACAAACTTGGGACTGAGCTTTCCCTTATTCCCAAACTTGGTCACCCCTCTCACAGGAGATACCTTTAGGAAAACTCTATCTCCCACCTCAAACTCCATCGGTCTTCGCTTGAGGTCTGTATAGGACTTTTGTCTGTCCTAAGCTACCTTCATTCGACTCTGAATGATCCAGAGCTGCTCCATGGTCTCCTCTATCAACTGTGGCCCCAACACCACTGTCTCACTGATGTCGCTCCAACATAGTGGGGTTCTACACTTCTCTCATACAGAGCTTCGTAGGGAGCCATCTTGATACTGGCATGGTAGCTGTTATTATAAGAAAACTCTACCAAGTGTAGCATATCTGCCCACGAACCCTGGAAGTCCATAACGCAAGCACAAAGCATATCTTCTAGAGTCTGGATAGTTCTTTCCGTCTGACTATCAGTAGTAGGGTGAAATGCAGTGCTCAAACTCAGCTTGGTGCCCATCGTCTTCTGAAACTACTGCCAGAAATGAGCCAGGAACCACAAGTCTCGGTCTGAAATAATGGTCTCAGGTACCCCATGATATCTCACCACGTTCTTAATGTAGGCATCCACTAACTGGCTCATGGACCAAGTATTCTTCATTGATATGAACCATCGGACTTGGTAAGTCGGTCCATAATTACCCAAATCTAGTTAACTCCTCCCTTCACCGGTGGTAAGCCCATCACGAAATCCATAGAAATGGAGTCCCACTTCCACTTCGCGACATCCAGGGGTTGCAGCAAACCACCCATCCTCTTATGTTCGAATTTCACCTTCTAGCAGGTGAGACATTTGGACACAAATTCTACTACTTCTCGCTTCATCTTTGGCCACCAAAATAGCTTCTTCAAATCCTTATATAGCTTGTCACCACCAGGATGAACTGAATAGGGAGTATTATAAGCCTCTTTCATCAGTTTCTCTTTCACCTCTACACACTCCAGAGGCACACACCATCGGCCTCTGAACCTCAAGCCGCCATCACTATGGATCTCGAAGCCCTCTGCCTTGCCTTCTCTCATCTTCTCTTTGATACGCTCCAACTTCACATCGCCGGGCTGTCCTCTGAGTATCTCCCCATAGATGCCGGAAGAGACACTCATTTGGAACAACTTCACCTCCTGCTCCACTCCTACAACTCCATCACTTCTGAAACTCACGCACTAGTTCATCAGGAGGAACCCACATTGAGTTCACTGAGTGGCTCCTTTTCCTGCTCAAAGCGTCAGCCACCAAGTTAGACTTTCCTTCATGATACAGGATCTTCAAATCATAGTCCTTAATCAGCTTCAACCATCTCCTCTGCCTCATATTGAGTTCCTTCTGCGTGAAGATGTATTTGAGGCTCTTGTGGTCGGTGTAGATTTTGCAAGAAACACCATATAAGTAGTGCCTCCAGATCTTAAGGGCGAAAACCATTGCTGCCAGCTCGAGGTCGTGCGTTGGGTACCGAGTCTCATACTCCTTCAGCTGCCTCGACGCATAAGCAATCACCTCTCCCTTCTGCATTAGAACGCATCCCAGACCATACTTGGAGGCATCACTTAATACCTCAAATCTTTCGGTCCCTGAAGGTAGGGTTAACACTAGGGCTGTGGTTAACCTTTCCTTCAGTGTCTAGAACGCCGTCTCACACTCATCACTCCACTAGAATTTTACCATCTTCTTCATGAGATTTATGAGAGGTTTGGCAATCTTCGATAAATCCTTCATGAATCTCCTGTAGTATCCTGCCAAACCTAGGAAACTACAAACCTCTGTCAGGTTACTCAGTCTCGGTCACTCCTTCACTGCTTGGATCTTGGCCGAATCCACTGAGATTCCCTCCTTGGTGACGATGTGGCCTAGGAACGCCACCCGGTCCAACCAAAAGTCACACTTGGACAACTTGGCATACACCTGCTGCTCTCTCAGAATTTGTCAGACTAATCTCAGATGCTCTTCATGCTCTTCTTCATCTTTGGAGTAAATGAGGACATCGTCTATGAATACTACCACAAATCAGTCTAGATATGGATTAAAGATCCGGTTCATGAGGTCCATGAAGACAGCGGGCACATTTGTCAGTCCAAAGGGCATCACCATGAATTCAAAGTTCCCATATCTAGTCCTGAAGGCAGTCTTTGGGATGTCCATCTATGCAACTCGGAGCTGATGGTATCTCGACCTCTGATCAATCTTCGAGAAGATCCCTGCTCCATGAAGCTGGTCGAAGAGATCAACTATCCTCGGCAGTGGATATCTGTTCTTCACTGTAATCTGGTTCAACTCCCTGTAGTCAATGCATAACATCATGCCCCCGTCCTTCTTCTTCACGAACAGAACCGGGCTCCCCAAGATGATACACTCGGGCGAATGTATCCCTTCTTCAAGAGATCTTCCAATTAGGTCTTCATCTCTTTCAATTTTGAGGGTGCCATCCAGTAAGGGGCTTTCGAAATGGGTGCAGACCCTGACACCAAGTCGATGCTGAACTCTACTTCTCGGTCTGGCAGCTGATAAGTGTCCAAATGAGCATGTTTTATAGGTGTATTTCATATATTATATTAGCACTTTTTCTTGCTCATTTCTCCACTTCGGTTAGTTTTTCTCTAGTTTACGTTTTATTGTTATCTCACAAATTTATTGTTTAAACATGAGGAAAACCAAGCTGGGAGTAAAGTAGACGAAGAGACGAACGCATAGACGCAAACGGCTCGGAAAACGGAGTCTAAACGAAGAATCTAGAGCCGGTCAAAGTTCGTAGAAGAAAATAAGTCATGACCACATGTGTGTCCGCATGGCCTTAGGCGGACAACACACGCGGACAAGACTAGGACAACCGCATGAGTGTCCGCATGCCGTTGGGCGGACAAGACTGGAGGAGACCGCATGCGCGTCCGCGTGGCTTTAGGCGGACAAGAAAGGAGAGTCCGCCCCCGCGACCTCATTAAACAAGGCGGACGCGTGTAAATGTCCAGAAATTAACGTGACATAAAATATGTCAGTTCTCATCTAAATACAAATTATAGAAAAAGCATACGATAAGTGAGAAATATGGTATGCATTATTAACAAAATAGGAAGAATTGTAATACTAAAAGTATATATATTTCGCACTTATCAGGCGCACGGGCCACTGCCCAAATAAATAAAGAGTATGGAGTATATAAATGGGCTGTCTCAACATGACGCCGGTCACGAGTTAATGAATTAAAGTTTAGATAAACGAATGAACACACATGCACACACTAGTTACAAGTTAGTACTAATGCTTGTTAATATGGATTCCAAATGAAATAGGCCTTGAAGACCAAATGAACGAGAACCGTTTGAAAGAAACAACACTCATGTCGTTATCTTATGCACTCATAATTATTTTGCTTGTATACATGAATTATATGAGAAATTGTGTGTGTTATATCTGGATAAACAGTTGGATGTTTATTTAATGCATTTACAGTTTTTACTATATATGTGTAAAACGGAACAACATGTAAATTAACCGCATGACAACTCGACTAATTAACTTAAGGAGTTTAAAGGTTCATGATGGTTATGCAGTAGCATACTCAGTGGTTGTGTTGTGCCTTTATGGGAAACATATTACAGGTGCGTGATTGAAGACGTAAGCCAAAGTGCGGGATTTTTGGGTTAGTTAGCGGTATATCTTGCTACTACACTTTAGTTTGTATTATACCACTGATGTATATATTTAGATAATTAGACTGCTCACTAGTTCTTGGATTTAGTATTGTATAGTATGGTATCTATCTCTCGTCATCATAGTGTGTTGGTATTATGTTGGTGTTTGGACACTTCATTGATCACATTAGTGAGTAATGGCGGTAACACCCAGTGTTAGTACAAACAATTTTTATTGCCGCAGCAAATCACTTATTTGATTACATTAAGTAAAGTAGTTAATACGGATTTACGAGTAGGGGTGTTACACCACCACCCGTAGCCGCTACCAACACTTACATTAAGGTTTAAGGTCATTTCTAACTCTAGAAAATTAGGGTTTGTTAGAAAATTGGTATTTTATGAACTTGTTAACTGATTGTGATTCTTTTTGAAATTGTAGTGTTAATTGATTACTTGAAGTGCTTTGTGAAACTATTGGTAGTTGATATGATTGAATTATACTATAAACTGGTTATTTGTAGTGATTTGCAATATTATAGTGTTAGTTCATTTTTTTGGGTGTTTTGTTTGGATGATTTTGTGCAATTGTGTTTTCAAATAGATAGAGTGTTTTGTGATACTACAACCTACTTGTTATGGTTGAATATAGTATTAATTGATGAATTGTAGTGTTTTATAATACTATAGTGCGAAGTTGATTATTTTTGGTATTCTGTTGGATAATTGTGTATGCAATCAGTCAAATGGAGATTGCGTTGGATTAAATCTGTGATGATGCAATGGTGTGTTTAAATAGGTGGATATGTCTGCATTCATCCATTTTGCATGTCATGTTAATGGTAACATTGTGCATGGGGTAAACAGAGCTGATTATGAGGGTGGGAAGAAGCTCCTCTTAGTTAATGTCGACACCAATTATGAGCAGCTTATTGCTCAGATTGGTAGTCGTTTCGGTATCAACATGTGCACCTACAAAGTGAAAGTGTCACAGAGGATGGGTTAGTCAGTGAATGATGACTCTACAAATTGGATAGTTATACCCAATGAGGATGATGAGGATGTTTAAAATGTTATGCTCTACTATCGGGGTGGAGGGCCACGAGCGGTATTTTATGAGTTGTACATTGAAGTACATGAAAACAAACCACCCCAAACACTTCTCACCTCCTCATCTTATCAACACCAAGCCCCTTCAAGCTTCACACCTCTCAAAAACCAAACCCTTTGCCTTCTTCATATTCTCCACACCAAACTCAAATCATCTCAAACACTTCTCACCTCCTAAATACTCCTCCTCAAAATGAAACCTCTTTATATACATAAAATCCTTCTTCATACCCATTACCCGTTGAAGATCATCACCAATATGAAGTTGGTGAAGAAGAGATGATGGATCAATTTGATGATGATGGAGAATTGCGTGAAGGCTTTGAGGAAGATGAGATAGAGTGGATCGGAGGTGGTTCATCTGACGATGATGATGATAATAATGATGGTGCTGATGATGACAAACCAGCTAATGTGGCTAATGTTGTGGTCACTACTACCACCCGGGACGACGATGCTTCTCTTGTCCATCCATACTCGTTCTACAATGCCGGTGGGGGTATTAGAACTAGAATATTGGAGCTACAGTGATGAATTTAAGAAGGGTATGCTTTTCTGGACCAAAGATGCATTGATACATGCACATCATATTATTTATCATTGATCGTTTGTGGTGAACCAGTAAACCACAAAGTCGTGGGACATCTACTGCCCAAATGAAAATGATTGTGGATGGAGATTGCGTGCTGTGATAACAAAGAAGCACCCTAGTTCTTTTATGATCATCGTTGCTGAAGGCCCGCACACTTGTATGAACTCCATCTTGAGTCAAGATCATCCACATCTTGATTAGAGATTCATGGCTTTCGTATTCACCAAATATGTCAAAGAAAATCCCTACATCAGATTTGATGATCTTTAGACACTGATAGCTGATCAGTTCCAATATTCTATAAGAAGGTTTGGGCAGCAAAGGTGAGAGCTATTGAGATGGTGTACGGTGAATGGGATGATTCATACAACACGCTATCTCACTTATTACAGACAATTCAACACACAAACAGTGGCACAAAGGTTGAAATTGAGTGGCACAGCACTGCTCCTGGCTATGGTATATTCAAGAGGGTCTTCTGGGCGTTTGGACCTTGCATTGAAGCATTCAAACATTACAGACCAATGATATGTATTGATGAAACTTTTTTTGTACGGAAGTAGAAACATAAACTTCTCGCTGCATGTGCAAGCAATGCTAACAAACACATAGTGCCTCTTGCATTTGCGCTGGTAGATGAGGAGTCATACACATCATGGTCTTGGTTTATCTCTTGTCTAAGCGTGCATGTCATATCGGCCCGAGGACAACTCTCCCATGTGTTTGATATCCGATCATCATGTTGGGATTCTCTCTACTGTGATCGATTAAACGGGTGTGGCAACCCCTGAACGTGCACTAGAGGTATTGTGTTTGCCACATTGTGAGTAATTTCAACAAAGTAGAAAGAAGTACAACACTGAAGAAGATGACATCAAAAGTAGGCTAGCGTCGCAGCCCCGTAAGTTTGATATCTGCATGGCTGAGTTGAAGAGTGCTAGTGTCACAACCCTTGATTTCTTTGATAATATACCGAAAGAATAGTGGAGATTCGCACACGATGGTGGACATCGGTTTGGTATGATGACTACGAACTTGAGTGAGAGTTATAATGTTGTTTTGCTTGGTGTTAGAAACTCACCAATTGCTGCATTGGTGAAGATGACCTTCTACAACTGTGTCAAATAATTTGACACCAGAAGAGGTCAAGCATAGGCACCGTTGCTAGAGGATAAGTGTATGTTGGGCAATTGAAATACCCCAAAATTAAAAATAGTGATTAATTAGGCTAATGATGATTTTATAGGGCTTAATTATGCCTAAATAAATAGGAGAGAATGATTCCCGAAGGAAACGGATCCTTAAACCGGATTAAAAGCACAAACGAACCTTAAAGCGTGTTTCTCGAGGAAACCGGGAAAACGCGACTTAAGCGGGTTAAATAGACCCGTAATAATTTTATTCAATCAAATGTCTATATTTAGACATTAGTGAAGGTCTAGAACCAATAAAATTAATTAAACGAGTAAATTCCGGAAAAAGGGTTCCGGTTAGTGAGTAATGTAAAAACTAGAAGTTGTGGGGTGATAAGTGTAAATAAGCTAAACTAACATGTCCCATTTGTAAATAAAAATAAGATTTCCCCCCTTGTGTGTGAGTGTGGCCGGTTCCCCTCCCCCCTCTCTCACTCTCTTTATTTCTTCCTAATACACTAAAGGACAAGAAAATAAAGGGGAAAAGCAAAAACAACTCTCTCTCCTCCCACTCCCCACTCTCTCACCATACTCCCCCTTTCTCTTCTGAATTCTCTTCTTCCCCAAGCCTTGTAATGGCGATTTTGTAGAGCTCACACAGCCCATCTCTTGCTCTTCATTTTTCTTGGCCAAATTCAACTCCAAATGCAAAGAAAATCACACCACTAAACTCCTCTCTTCTTGGGCTTCATTCTCCACTTTTTAAAAAACTGAAAAGCTCACACTTCTTCACCATGGCTGTAGCTCATTTTGGATCTTGAAGACCACCATTGGAAGCTGTAGGATCGGGTGGCTAACTCAAACCAACCAAAGGTGTGAGTCTAAGAGTTGGTTTGACTCAATCAGCCTTCGTAAGTGAGAAACACTCTGTGATGCAGAGGCACTCAATCGAATTGATTAAACTAAGGGTGCGGAAGACTCTTGCGGTAATTGAAACAAAAACGACGAAAAGAGAGAAGGACTCTGTTGAACTCAGCAAGATACACAAATAAGCTATTTCATTTCCTGGTCAAATAAAACAACTTACAAATGTCCACTAAGTAGAAAGGATCTACTTAGCGGTTTTTCACTCACTCACCCAACACACTTTCTAATCAGATCAATGGTAAGCGTAGCGAAACTAGGATCTTCCTAGGCAGAGTCTATCTAAATGCGCTAACTAACTTGGTACGTATTCTCTCTCTCTTTCTGGCTTACAAAGCGGTTCTCTTTCTCTCTCTAAGCTCTGAAAACAATCCTCAATGAAAGCACACCTGAAACTGACTATTACACAACTTATTTATACTATCAATACAGCCGGTAGGTCGAAGGAGTTAGTTCCGAAAATACCGGAACTAACTTAGTGGGCAACTTCCAACGGCTTTGAGTAGTCTTCTTACTTGAGTCGCGATCTTCAGGTGTTGAGGGAAGACTTCATGACCGTTGTGGCGTTTAAGGCATTCCCGAGTTGACTCCTTATTATTCGCAACAGCACGGGAGAGTCTGTGAAGTCTTCTTAGTTGTGAGGACTCTATTGAAGCGGCTCACTCTTTGTGTCTGTCTAGGGATGATTGACTCTATCGAGGTGATAGACTATCTCTGCAACACTCCGATGTCCCAACAGTTTCCCCCTTGTTGCTGATGATAGCAAACCTCCGTGAATCCCGATGGAGTCAATCCTAAAATAGAAACACAAAGAACTAGCGGAACCGACCCTGTCAAAGTTCCCCCTTAATAGCAGCATAGTAGTTAAGTTCAAAGACTCATTTAGGTTCCCCCTTAATCGTAGAGGGACTCCAGGCAAGCAAACATTAAATAGGCAGTGTATTAGTTTAATACCCCGGATCTAAAAATGGCGATTAAATTACTCTAATATGATTACTAAGGGCCTAATGGTGCCTAGAGAGTATTGGTAAAAGAATAAAACCAAAATAAAAGAGAAAACGCTTGAAAAGCGAAAAACGCTAAAACACGCATTTAATGAGTATAAGAGATATAAAGATCTCGCTAGGGTCTGAGATGGATTCCTAAGGCTTAGCTAGGCCTAATTAGTGTACGGGAATGATTCCTGAAGAAAACGGATTCGTAAAACGAGTTAAAAATGCAAACGAGCTTTAAAACGCGTTTTTTGGAGAAATCAGGGAAAACATGATTTTAAACGGGTTTAATTAACTCGTAATAATTATAGTTAGTTAAATATCTATAATTAGATCATAGTGTGGGTCCAGAGCTATTA
Organism: Limonium bicolor; assembly: GCA_023374045.1. Lineage (NCBI taxonomy): Eukaryota > Viridiplantae > Streptophyta > Magnoliopsida > Caryophyllales > Plumbaginaceae > Limonium > Limonium bicolor. Next base: position 238,052,869 of record CM041780.1, read on the forward strand.
AAATTAATTAAACGGCAAAATTCCGGAAAATGGACCCGGTAAATGAATAGTGTCGGAACTGGGAGACGAAACGCGTTTAATTCGAAAAGACGAAAAACGACCCGGGCTATTAATTAATGTGGGCCGGTTTTAATTAATAAGCATACACCCATTAATAGCTTGCTAGCTATTAAGTAATAAGAGGACAAGTAATAAATAAATAAAGCAAATAGTATAAAGTAAAAAGTAACTTAAATTACTTACCCTCTCACCTTCTCCTTTCTCCATTTCATGATTTTCCCCAGCTCTCTGTAAACTCCTTCTTCCTCCTCTGTACGTGAGGCGATTCCAAACAGCTCACCACCCCCAACTTCTCCTTCCATTATCTTGTTCGATTCTCCACCAAATCACACAAAAATTATACCGTTAGATTCGTATCGGCGAGGGCTACGTTTTCCACCCCTCAAAACCTTGATTCCTCCACCTTCACTTCCATGGGTGTTGGAGCTTTTGAAGCGTGAGGAGCTGATTTTGGCTCTCCTTCATCTCCTTAATATTATAAGGTAAAAATAAACTCAAGTTTCCATCTTTCTAGCTTATTCTTGTAAATTTGGAAATTTTCCAACGTTGAAAAATTTCCTCCATTTCAGCCGATTGCCCTTTCCTTTATGGAGTGCTGGAACTTCATCATTTTGATTGCCTAAACTCTCCATATGGACACTTGAAGGTAATCTCTAAGCTAAACCCTAAAAACTAGCTAATGAAATACTAGTTTCTGTGAGGGGAAATTGAATTAATTAGCTTGTTACGTGTGGTGTGGGGAAATGATTGTAGATGGCAAGCTAGACTCCCTTGTGTGTTGGGAAAACAAGAAGAGAAAGAGGGAACAAGAGAAGGAGGAAGAAGAGAAAAGAAAACAGAAAAACTAGCAAGGTAATGAACTAAACATGGAATGGTTTTGCTCTCTGTAAAACATAATGTTTGAATGTGAATAAATGACCTTGCTTAGTGTAGCTATGATGCTACAATATTTACTGATGAGTGGATCTGTTTTATGAGGTTTTAGTGTGGGAAATAAGTCATGAGATTAAACTGTTATATATGTGATAACATGAGGGAATTTATTGTGTAGTAGCAGTGATATTAGTGCTTATATAACAGGGATGTAAAACTGGTTTTTTGTGAGCTGTTTAGTGTTGTGAGAGTGCTTAGGAAGTGGGCAAGCTCTGTCAAAATTTGCCTAGGAATGTATGGGCTTGAGTGTATTGATGCGTGGAGTTGGAATGAAGGGAAAGAAAGAATTGGAAACTGCAACAGAAACAAGAACTAGGAATCTGTAACAGAGAAGGAAATTACAGTGGAAATGAGTTGGTTGACAGATAATTATGTAGAATGTTTTAGGTTAGTTTTGAATGGCTAAACAATGTCAAAACATGCTATAATATATGTAGGAAGAGTGGGGAAGAAATTGTTATAAGTGTGGAGTTGTAACATAATAAAAAACATACATGTTTTTCAATTCTGCAAGTGGTCCGGGTTTGTAAACAAGTACACAAACCCGGACCAGGGCTAAAACACGGCAGAAGGTAGCACAGACCATGTGGTCCGGGTTTGCAAACCAGAACATAAACCCGGACCACCCATAAATCATACCCGAGAGTTCTGAAACCTTGTGGTCCGGGTTTGCAAACTAGGACACAAACCCGGACCAGTCCCAAATCTTACCCGAGAGTTTTTCCAAGTGGGGGTCCGGGTTTGCAAACTCGGACAGTAACCCGGACCACCCCAAAAATTGTACATAAACTATTTTAAAGCTTAATTAAGGATGGGTAATGGTGGGTAATGATAGTATAAGGTAATTATGACTTGATTAATGATGTTTAAAGGTCATTGAGAGTGTAAACAAGTTTGAGAAGAGAATGAGAAAGTTGAGAGTTTAAGAACACAAGAGTAAAACTAAGTTAAACGGGATAATGGGGTTAAGTACGGGAGTATTAGTGTTACATACCGTAATGCTTTGATGTTAATAAAAGCATTTGAATGTTATCAGTTGAACAAGTGTGAACCGAGGAACGGGAGGTCACACGGTAAAGCTAACCCCGGTGAAAGGTATGATTTTCTCATACTCCGCGTGCTAACCGAGTTACGTTGATTTGTGTGTTTGTGTGCCGGCTTAATCAAGATTAAAGCATGAAAATAATCCATTGTTTGATTATGTATGTCTTGATGTATGTTGAATAAGCTAACATACTTGTATGCCGGTGTGGTCTAACATAGAGTAAAGACCGACTCACTGTGAGTAACGTTTGTCTAGAGACCCATAGATCGGGTCGATGCTTATGATAACGAAAACGTGCAAACACACAAACTATCCGTTAAAGTATAACGATAACGCAAATATACGAACTCCCTAGAATGTGAGGAGATGTGCGGGTTGAGTAATTACCCGATAACAGTTAGTAAACCATAATGACACAACCCACGAAACTAATGAGAGTGGAAAGATAGTGAACCTCCTTCAAGAGGATTGGAGATAGTTCGAAGATGTGAACTAGTAAAGAAGGTAAAAGAGACCTAAGGGATTAGTAGCTCCCTTGAGACATGGTCGACCTCCTATATGAGGATTTTACCCGATATAAGAAAATAACCGAGAGTATGAGTAAGTGAAATGTATGGGTAACTCTTAAAACCTAAGATTAACCGAACTTAAGTAATGTTCCCAAAGTCATTAGAAACATCAAGAGTGATGTTTCTAGACTAATATACATAATATTATTATAACTCCGAGAGAGGAGTGTATGGGAATGTAAATAGTCCGAGAGTAGTCGGACCTAAGTAAAAGAGATAGGAACTAAGAGAGAGTTCTGTGAGCTAGTTGAACCTTCCCACCATGCTAGACCCGAAGTAGGGTCGAAACCGGGGAAGTAAGACTATGCTAGAGAGCCATGAGTTTTGGCCTAAGTATGTATTAAGAGTAACAAGCGTGACTTAGGAGACCTGTAGTGTCTCGAGAATCTACAAGAGCTTGAGTATAATTAATCCAAGAGTGTGGGTAAGATAAGGAGTATAAATAACCCAAGAGTGTGGGTGAGATAATGAGAATAAGTAACCCGAGAGTGTGGGTGAGTATAGTACGAGTAGCCCAAGAGAATGGGTGTGTATATGAATAAGTAACCCGAGAGAGCGGGTGAGGTATTGAATAAGTAAACAAGGCATAGTGAGGTATAACCCTCAAGGCCTGAGAGTAACAGATACAACTAACAACCTTGTTATGTTAGTTAGGAATTGAGTTCCGTGATTGGATGTAGATTCCTCGAGTATTACACGTACTCTTTGTATTGTTATGATGCATGTTGATTGACTAAAATGAACTCCATGTATATCCGACAAGTGGTCGGCGTACCCCGGTTAGCGCTCGGGGTATGCGAATTTCATATGCAGCTTTAAGCTGAGCCCCTAGGGGCAACGTTTTTATTCGCAGGTACACCGAAGACGAAACCGTACGAGAGTAGGACGGGGTCGGTGATAGCATGGGTAGTTAGATTGTAATTACTTATGTATTGAACGAGGTGTAAGACCGAATATGTTATCGGCATCCATATAATGTAGACTCGGTATAGTAAGAAATGATTTGAGTAAAGTGTTTGTATTGTGTATTCGGTTGTTCCAGTCCATCAGACCGTTACTGTATGTGAGTTAGGCCTGGTTAGCCACGAGGGTGGCTAACGGCGTTGTATCACCCTCTGTTGTATTTAGAGTTTGTTGCAAGTTTAATGGTGAATTGTGACGAGATTAACAGTTGAGGTGTTACAATTAGGCAGGATAGAGCATAGTGTATAAAGCAGTTTAGATACTAGACCACATGGTCCAGCAGCAAAAATCCAAAAGCAGTTTAAAACAACAATAGAATCACCCATACACCAGACGGGATTCACCGCTTCCCCCTTTTGCTTTCATTAGAGGGAAGCCCACAGTCACACAGAGTTAGTCAAAAAATTCACACACAAACCAGCAAAAGTGTTTATAACTTGAAAACAGCCTAAGTTCTAACACTACATACACATACGTCATGGCTAAGGGGTTGGGGTCAGGGTGGATTGGATGTCAAGGAGTTGTTCTTACAAGGCCAGCACAATCGTCTTATCCCATAGAGTCTGTCCATAATCGCGTTTGGCCCTGAATCAGCTCTGCTGCATGCGCAATGAGTCGCTCCACTTTCTCCAGGAGGGGTAGGAGTGAATCTTGAGGGACGGCCTCTTGAGAAGTGGAAGTTGCCGCCGTCATTGGAGTTGATGGTGGTGGCAGCGCATTGATTTGTCGATAGATGTCAGCCGGTTCAGATAGCGTAGGTTGATGGTGTCTGCCTCTTCGATGGACTCTGGCGTCGATGCCACCAGTGGTACCTGAAAGAATTTTAGAATCCGAGGCAGCCAGAACACATACCCCAGGGAGTGTTTCGGGGTGTCGACAGACTGGGCTAAGTGGTGGAGAACAATGTGGGCTAGATTAATGGAGTGACGATTAATGATGCAGTACATAATGGTGAGGTCCAAGCAGTTGACCATGAGATTCCTTCTTTTTGGGGGACAATGTTTTTGATGACAAGTATGGGTAGGAGTTGGTGTAGAATGGAGAGATCGCCACGGGGTATTGGTGAGCCAATCTTTTTCTTGGAGGAGAAAAAGCGGTAGATTTTATTTGTGGGACCCCGGGGATTTCAGGAAGGACTCCTTTCTTAGAAGGATAGGCCAGTAGCAGGGGACTCCAAGAATTTGAGACAGTTTTTCAAGATTAAAGAAGATGGTGGTGTGGAATTAACAAAAGATGGGCTGCACCGTTCAGATAAACCAGATTGAAAGAAGTCGACAGACTCTTGGGGATACCACTCTGGTATCTCACAGAAAAGGTGTTTCCACCCTTGAACCTCTAGCATGGTCACTAACTCCCCCAGGTTTGAAGATAGAGCCCATGAGAAATCGAGGAACTTACCCCTAACGATATTCCGTTCTGAGGCAGGGTCCCCGAGCATGTAGCGTTGGTTGAAAGGGTCTATCTTCGCACATCTGCGGTGCGGCTTTGGAGGTTTCTGGTCTCTGGCGGATGTGGCGCCAGTAGAAGCATCGTGACTGGGCGTGGGCAATTCCTGGACTGGAGACGATTCGCCGGAACCAGAGGAGACTGGTTGCACCTTGATAGAAGAACGGAGAATCCTTTTGGCTGTGGTTCAAGTAGAGGTTTGGGCTTTTCTCTTGCGGGGTTTAGGTTTAGGAGATTTAGGAGGTGTTGTAGATTTTACGGGAGATGCAGGTGGGGTTGGAGTTGGAGATTTGTTGGGTGGGGCTTGTGGTGGATCAGTGGTTTAGGGTTTGGCAGTAGGGTATTGATCATGTGGTGTTGGGGATGGTGGCAGGGTTTGGATTGGGGTGACATCCTCAACATCCGTGTCAAGAATGTCAGTTTTTACGGCGAATGACGGTGTTTGATGAGGGGATGGATCGCGGGTTGGGGGTGGTGGTGTGGCGGAGTGTGTGGGGGACGATGTAGCAGTGGTTTTAGTGGGAGAGTGAGTGGTGGTGGTGGTGGTGAGGGGAGATGGATTCGGGTTGGCCATGGATTGGAGGTACGCCTGAAGGCGGATGGGATCTTGAAAGATATCGGTCGGGATGTTGATGCTTGCCATTTGGAAATTGTAGTATACTTGGGTGTAGAGGGAATGGAAATGAGAGAGATGGAGTAGACAGGTGATGGATATAAAGGCTGGAAGTTGCAGAGATGGCGTGTGTCAGGTGAGATAAATGCAGCGACGTCAGGGTTTAGCGAGATTAACGGCGAGGATTTGGGCGGGGTAGGTTCGGATAGATGACGTGGGTGGTAGCGCTAGAGTTATAGACATGCTAAGTAATAAAACACATTTCACAGATTCAAGTGTAAACAAAGACAGACTCGATGAGACATGAGGGAGTACCTGCTGAAGATTACGGTAGGGGCAAGGAGATGTGACCGTCTAGGTAGACGGAGTCAATCCGATTGCTGATCGCGGTGCTTCGAATCTTGCTGTAGAGAGGGGTTTAGTAAAGATATCTGCAAGTTGATCTTCTGTGGGCACAAAGTCAAGCTGGATAAGCTTTTTCTCGACACAGTCTTTCAAGAAGTGAAAGCGAATTTCAATATGTTTGGTTCTTGAGTGTTGGACTGGGTTTTCTGATATTTTGATTGTGCTTTTGTTGTCACAAAAGATTGGGATCTGTTCTTGGGTGACATGATAGTCTTGAAGTTGTTGTTTCATCCAAAGGAGTTGGGAGCAACAGGCTGCAGTAGAGACATACTCTGCCTCCACTGTAGAGAGAGCTACAGAATTCTGTTTTTTGGAGGACCATGAAACAAGGCAAAGACCCAAGAACTGTGCATTACTTGAAGTACTCTTTCGATCTTGGAGAGAACCAGCCCAATCAGAGTCACTATATCCAGATAAAGTAAAAGTAGGAGATCGTGGATACCATAGATAGAGTGTACTTGTACCTTTAAGATAGCGGAAGATACGCTTGACTGCTTTGAGGTGTGACTGTTTTGGTGCTGCTTGGAAGCGAGCACAAAGACAGACTGCGTGAAGAATGTCGGGACGACTGGCAGTCAGGTACAAGAGGGACCCTATCATTCCTCTATATTCTGTGGCATTGACGCTGGCTCCGTCATCATCAGGATGCAGTTTGGCAGATGTACAGCTTGGTGTGGACATACTCTTGGCATTTTTTAGGTTGTACTTGTCAAGGAGTTCCTTGATGTACTGTTGTTGATGGATCTTGATCCCTTCCTTTTCTTGTTGAATTTGTAATCCTAAGAAGAACTTTAGCTCACCTAACTCATTCATGGAAAACTCTTGCTTCATGAGGCTAGCAAAATGGTCACAGCGGGTGTTACTTGTAGAGCCGTAAATGATATCATCAACATAAATCTGTAATAGAAGTAAGTCATGCGATGAGTGAAGAATGAAGAGCGTTTTATCTATGTTACCTCGAGAGAAACCATTTTGCAATAGATATGTAGACAGTCTTTTATACCAGGCACGCGGAGCCTGTTTCAGTCCGTAAAGGGCCTTACACAGTTTGTAGACGTAGTCGGGATGGACGGAGTCTGTGAACCCTGGAGGTTGCTCGACGTAGACTTCTCTATCAATATAGCCATGGAGGAAGGCTGTCTTGACATCCATTTGATATAATGTAAAACCTTTGAATGCAACAAACGCAATTAGCATGCGAATTGCTTCAAGACGAGCTACGGGTGCGAAGGTTTCATCATAGTCAATCCCTTCTTCTTGATTGTAGCCTTGGACGACTAGTCTAGCTTTATTCCTGAAAACTTGTCCTGCATCATCAAGTTTGTTACGAAAGACCCAACGAGTGCCAATGGTTTGCTGATGTGTGGGTCGAGGAACTAACTCCCAGACAGCATGTCTTTGGAGAGAATTCAGTTCCTCCTGCATTGCAATGACCCAATCACTATCAAGGAGTGCTTTTTTGACATTTCTTGGTTCAGTGCTGGAGAGAAAAGCACCAAAGGCACAGAGGTTTTGCATAGCTTGGAGACGTGTTTGAACACCGGAGTTTGGGTCTGTAATGATGTTTTCAGGAGGGTGAGCTGATCTTTGTTGGAATTGTTGACGTGAGGCAGGAGGGGGTGTGTCTTTGTCCGAAGAATCAAAGTTTAAGTTTTGTGGTAAGGGTGTCTCCGGGTTGTTGTCAGAGTCAGTAGAATCTGATGTATTGTTTTTGTTTGCTGGAGAATCATTAGGAGTGATGGATTGGGAATTGTGGAGTCTTCCTATGGGTACAGTGATGAAGTGTGGATCAGTTAGGAAGTCGTCAGGAGCGAAGTCAAGTTGATCAGAAGATGAGCCAACATTGTGGGACTCATCGAACTTGACATGGGGACTCTCTTCTAAACATTGAGTTCTTAGATTGATAACACGATAAGCTTTGCTTTTAGAAGAGTAGCCAAGAAAAATACCTTCATCACTTTTAGGAGAGAACTTACCCAAGTTGTCCTTACCATTATTGTGGATAAATCACTTACATCCGAAACGCCTGAGATGAATAAGACTTGGTTTTCGTTGACGGAGTAGTTCATAGGGTGTCTTGTGAAGAAATGGATGAATCAGCGCACGATTTAACACATAGCATGCTTTGTTAATGGCTTCTGCCCAGTAAGATGGAGCGAGTTGACTATCAATGAGCATGGTGCGAGCCATTTCTACCAAAGTTCTATTCTTGCGTTCAACCACTCCGTTTTGTTCTGGAGTGCATGCGGATGATATTTGGTGATCAACTCCGTTGTCCCTGCAAAACTCATCAAACGACTTGTTAAAATTCAGTACCCTGGTCCGTTCTCAGGGTTTTCAGTAAATGAAAATTTGTTGACAAGCATTTTATGGAGTTTGACGAACTCCGTAAAAGTTTCATCCTTAGTAGATAGAAAAATGACCCAGTCCACCTGGAAGAGTCATCGACTATGACTAGGATGTACCTCTTACCACTTCTGCTTTGTGTACGCATGGGACCAACAAGATCCATGTGTAGCAATTCTAGCGGAGAGCTAGTAGAGAGAGTAGACTTACTTTTGAAGGAGGACCGGGTGTGTTTACCTTTTACGCATGCTTCACAGACAGAGTCTGTGTCAAAGGTTGTGTCGGGTAAACCAATCACCAAGTCCTTGCTTTTGAGTTTGTTCAACAGCCTGTGATTTGCGTGACCAAGTCTGGAGTGCCACACAATGAGTTTTTGGAATGCACGTTGAGACAGACTTGATCATCTGGATTAATGGAGTTTAAGCACATTTTGTAGAGATTTCCTTCTCTACGTCCCACAGCTTTTAAGGAACCTGTACGCTCATCATAAACTTACAATCCGAAGAGGAGAAAAGTACCAAATTGAATCTATCACAAATTTGAGAAATACTAGTAAACTATGTTGGAGTCCAGTGACCAGATGGACTCCATCAATTTTAAATTTTGAGGGGTTACCTACGGAGCCAACTCCCACGATTTCACCCTGGTTGTTGTTTCCAAAAGTAACCTTACCTCCTTGGTAGAATGAAAGCGAATTGAATTGATTTGGATCTCTAGTCATGTGACAGGAACATCCACTGTCCAAGTACCTGCTGTCTCCATTCGCCTTCACCTACAAAATAACAGATCATTTGTTAGATTTGGGAACCCAGATGTACTTGGGTTCCCTTTTCGAGCCAGATCTTCTCAATTCTTCTCGTGCTTCAAGTATCAACTTAACACGTTTGACATTAAACGAGAGATCTTTATTCAATTTATCACAAGCACTGTCTCTATGTCCAAGACTCCCGCAGTAGCCACAAATTTTGGTTGGTGGAAGATTGACGTATTTCTGTTGTCCTTTCCACCAGGAGTCGAATTTTTCCTTTTCTTGATATCGTTTGGCTCTGTTGTCAGATTTGGACATATTCTTTGGGATGTCGAACTTACCCTTGTGCCACTTGGGCATGGATTGAGTGGATCGAACTCCGAATTGTAGATTTACAATCTGTTGAGAGAGTTGTTCTACTTTGGAGCGAAGATCATCTCGATCTTGGCTAATTTCTTTGATCTTGGAGTTGGCCCACTCAGGTAGTTCAGAGGAGGTGACTTGTTTGATAAACTTGACTGGCTTAAGGGAGAGAGCGTGCTCCTTTTCTTTCAGTTTTTGAGTGAGGTTTTTGATAGTGGTGTTCAGGGATATATTTTGGATTCAGAAGCATTTAGATCATTTTGAAGAGAACAACACTTGTCAGTAAAGATGGTGAGGTCTTGTTTGAGAGAGTCGATCAGGGTGAGAGACTCTTTCTGGTCACCCTGGCTAAATTGAGTTCGCTCTAAGGTATCATGAAGTTCCTTTTGAAGGGAATCAACATGACGCCTTGATTCTTGTAGATCTAACCTGAGAGAACAAGAGATGGTTTTGTGTTCCTCAGCTTCATCTCTTAGGGCATACATAAGACCTTTTGAGATTTCGAGTTCCTCAGATAGCTCGGTTATTTTGCTGGTAAGACTTGCTTTGAGGGAGTTGTTCTCGGAGACAATTTTAGCAATTAAAGTCATAAATCCCATAGGAGAAATACGGTAAAGGTCTGTTTCAAGGTGAGAACGAGTTACCTCATTGTCTGGAATTATGGATTCCGTCGTGTCGTGTGCCATGAGACATACCAGGCCGCTGGACTCTGCTGGATCGTCGGAGTCTGAATCACCCCAACCAACAGCTGCCATCAGCGATCTCCCTTGAGATTTTCCATACTGGTTCTTGAGTAAGGGACAGTCCTTTTGAAGTGACCGGGTTTATTGCAGTTGAAACAAGTGACAGAATTGAAGACTTGTTTAGAGGTGTTTGAGAACGACCGACTCTGTCGATTAGGTTGGTTACGCATGAATTTTCGGAAGTTCTTGACTATGAAGACAAAGTCTTCCATAGTCTCAGCCTCACTTTCCTCAACAATAATATCCACCAGCTCAGCCTTAGCTTGTCTGATTTGAGTATCAGCGACATAGGCTCCTTCTTGAGTTAACTGAGTCGAATTAACCTGCAAGGCTTGGTCATTCAAAGTAGTAGTTTTACTAGAAGAGGGAGAAGAAGTATTACCACACTTCTTTCGAACATTCTTCTTGTATTTATCTACGGATTGTAGATAAGAACCTAGGTCTTGACAGCTCCATTTGGATAAATCCTTGCATGCTTTGGTGGAGATTACCGTCTCTGCCCATTCTTCTCTGAGACTGTCCAGCAATTTGTGCAAGACACTCTCTCTATCTGGTAAGATGCTAACTTCCTGCATAGTAGTAGTTAGTAAGTAGAAACGATCAAGCACTTCTTCCAGTGACTCACCGGGTTTTTGCAGAAAATTTTCATAGTCCATTCGGAGTTCTTGAGCTTTGCATTTCTTGAGTTCAGTGACTCCTTCGTGGGTAGCTTGAAGGAGTGTCCATATCTCATTTGCGGACTTACAGTGATTGACTCTCCTTTGTTCTGGGATGGACAGGCAAGTGTATATTGCACGTGATGCTTGTCGATTCAGCTCGTACCTTTTGCGATCTGCAGCAGTCCATGTTGATCGATCTGGATTGACTGCAAGATCTCCTCCAGTGACTATCTCCCAAAGCTCAGAGTTGACAGACTCAATGTGTTGCTCGATCTTGTTTTTCCAATGGTCGTAGTTGGTGGAGGTGAGTCTGGGGTGCTCGAAGTGCATTTTGTTGTTTTGATTGGCGAAGAGATCTGCCATTGCTTCGTTGATTGACCGTTAGCCTAAGCAAGGCTCTGATACCACATGTAGGATCGGGTGGCTAACTCAAACCAACCAAAGGTGTGAGTCTAAGATTTGGTTTGACTCAATCAGCCTTCGTAAGTGAGAAACACTCTGTGATGCAGAGGCACTCAATCGAATTGATTAAACTAAGGGTGCGGAAGACTTTGCGGTAATTGAAACAAACAACGAAAAGAGAGAAGAGATCTGTTGAACTCAACAAGATACACAAATAAGCTATTTCATTTCCTGGTCAAATAAAACAACTTACAAATGTCCACTAAGTAGAAAGGATCTACTTAGCGGTTTTTCACTCACTCACCCAACACACTTTCTAATCAGATCAATGGTAAGCGTAGTGAAACTAGGATCTTCCTAGGCAGAGTCTATCTAAATGCGCTAACTAACTTGGTACGTATTCTCTCTCTCTCTTTCTGGCTTACAAAGTGATTCTCTTTCTCTCTCTAAGCTCTGAAAACAATCCTTAATGAAAGCACACCTGAAACTGACTATTACACAGCTTATTTATACTATCAATACAGCCGGTAGGTCGAAGGAGTTAGTTCCGAAAATACCGGAACTAACTTAGTGGGCAACTTCCAACGGCTTTGAGTAGTCTTCTTACTTGAGCCGTGATCTTCAGGTGTTGAGGGAAGACTGCATGACCGTTGTGGCATTTAAGGCATTCCCGAGTTGACTACTTATTATTCGCAACAGCACGGGAGAGTCTGTGAAGTCTTCTTAGTTGTGAGGACTCTATTGAAGCGGCTCACTCTTTGTGTCTGTCTAGGGATGATTGACTCTATCGAGGTGATAGGCTATCTCTGCAACACTCCGATGTCCCAACAGAAGCACCTTCATCTCCATATCATTTTAAGGTAAAAAGGAACTCAAAGTTCCTTTTTTCTAGCCATCTCCTTCCTCTTGGAAATTTTCCAGATTTTGAACCTCCTTGTTGTGCCTTGCTTCAGCCGATTTTTGGTCCCTCCAAGAAGGTGCTGTAGCTTGTTGCCTTTAGTGCTCAAAACTTCACCTAGAAGTTCCAAAGGCAACACTCTTTAAGCTTTAAAACCTCCTTGTAGTTTAGGGCTGAATTTAGAAGTTTAGAAATTTCCTTAATGCTCATTAGAGCTCTTTGTATGGCTGTAGCATTAGGAGTGAACCCCCCTTGAATCGGTTGTGAAGGAGGAACAAGAAAGAAAGAAGAAAGGAAGGAAAGAAAGGAAAAACTAGAAACACAAGGTAATTGCTCTTACCTTGAGCTAGTTTTGTATGCCTTAATGTAACAGATTTTAGATGCCTAAAATGAGTAATGTACACGGTTTTGAGTAGTAGTTATGTTGTAGTATATTGAGGAAGAGAATTAAACTGTTTTGGAACTTGTGAATGATGATTAAAAGCTTGGGAAGAACCTTGGGAAATAAGAGTATGTGTGCAAGAAAATTTAATGTGTTGTAATGCTTAGATTGATATTGAAAATTTGGGAATGACTTGTGAGCTGAAATGGTGTGTGGGAAAAGTGAAAATTATAGGGGAAACTCTATCAAAATTGGTCTAGAAATTAGAAGACTTAAATGTGTAAGAAGAGGAAATAACCTAGGTAATAACTAGGTGTGTTTTGGTGTTATTGTGGGTAGTTTATCGTATTGAAAACAGATTTGAGAGAGAGCTAAGTAATGGGAAGAGCTAGGGTGGAAGATAGTGCAAGTTGAACTCTAGTAATAGCATTAGTTGAGGAATTGTTGAATGGTAAGGGTGAGGTTTAAAATCTGTAGCATAGAAGAAACAAAACCTGATGAAAGTGCTGAAATGAAAGTGAGAGAATTGGGTGAATTAATATAGAAATGAGTAATGAGTTTAGTAGATGGTTTGGAGAATTTTAGAGCATCAAAATTGAGGTTAAAAATGTTAGTAATGCTTTGGGAAAATTAGGAAAGAAATGAGTGAAGAATAAAGTAGAAAAACAAAGTAAAATAAGTGTACTGGAGCCGACCGACCTTGGGACCGCCCTTGGTAAGGTCGGTCGAGCCTGAATTTAGCAAACACAGAAGTCTACTGATCCCATTTCTAGGGCACCATACCGTATGGTACCAGCCAAAATGACAGAACTCAAAGAGCAATTGCACGATCTACTCGACAAAGGGTTTATACGCCCGAGCGTATCACCTTGGGGAGCACCAGTCCTCTTCGTGAAGAAGAAGGACGGTAGTCTCCGCCTCTGCATCGACTACCGCGAATTGAATGCGGTCACTGTAAAGAACAAGTATCCAATGCCACGCATCGACGACCTGTTCGATCAGTTGAAGGGAGCTTTGGTCTTTTCTAAGATTGACCTCCGATCCGGGTATCATCAGATTACTATCAAAGAGCAAGAAATTGAGAAAACGGCATTCCGTGCGAGATATGGCCACTACAAATTCACGGTGATGCCATTCGGTTTGTCAAATGCACCAGCCATGTTCATGGATCTGATGAACCGCCTATTCAGTGATCAGTTAGACACTTCGGTAGTAGTATTCATCGACGACATCCTTGTGTATTCAAAGTCAGCAGAAGAGCATGAAAACCACCTGAGAAAAGTACTTAAGACACTACGCGAGAACCAGCTGTATGCGAAGTTCTCCAAATGCGAGTTCTGGCTAGATCAGGTATCCTTCCTCGGTCATGTCATCTCGAGCGCGGGGTATCTCGGTAGATCCAGCTAAAATCTAAGAAGTACGATCATGGCCTAAACCTAAGATTGTTACCGACATCTGGAGCTTTCTTGGTCTAGCCGGATATTACCGGAGATTTGTGAAGGACTTTTCTAAAGTCGCAAAGCCCATGACTACATTGATGAAGAAGGATGCACCTTTATATGGACCGATGACTGCGAGAGATCCTTTCAGAGCTTGAAGGACTTGTTGACCTCAGCGCCCATTCTCACTCTTCCAGAGGGCATAGAGGGATTCGAGGTATATTGTGATGCGTCTGGTAAGGGCATGGGATGCGTACTCATGCAGCATGGCAAGGTAGTAGCTTACGACTCCCGCCAGCTGAAGAAACATGGGAGAATTACCCGACTCACAATTTAGAGCTTGGAGCCATTGTCTTCGCATTGAAGATATGACGGCATTATCTATACGGTGTAAGCATCACCATCTATTCTGATCATAAGAGCCTCCAGTACGTCTTCACACATAAAGAACTGAATTTGAGACAAAGAAGGTGGATGGAATTCTTATCTGATTACGACATCAACCTTCAGTACAAAGAAGGGAAGGCAAACGTTGTAGCTGACGCCCTAAGCCGTCGAGCACACTTGCTCCATTCGCTACTCGCTTCTTCTAGCTTGGTTGACGAGGTGCGAGACGCTCAGTGGAGTGACCCTTACTTTATTGAGATTAGATAGAAAATCACAGAGGGTACCTTCGAGAACCAAAAGTACGACTTCAAACTGCATGAAGATGGTCTAATCCGACTGAATGGCAGATTATGCGTCCCCCGAAGCAATGCTGAGCTGAGGGATCGCATTCTGTGAGAGTCACACTGTTCTACACTATCCATCCATCCAGGAGCCTCCAAGATGTACAAAGACATGAAGAGGTACTTCTGGTGGTCAGGAATGAAATCCGACGTGACTGAGTATGTTCTGAGGTGTCTCACTTTCCAGAAAGTGAAGTTTGAACACCGAAGACCGGGCGGAATGGTGCAATCTATGCCAATTCCAGAGTGGAAATTCCATGATATCTCCATGGATTTTGTTGTTGGACTCCCACCTGTCAGGGGAGGACTCAACATGATCTGGGTAGTAGTCGATCGCCTCACTAAGGTTGCCCGATTCATACCGATGAAGGACACCTGGAAGGTGCGAAGCTCACTGAGCTATTCGACAAGGAGATCATCCGACACCACGGAGTCCCGAAAACCATAGTATCTGACCGTGATACCAAATTTCTTTTGAGATACTGGAGAGCGACACGAGAAGCGCTGGGTACTGAGTTGAAGCTTAGCACCGCCTTCCATCCACAGACCAACGGTCAGACAGAAAGGACCATCCAGACACTTGAGGATATGCTTAGAGCATGTGCCTTAGACTTCCAGGGGAGCTGGATTGATAAGCTTCATCGAATCGAGTTTTCATACAACAACAGCTATCACGCTACGATTAAGATGTCGCCATTCCAAGCTTTGTATGGTAGACCCTGCCGTACCCGGTTGTGTTGGGATGAGTCAAGCGAAGCGGTCATAATTGGACCGGAGTATCTTGAGCAAGTACAAGCTGAAGTGCAGCAAATCCGAGTAAATATGAAAGCAGCCCAAGATAGACAGAAATCCTAAGCGGATGTGCGACGACACGACCTTGAGTTTGCTGCGGGCGACCAAGTGTTCTTGCGTGTTTCACCTATGAAGGGCATGTTCCGATTTGGCCAGAAGGGCAAGCTGAGCCCGAAGTTTGTAGGCCCGTACACCATTACTAAGAGGATTGAAGTTGTGGCTTATAGGCTAGCATTACCTGAAGAGTTGGGGCGTGTTCATGATGTCTTTCATGTATCACAACTCAAGAAATACATAGCCGATCCTTCTCATGTATTAGAACCCGAACAGTTATCCCTAGAGCCGATGATGAGATATGTTGAGACTCCATTGCAAATCCTTGATACGAAGACTAGGGACACTCGCCATAAATCTGTATGAATGGTGAAGGTCTTGTGGTCTAACCACGATGTCGAGGAGGCGACTTGGGAATTAGAAGACGCCATGAAGGTGAAGTACCCGCAGTTATTCGTAGACTAGTTGTCTAGTATCCGTAGAGTACGGAGGGTACGTGGCGTACCCCTTTTTAAGGGGGGTAGAGCCATTTGTTTTTGCATTGCTTCGGGATAGCATTGCATAGTATGTATATATTTTAGTACACTTTGTTGGCACATGTAGTGCTAATTGTATTTCATTGGGCACAGTGTAGTGCTCGGTATGTTGTACAATGTGTAAGGTATGTGTATAATGCATTTGTGTTGTACGGTATATGACGCAATTGGTAGTGTGAATTGTATGGTGAATTGTACTGTGGATTGGTATTGTGTAATGGTGTGCATTGAAATTGTGTAGTGTGCTTAAATTGTGTAGTGCTTGTAATGTAGAGGAATTGAACACCTTGTAAGGTGGTAGTAAAGTACATGGTGGAAATTGATTTGCCAAATGAGTAGAATAGTAAACCGTACACCTTAAGCAACTTTGAGGGCAAAGTTTCTTAAGGGGGGTAGATTGAAATACCCTAAAATTTAAAATAGTGATTAATTAGGCTAATGATGATTTTAGAGGGCATAATTATGCCTAAATAAATAGGAGGGAACGATTCCCGAAGGAAACAGATCCTTAAACCGGATTAAAAGCACAAATGAACCTTGAAGCGCGTTTTTCTAGGAAACCAGAAAAACGCGACCTTAAGCGGGTTAAATAGACCCGTAATAATTTTAGTCAATCAAATTCTATATTTAGACATTAGTGAAGGTCTAGAACCAATAAAATTAATTAAACGAGAAAATTCCGGAAAACGGGTTCCGGTTAGTGAGTAATATAAAAACTAGAAGTTGTGGGGTGATAAATGTAAATAAGCTAAACTAACATGTCCCATTTATAAATAAAAATCAGATTTCCCCCCTTGTGTGTGAGTGTGGCCGGTTGCCTCCCCCCCCCCTCTCTCTCTCTCTCTCTCTCTCTTTATTTCTTCCTAATACACTAAAAGACAAGAAAATAAAGGGGAAAAGCAAAAATAACTCTCTCTCCTCCCATTCCACACTCTTTCACCATACTCCCCCCTCTCTTCTAAATTCTCTTCTTCCCCAAGCCTTGTAATGGCGATTTTGTAGAGCTCACACAGCCCACCTCTTGCTCTTCATTTTTCTTGGCCAAAATCAACTCCAAATGCAAAGAAAATCACACAACTAAACTCCTCTCTTCTTGGGCTTCATTCTCCACTTTTTAAAAACTGAAAAGCTAACACTTCTTCACCATGGCTGTAGCTCATTTTGGATCGTGAAGACCACCATTGGAAGCACCTTCATCTCCTTATCATTTTAAGGTAAAAAGGAACTCAAGTTCCTTCTTTCTAGCCCTCTCCTTCCTCTTGGAAATTTTCCAGATTTTGAATCTCCTTGTTGTGCCTTGCTTCTTTTTGGTCCCTCCAAGAAGGTGCTGTATCTTGTTGCCTTTAGTGCTCAAAACTTCACCTAGAAGTTCCAAAGGTAACACTTTTTAAGCCTTAAACCCTCCTTGTAGTTTAGGGCTGAATTTAGAAGTTTAGAAATTTCCTTAATGCTCACTAGAGCTCTTGGTATGGCTGTAGCTTTAGGAGTGAACCCCCCTTGAATCGGTTGTGAAGGAGGAACAAGAAAGAAAGAAGAAAGGAAGGAAAGAAAGAAAAGAAAAACTAGAAACACAAGGTAATTGCTCTTACCTTAGGCTAGTTTTATATGCCTTAATGTAACAGATTTTATGTTATAACCCATAGTTTTCGCTGCATTTTATTTCGTCACAAGTGGCCTTACACTATTGTATTTTGGATTTAGGACATGGGCGTCCTTCCGATTAAAGATAAGGACGAAGGAGTCTTTTCCCTCTCTTATTTTATTTAAGACGCTCCTTTCTCCCTTCTCTCTCTTGTTCTTCAGAGCATCCCTCCTCTCCTGCGTGTGCGCTTTGCTCGTGGTGCTGTGTCGTTGGGGGATTCAGCGTTTGCTTTGTCTTCTTCATTGCGATCAGGTTTGCGAATTGTATATGGTTAATACAAATTCACTTTTGAGGTTTAGGTTTTGGGAATTTCCTCTTTCTAATTCTTGCTTCTACAATCCGATTGTCAGAATCTTCAATCCTCTGCGTGTCTGGGTTCGTTTTCTTCCGGTTGGTTGCCTGTTGTCGAATTCAGGTGAGAATCGCGTTGCAGTCTTTGGATTACAGTTTCAGTTTGAGCGATTTGTGTTTCTGATTGAGGGCTCTCCCCTACGTTGTGTTGGAATTCAGTAGCTGTTTGGAATTACGATTCTGGTGCGTTTGGGTATCTGCTTGGATTCGAGCTCTACTGATCAGATTGGATTCGTCTGGCTGTGATTGAGGTAGGTGGCTGATGGATTCGATTAGTGTGTTCAGCCTTGGGGAGTTTCAATTTTGGTATTGATTGTGTTCTGTCTCTGCTCTGGGTTTGCGAATTCGTCTGTTTGAGTGTCGTTTAATAATGTACAAACCCCCAAGGTTGTTTTCTGCAACTTATGAGTTTTGACATTGTTTTGATGCCTCTGTCTGTTTGAAAATCGTCTCTGTTTTTGAGTTTTTCGGCGCGTCGGAACTTCCGTCCGACCTTGGAAGTTCGGACATGCCCTTCTGCGCTTTGAATTTCTGAACTTTTTACCGTGTCCGAACTTCCGTCCGAGCTTGAAGTTCGGACGGGGTGCGAGGACGAGTCCGACTTACAGTCTCGAGTGGTGTCCGAACTGTAAGTCCGGACAGAAGTTCAGACACACTCATCCCTTTCTTCTATTTAGCTTCGACCTGTGTCCTAACTTCGTTGTTCGGACACATGTTCGGACCCTACGCGTGTTTGATTTCGAAAAGAACGTCCAAACATCCGTCCGAGTTTGATGTTCGGACACCTCTGCCTCCGTTCTTTTTTAAGGTTCGACCTGTGTCCGAACATTGATGTCCGGACACAAGTTCGGACGAGCTTCTGTTTTGACCATAACTTGTCGTTTGAGCTCCGTTTTGACTTCCGTTTGCGGGGTTGGATTCCCCTTCTGATTTCCAAGCTGCCTATGTGCTTCTGGTGCCTTGGTGCACATATGCTTAATTGTTTTAAGCTTCTTTTTTGGGACCTAGTTATCTCTGGTGTCTGAACCTTTGGATGGCTGGTCTCGCTGTCTCGTAGCGCGCTATGTAGGATCCTTCTGTTCACGGGGTGATGTTCCCCGTTCTGTTCACAGGTGTTTCAACTGTCTGTTTACGAGTGCGGTTTCCTCATTCTGTTCACGAGCTGGTTGCTCGTTCTGTTTGTATGCCGTGATCAACTAGTGTCCCACTCTGTTTTCTGATTCTGTCTGTTTCTGATTTTGTTTATTCCTTTATGGTATGGACTTCTGCTTCTACTTTCTGACATGTTTATGGACTCCTTGCGACTCCTTCTGTTTTGTTAATATTCTTAAAATGTTTTGAGCATGCTGGTTGATGAAGTTGGTCATCTACTGGGCATAGTTGTTTGCTCATTCCCTTACTCTATCTAACATTGCAGATTGATCAGCGAAGGTCACTTTGCTCAGCTCTGGAGTTTAGTTCGTTATGTTATTCTGTATTCTTTTGAGACATTTGTATTTGACTTTTGGCCTCTTTCGATAGCTTCCGCTTTTGATATTCGTTTGGTGGGTTTTGTAATGACTTTTGGGATATTACGACATCATTTTGATTATACTTTATTCAAGTATTCGTTTTGGGCCTTGTTTGATTTTCTGTTTAAGTTCATTTATTAGAGCCTTGCGTTATTATGTAATAATACGTGGCGTGTAATACCCCTAACTCCTAGGCCAGTGTTTGGGGGTGTTACATTTAGTGGTATCAGAGCTCTGGGTTCAAATCTGCTGGGATTTTAAGTTAGCCAGTCAGTCAGAAACGTTAGTGCTAGTGTCTGAGTTTAACTGCTTACTGATGGACTTTCAGAATGCCGCCAAGAAGGGCTCCAGGAAATGTTGTTGATGCTGTTCAGCAGTTTATGATGCAGCTCATGCAGACCATGGCTACAGGGGGTGGACCAGCTGGAGGAGGACCAGCTGGGGCCGACGCTGGAGGCCGAAATGTGAAGACGCTTCAGGAATTCATGAAGCTGAAGCCGCCGTCGTTTAATGGGGCAGGAGACCCCCAGGAGGCCAGCCATTGGCTGTCAGAGGTGGAGGATTTGCTGAGAGTTATGGGCTCTGAGGAGGAGCAGAAGGTCAACTTTGCCACCTTTCTTTTCAAGGCCGAGGCTAAGGAGTGGTGGAGGTCTGTGATGGGAAATTCCCACAGCCTTGGACGTGGGAGCAGTTCACTGGGGAGTTCAATAAATAGTTCTACCCCGACGTGTATAACGATCAGCGCATCTTGGAGTATAATAGGCTTCGCCAGGGGTGCGATATGAGTGTGGAGGAGTATGTCAGGGAGTTCATCAGTCTGTCTAAGTTCGCACCTGAGCCTGACGAGCATTGGAAGGCCATGAAGTTTGAGAGCGGATTGAGGCCGGATATTCGCTCTGCTGTGACACCGCTGCGTCACAAGACCTTCAGGGACGTTGCTGATGTCGCCCTGTTGGTAAAGGCTGATTTGAGGGGCCGCCAGTCTGGCGGGAAGGACCAGAAGAGGAAGCAGAGGTCCGACGAGAGTGATAGGAGGGATCAGCCTGCTTCTTAGAAGAAGCAGTCGACTGGAGACCGAGCTGAAGACCGCTCTGGGGACCGTTCGAGAGATAGAGGTGGTTCGTCTTCGTCAGCGCCTGCCCCGAAGTTCCAGGTCTGTGGCAAGTTTCACCGAGGCCAGGACTGCTACAGGAAGTCTGGAGCCTGCTTCAAGTGTGGGTCCTTGGAGCATAGGATAGCTGACTGCCCACGGGCTGAGAGGAGCAGGGGTAGCACTGGAGGTGGAGCTGGAGGATCTGCATCTGGGTCTAGAGATCGAGACCGGGCTGAGCAGAAGAAGCCCCAGGGCCAGGCCAGAGTGTACGCGATGGCTGGAGAGAGAGACCGATCGACTGACAAAGTTGTCACAGGTATTCTCCAGCTGTCTTCTCATTCTGTCTTCTGTTTGTTTGACTCTGAAGCCACCCACTCTTTTATTTCTGCTGAGTTAGTGGGTGAGCTCGGTTTGCCTGTTGTGCCTCTGGGTGTTGAGTATGTGCATAGTCCATTGGTTAGGGACTCTTCTATGCTTTGAATTCTGTCTGTAAAGCTAGTCCTGTGTTAGTCAAGGATAGGATTCTGTGTGCTGACCTCATCCCGATGGAGATGACAAATTTTGATGTGATTCTGGGCATGGATTGGCTTGCTGCGCACCATGCCCACATTGATTGTGCTGCTTCGAGAGTCACTTTTGAGGAGCCGGGTCAGCCCCGCCTAGTTGTAGCAGGGAATGGACTCCCGTGCTCGCCGCCAGTCATATCAGCTATGCAGGCGTTTCGCTTTCTGAGGAAGGGATGCCAGGGATATCTGTGTTACATCCCTGAGGATCGCAAGGACGCGAAGTTGGAGGAGATTCCAGTGGTCAGAGACTTCCCAGATGTGTTCCAGGATGACGTACCTGGGCTTCCCCCTGTCAGTGAGGTGGAGTTCTCTATCGAGCTCGCACCTGAGACTCAGCCCATTTCTAAGGCCCCATACCGCATGGCGCCTGCTGAGCTCAAGGAGTTGAAGGTTCAGTTGCAGAAGTTGTTGGACAAGGGCTTCATTTGCCCTAGTGTGTCGCCGTGGGGAGCGCCAGTGTTATTTGTCAAGAAGAAGGACGGTAGCATGCACTTGCGCATTGACTACAGGGAGCTCAACAAGGTTACTATTAAGAATAGGTATCCTCTCCCGTGCATAGATGACTTGTTTGACCAGTTAGCAGGAGCTATGGTGTTTTCGAAGATCGATCTGAGGTCCGGTTATCATCAGCTGAGGATTAAGGCAGACGACATGCCTAAGTCCGCCTTCAGGACTCGTTATGGACATTATGAGTTCCTAGTGATGCCATTCGGTCTGAAGAATGCGCCTTCAGTATTTATGGACATGATGAACCGGGTGTTCAAGCCCTTTCTAGACCAGTTCGTCGTGGTGTTTATAGATGATATCTTGGTGTATTCCAAGAGTGCTGAGGAGCACGAGGAGCATTTGAGGATTGTTTTCCAGACTCTGAGGGAGAAGGAGCTGTACGCGAAGCTGAAGAAGTGCGAGTTCTGGTTGGATCAGGTGGTGTTCTTGGGACATGTGGTTTCCAAGGATGGTATCTCCGTGGATCCGGAGAAGATTAGAGCCATTACTGAGTGGGCCAGGCCTACTAATGTTGGAGAAATTCGTAGCTTCCTTGGACTAGCGGGCTACTATCGTAAGTTTGTGGAGGGCTTCTCCAAGCTAGTGATCCCTTTGACTCGTCTGCTGCAGAAGGATGTGAAGTTTGAGTGGAGCGAGGCCTGTGAGCAGTGCTTTAGGAGCTGAAGAAGAGGTTGACGTCTGCGCCGATTCTGACCCTTCCAGAGGGGTAATGACGGACTAGAGGTTTTTGTGATGCATCCCATAAGGGACTTGGGTGTGTTCTGATG
The DNA here is from genome assembly GCA_023374045.1 of Limonium bicolor. Lineage (NCBI taxonomy): Eukaryota > Viridiplantae > Streptophyta > Magnoliopsida > Caryophyllales > Plumbaginaceae > Limonium > Limonium bicolor. The sequence goes on from CM041780.1 coordinate 238,075,430, forward strand.
CAGCAGGGGAAGGTAGTAGCGTATGGCTCCCGTCAGCTTAAGCCATATGAGAAGAACTATCCGACCCACGACCTGGAGTTAGCTGCTGTGGTCTTTGCGTTGAAGATTTGGAGGCACTACCTGTATGGAGCGGCGTGCAAGGTGTACAGACCACAAGAGCCTCAAGTATCTATTCACTCAGAAGGAGTTGAACTTGAGGCAGAGGAGGTGGCTAGAGTTGCTACACGATTATGATTTGGAGATCCTCTACCATGGTAGGGCGAATGTGGTTGCTGATGCGCTCAGTAGGAGGGGTCCGTCTGGGGCCGTTTGTGCTTTGTCTGGGGTGCAGAGGTCTGCTCTCGAGTTACAGCGTATGGGTATCTGGGTCGTCCGTCCAGAGAGATCTGGGATGTTAGCAGCGTTGCAGATTCAGCCTACCTTGATCGACCGGATCAAGGCCAGTCAGGAGCTCGATGTCGGTTTGTGTAAGATCAGAGAGAGTATCTCTTCCGGTCAGGAGTCTGAGTTCAGAGTTTCAGAGGATGGCTGCTTGAGGTTCAGAGATCGTGTTTGTGTGCCGGCAGACGACGCTTTGAGATGTGAGATCATGCAGGAGGCCCATGGAGCTCCATACTCGGTACACCCAGGAGGTGTGAAGATGTACCGGGACCTACGTGAGACATTCTGGTGGAGCAACATGAAGAGGGACATTTCAGACTTTGTATCCAGATGTCGGACCTGTCAGCAGGTCAAAGCCGAGCATCAGAGACCAGCTGGTTTGCTTCAGCCTCTTCCTGTTCCGGAGTGGAAGTGGGAGAGCGTCGGTATGGACTTTGTTATGGGACTGCCTAAGACTCCGAGGGGTTTTGATGCAGTTTGGGTGATAGTGGACAGACTCACGAAGAGTGCTCATTTCTTGCCTGTCAGGAAGACTTTCAGTTTGCATCGCCTGTCGTAGTTGTATATGGATGAGATAGTGCGCCTTCATGGAGTTCCTGCTTCTATTGTGTCTGACAGAGACCCGCGCTTCGTATCCAGATTCTGGCAGAGTTTGCATCAGGCTATGGGGACGAAGTTGTCTTTCAGTTCAGCGTATCATCCTCAGTCAGATGGTCAGACAGAGAGGACGAATCAGGTCCTTGAGGACATGCTCCGAGCATGCGTGCTTGACTTTGGAGGCAGCTGGGACCAGTACGTTGCTTTGATAGAGTTCGCATATAATAACAGCTTCCAGACTAGTATCGGGATGGCCCCGTTTGAGGCTTTGTATGGCAGGAGGTGCAGATCACCCATCTGTTGGGATGATCTGTAGGAGAGAGCAGTTATTGGTCCGGATTTGGTTGAAGATGTTGTAGCTAAGATTCAGTCTATCAGAGAGCGCTTGCTTGTGGCTCAGAGTCGTCAGAAGAGTTACGCCGATCAGAGGAAAGACCTCTAGAGTTTAAGGTGGGCGACCATGTGTATCTGAAGGTGTCTCCAGTTCGGGGAGTTGTTCGGTTTGGGAAGAGAGGCAAGCTTAGCCCTCGCTTTGTGGGTCCATTTGAGATCCTGGAGAGGATCGGACCGGTTGCCTACCGTCTAGCTTTGCCACCGTCGCTGGCTGGTGTTCACAGTGTGTTCCATGTGTCTATGCTGAGGAAGTACATTCCGGACCCGTCGCATGTGATTGACTTCAGTCCGCTTCAGCTTAGGGAGGACTTTACCTTTGGAGCAGTTCCTTCGAGGATCTTAGCTCGAGATGTTCGTAAACTCAGGAGTAAGACCATGCCCTTGGTGAAGGTGCAGTGGTCGGGTCAGTCAGAGGAAGAGGCGACCTGGGAGGTCGAAAGCGAAGTGCGTTCTAAGTTTCCCGCCCTCTTCGAACAGTAGGTATGTTTTAATTTTGAGGACGAAATTCTTTTAAGGGGGAGGTGATGTTATAACCCATAGTCTTCGCTGCATTTTATTTCGTCACAAGTGGCCTTACACTGTTGTATTTTGGATTTAGGACATGGGCGTCCTTCCGATTAAAGATAAGGACGAAGGAGTCTTTTCCCTCTCTTATTTTATTTAAGACGCTCCTTTCTCCCTTCTCTCTCTTGTTCTTCAGAGCATCCCTCCTCTCCTGCGTGTGCGCTTTGCTCGTGGTGTTGTGTCGTTGGGGGATTCAGCGTTTGCTTTGTCTTCTTCATTGCGATCAGGTTTGCGAATTGTATATGGTTAATACAATTCACTTTTGAGGTTTAGGTTTTGGGAATTTCCTCTTTCTAATTCTTGCTTCTACATTCCGATTGTCAGAATCTTCAATCCTCTGCGTGTCTGGGTTCGTTTTCTTCCGGTTGGTCGCCTTGCTGTCGAATTCAGGTGAGAATCGCGTTGCAGTCTTTGGATTACAGTTTCAGTTTGAGCGATTTTGTGTTTCTGATTGAGGGCTCTCCCCTACGTTGTTGTTGGAATTCAGTAGCTGTTTGGAATTACGATTCGGTCTGCGTTTGGGTATCTGCTTGGATTCGAGCTCTGCTGATCAGATTGGATTCGTCTCTGCTGTGATTGAGGTAGGTGGCTGATGGATTCGATTAGTGTGTTCAGCCTTGGGGAGTTTCAATTCTGGTATTGATTGTGTTTGTCTCTGCTCTGGGTTTGCGAATTCGTCTGTTTGAGTGTCGTTTAATAATGTACAAACCCCCAAGGTTGTTTTCTGCAAACTTATGATGTTTTGACATTGTTTTGATGCCTCTGTCTGTTTGAAAATCGTCTCTGTTTTCTGAGTTTTTCGGCGCGTCCGAACTTCCGTCCGACCTTGGAAGTTCGGACACGCCCTTCTGCGCTTTGAATTTCTGAACTTTTTACTGTGTCTGAACTTCCGTCCAAGATTTACTGTGTCCGAACTTCCGTCCGAGCTTTGAAGTTTGGACGGGGTGCGAGGACGAGTCCGACTTACAAGTCTCGAGTGGTGTCCGAACTTGTAAGTCCGGACAGAAGTTCGGACAGACTCATCCCCTTCTTCTGTTTTAGCTTCGACCTGTGTCCGAACTTCGTTGTTCGGACCCTACGCGTGTTTGATTTCCGAAGAACGTCCAAACATCAGTCCAAGCTTTGATGTTCGGACACCTCTGCCTCCGCTTCTGTTTTAAGGTTCGACCTGTGTCCGAACATTGATGTCCGGACACAAGTTCGGACGAGCTTCTGTTTTGATCATAACTTGTTCGTTTGAGCTCCTTTTGACTTCCGTTTGCGGGGTTGGATTCCCCTTCTGATTTCCAAGCTGCCTATGTGCTTTCTGGTGCCTTTGGTACACATATGCTTAATTGTTTTAAGCTTCTGTTTTGGGACCTAGTTATCTCTGTGTCTGAACCTTTGGACGGCTGGTCTCGCTGTATCGTAGCGCGCTATGTAGGATCCTTCTGTTCACGGGTGATGTTCCCCGTTCTGTTCATAGGTGTTTCATGTTCTGTTTACGAGTGAGGTTTCCTCGTTCTGTTCCTGGTTGCTCGTTTTGTCTGTATGCCGTGATCAACTAGTGTCCCGCTCTGTTTTTTGATTCTGTCTATTTCTGATTCTGTTTAGTCCTTTATGGTGTGGACTTCTGCTTCTGCTTTCTGACATGTTTATGGACTCCTTGCGACTCCTTTTGTTTTGTTAATATTCTTAAAATGTTTTGAGCATGCTGGTTGATGAAGTTGGCCATCTATTGGGCATAGTTGTTTGCTCATTCCCCTACTCTATCTAACATTGCAGATTGATCAGCGAATGTCACTTTGCTCAGCTCTGGAGTTTAGTTCGTTATGTTATTCTGAATTCTTTTGAGACATTTGTATTTGACTTTGGGCCTCTTTAGATAGCTTCCGCTTTTGATATTTGTTTGGTGGGTTTTGTAATGACTTTTGGGATGTTACGACATCATTTGATACTTTATTCAAGTATTCGTTTTGGGCCTTGTTTGATTTCTGTTTAAGTTCATTTATTAGAGTCTTGCGTTATTATGTAATAATACGCGACGTGTAATACCCCTAACTCCTAGGCTAGTGTTTGGGGGTGTTACATTTAGTGGTATCAGAGCTCTGGGTTCTAATCTGCTGGGATTTTAAGTTAGCCAGTCAGTCAGAAATTAGTGCTAGTGTCTGAGTTAACTGCTGCTGATGGACTTTCAGAATGCTGCCAAGAAGGGCTCCAGGAAATGTTGCTGATGCTGTTCACAGTTTATGACGCAGCTCATACAGACCATGGCTGCAGGGGGTGGACCAGCTGGAGGAGGACCAGCTGGCGGAGCAGGCCCAGCTGGGGCCGACGCTGGAGGCCGAAATGTGAAGGCGCTTCAGGAATTCATGAAGCTGAAGCCGCGTTCGTTTGATGGGGCAGGAGGCCAGCCATTGGCTGTCAGAGGTGGAGGATTTGCTGAGAGTTATGGCTCTGAGGAGGAGCAGAAGGTCGACTTTGCCACCTTTCTTTTCAAGGCCGAGGCTAAGGATGGTGGAGGTCTGTGATGGGGGAAATTCCCACAGCCTTGGACGTGGGAGCAGTTCACTGGGGAGTTCAATAAACAGTTCTACCCACGTGTAAACGATCAGCGCATCTTGGAGTATAATAGGCTTCGCCAGGGGCGCGATATGAGTGTGGAGGAGTATGTCAGGGAGTTCATCAGTCTGTCTAAGTTCGCACCTGAGCCTGACGAGCATAGGAAGGCCAGGAAGTTTGAGAGCGGCTTGAGGCCGGATATTCGCTCTGCTGTGACACCGCTGCGTCACAAGACCTTCAGGGACATTGCTGATGTCGCCCTGTTGGTAGAGGCTGATTTGAGGGGCCGCCAGTCTGACGGGAAGGACCAGAAGAGGAAGCAGAGGTCCGACGAGAGTGATAGAAGGGATCAGCCTGCTTCTCAGAAGAAGCAGTCGACTGGAGACCGAGCTGGAGACCGCTCTAGGGACTGTTCAAGAGATAGAGGTGGTTCGTCTTCGTCAGCGCCTGCCCCGAAGTGCCAGGTCTGTGGCAAGTTTCACCCAGGCCAGGACTGCTACAGGAATTCCGGAGCCTGCTTCAAGTGTGGGTCCTTGGAGCATAGGATAGCTGACTGCCCACAGGCTGAGAGGAGCAGGGGTAGCACTGGAGGTGGAGCTGGAGGATCTGCATCTGGTCTAGAGATCGAGACCGGGCTGAGCAGAAGAAGCCCCAGGGCTGAGCCAGAGTGTACGCGATGGCTGGAGAGAGAGACCAATCGACTGACAGAGTGTCACAGGTATTCTCAGCTGTTCTCGTTCTGTCTTCTGTTTGTTTGACTCTGGAGCCACCCACTCTTTTATTCTGCTGAGTTAGTGGGGGAGCTCGGTTGGCCTGTTGCCTCTGGGTGTTGAGTTATGTGTGCATAGTCCATTGGTTAGGGACTCTATGCTTTTGAATTTGTCTGTAAAGCTAGTCCTGTGTAGTCAAGGATAGGATTCTGTGTGCTGACCTCATCCCGAGGGAGATGAAAATTTGATGTGATTCTGGGGATGGATTGGCTTCCTGAGCACCATGCCACATTGATTGTGCTGCTTCGAGGTAACTTTTGAGGAGCCGGGTCAGCCCCGCTATGTTGTAGCAGGGAATGGACTCCCGTGTCGCCGCTGTAATATCAGCTATGCAGGCGTTTCACTTTCTAAGGAAGGGATGCCAAGGGATATCTGTGTTACATCCTTGAGTTCGCAAGGACGCGAAGTTGGAGGAGATTCCAGTGGTCAGAGACTTCCCAGAGTGTTCCAGGATGACGTACCTGGGCTTCCTGTCAGAGAGGTGGAGTTCTATCGAGCTCGCACCTGAGACTCAGCCATTTCTAAGGCCCCATAACCGCCATGGCGCTGCTGAGCTCAAGGAGTTGGGGTAGTTGCAGGAGTGTTGGACAAGGGCTTCATCGCCCTAGTGTGTCGACGGGGGAGCCCAGTGTTATTTGTCAAGAAGAAGGACGGTAGCATGCGCTGGTGCATTGACTACAGGGAGTCAAACAAGTTTACTATTAAGAATAGGTATCCTCCCGCGCATAGATGATTGTTTGACCATTTAGCAGGAGCTAAGGGTTTTCGAAGATCGATCTGAGGTCCGGTATCATCAGCTGAGGATAAGGCAGACGGCGTGCCAAGTCCGCCTTCAGGACTCGTTATGGACATTACGAGTTCCTAGTGATGCCATTCTGGTGACGAATGCGCTTCAGTATTATGGACATGATGAACACGGTGTTCAAGCCCTTTCTAGACCAGTTCGTCGTGGTGTTTATAGATGATATCTTGGTGTATTCCAAGAGTGCTGAGGAGCACGAGGAACATTTGAGGACTGTTCTCCAGACTCTGAGGGAGAAGGAGCTGTACGCGAAGCTGAAGAAGTGCGAGTTCTGGTTGGATCAGGTGGTGTTCTTGGGACATGTGGTTTCCAAGGATGGTATCTCCGTGGATCCGGAGAAGATTAGAGCCATTACTGAGTGGGCCAGGCCTACTAATGTTGGAGAAATTCGTAGCTTCCTTGGACTAGCGGGCTACTATCGTAAGTTTGTGGAGGGCTTCTCCAAGCTAGTGATCCCTTTGACTCGTCTGCTGCAGAAGGATGTCAAGTTTGAGTGGAGCGAGGCCTGTGAGCAGTGCTTTCAGGAGCTGAAGAAGAGGTTGACGTCTGCGCCGATTCTGACCCTTCCAGAGGGTAATGACGGACTAGAGGTTTTCTGTGATGCGTCCCATAAGGGACTTGGGTGTGTTCTGATGCAGCAGGGGAAGGTAGTAGCGTATGGCTCCCGTCAGCTTAAGCCATATGAGAAGTACTATCCGACCCACGACCTGGAGTTAGCTGCTGCGGTCTTTGCGTTGAAGATTTGGAGGCACTACCTGTATGGAGCGGCGTGCAAGGTGTACAGACCACAAGAGCCTCAAGTATCTGTTCACTCAGAAGGAGTTGAACTTGAGGTAGAGGAGGTGGCTAGAGTTGCTACACGATTATGATTTGGAGATCCTCTACCATCCGGGTAGGGCGAATGTGGTTGCTGATGCGCTCAGTAGGAGGGGTCCGTCTGGGGCCGTTTGTGCTTTGTCTGGGGTGCAGAGGTCTGCTCTCGAGTTACAGCGTATGGGTATCTGGGTCGTCCGTCTAGAGAGATCTGGGATGTTAGCAGCGTTGCAGATTCAGCCTACCTTGATCGACCGGATCAAGGCCAGTTAGAGCTCGATGTCGGTTTGTGTAAGATCAGAGAGAGTATCTCTTCCGGTCAGGAGTTTGAGTTCAGAGTTTCAGAGGATGGCTGCTTGAGGTTCAGAGACCGTGTTTGTGTGCCGGCAGACGACGCTTTGAGACGTGAGATCATGCAGGAGGCCCATGGAGCTCCATACTCGGTACACCCAGGAGGTGTGAAGATGTACCGGGACCTACGTGAGACATTTTGGTGGAGCAACATGAAGAGGGACATTTCAGACTTTGTATCCAGATGTCGGACCTGTCAGCAGGTCAGAGCCGAGCATCAGAGACCAGCTGGTTTGCTTCAGCCTCTTTCCGTTCCGGAGTGGAAGTGGGAGAGCGTTGGTATGGACTTTGTTATGGGACTGCCTAAGACTCCGAGGGGTTTTGATGCAGTTTGGGTGATAGTGGACAGACTCACGAAGAGTGCTCATTTCTTGCCTGTCAGAAAGACTTTCAGTTTGCATTGCCTGTCGCAGTTGTATATGGATGAGATAGTGCGCCTTCATGGAGTTCCTACTTCTATTGTGTCTGACAGAGACCCGCGCTTCGTATCCAGATTCTGGCAGAGTTTGCATCAGGCTATGGGGACGAAGTTGTCTTTCAGTTCAGCGTATCATCCTCAGTCAGATGGTCAGACAGAGAGGACGAATCAAGTCCTTGAGGACATGCTCCGAGCATGCGTGCTTGACTTTGGAGGCAGCTGGGACCAGTACGTTGCTTTGATAGAGTTCGCATATAATAATAGCTTCCATACTAGTATCGGGATGGCCCCGTTTGAGGCTTTGTATGGCAGGAGGTGCAGATCACCCATCTGTTGGGATGATCAGAAGGAGAGAGCAGTTGTTGGTCCGGATTTGGTTGAAGATGTTGTAGTTAAGATTCAGTCTATCAGAGAGCGCTTGCTTGTGGCTCAGAGTCGTCAGAAGAGTTACGCCGATCAGAGGAGACGACCTCTAGAGTTTGAGGTGGGCGACCATGTGTATCTGAAGGTGTCTCCAGTTCGGGGAGTTGTTCGGTTTGGGAAGAGAGGCAAGCTTAGCCCTCGCTTTGTGGGTCCATTTGAGATCCTGGAGAGGATCGGACCGGTTGTCTACCGTCTAGCTTTGCCACCGTCGTTGGCTGGTGTTCACAGTGTGTTCCATGTGTCTATGCTGAGGAAGTACATTCCGGACCCGTCACATGTGATTGACTTCAGTCCGCTTCAGCTTAGGGAGGACTTTACCTTTGGAGCAGTTCCTTCGAGGATCTTAGCTCGAGATGTTCGTAAACTCAGGAGTAAGACCATGCCCTTGGTGAAGGTGCAGTGGTCGGGTCAGTCAGAGGAAGAGGCGACCTGGGAGGTCGAAAGCGAAGTGCGTTCTAAGTTTCCCGCCCTCTTCGAACAGTAGGTATGTTTTAATTTTGAGGACGAAATTCTTTTAAGGGGGAGGTGATGTTATAACCCATAGTTTTCGCTGCATTTTATTTCGTCACAAGTGGCCTTACACTGTTGTATTTTGGATTTAGGACATGGGCGTCCTTCCGATTAAAGATAAGGACGAAGGAGTCTTTTCCCTCTCTTATTTTATTTAAGACGCTCCTTTCTCCCTTCTCTCTCTTGTTCTTCAGAGCATCCCTCCTCTCCTGCGTGTGCGCTTTGCTCGTGGTGCTGTGCCGTTGGGGGATTCAGCGTTTGCTTCGTCTTCTTCATTGCGATCAGGTTTGCGAATTGTATATGGTTAATACAATTCACTTTTGAGGTTTAGGTTTTGGGAATTTCCTCTTTCTAATTCTTTTCCGATTGTCAGAATCTTCAATCCTCTGCGTGTCTGGGTTCGTTTTCTTCCGGTTGGTCGCCTTGCTGTCGAATTCAGGTGAGAATCGTGTTGCAGTCTTTGGATTACAGTTTCAGTTTGAGCGATTTTGTGTTTCTGATTGAGGGCTCTCCCCTACGTTGTTGTTGGAATTCAGTAGCTGTTTGGAATTACGATTCCGGTCTGCGTTTGGGTATCTGCTTGGATTCGAGCTCTGCTGATCAGATTGGATTCGTCTCTGCTGTGATTGAGGTAGGTGGCTGATGGATTCGATTAGTGTGTTTAGCCTTGGGGAGTTTCAATTCTGGTATTGATTGTGTTCTGTCTCTGCTCTGGGTTTGCGAATTCGTCTGTTTGAGTGTCGTTTAATAATGTACAAACCCCCAAGGTTGTTTTCTGCAAACTTATGATGTTTTGACATTGTTTTGATGCCTGTCTATTTGAAAATCGTCTCTGTTTTCTGAGTTTTTCGGCGCGTCCGAACTTCCGTCCGACCTTGGAAGTTCGGACATGCCCTTCTGCGCTTTGAATTTCTGAACTTTTTACCGTGTCCGAACTTCCGTCCGAGCTTTGAAGTTCGGACGGGGTGCGAGGACGAGTCCGACTTACAAGTCTCAAGTGGTGTCTGAACTTGTAATTCCGGACAGAAGTTCGGACACACTCATCCCCTTCTTCTGTTTTAGCTTCAACCTATGTCCGAACTTCGTTGTTCGGACACATGTTCGGACCCTACGCGTGTTTGATTTCCGAAGAACGTCCGAACATCCGTCCGAGCTTTGATGTTCGGACACCTCTGCCTCCGCTTCTGTTTTAAGGTTCGACCCGTGTCCGAACATTGATGTCCGGACACAAGTTCGGACGAGCTTCTGTTTTGACCATAACTTGTTCGTTTGAGCTCCGTTTTGACTTCCGTTTGCGGGGTTGGATTCCCCTTCTGATTTCCTAGCTGCCTATGTGCTTTCTGGTGCCTTTGGTGCACATATGCTTAATTTTTTAAGCTTCTGTTTTGGGACCTAGTTATCTCTGTGTCTGAACCTTTGGATGGCTGGTCTCGCTGTCTCGTAGCGCGCTATGTAGGATCCTTCTGTTCACGGGTGATGTTCTCCGTTCTGTTCACTGGTGTTTCATCTATTCTGTTTACGAGTGAGGTTTCCTCGTTCTGTCTGTATGATGATCAACTAGTGTCCCGCTCTGTTTTCTGATTCTGTCTGTTTCTGATTCTGTTTAGTCCTTTATGGTATGGACTTCTGCTTCTGCTTTTTGACATGTTTATGGACTCCTTGCGACTCCTTCTGTTTTGTTAATATTCTTAAAATGTTTTGAGCATGCTGGTTGATGAAGTTGGTCATCTACTGGGCATAGTTGTTTGCTCATTCCCCTACTCTATCTAACATTGCAGATTGATCAGCGAAGGTCACTTTGCTCAGCTCTGGAGTTTAGTTCGTTATGTTATTCTGAATTCTTTTGAGACATTTGTATTTGACTTTGGGCCTCTTTAGATAGCTTCCGCTTTTGATATTCGTTTGGTGGGTTTTGTAATGACTTTTAGGATGTTACGACATCATTTTGATTATACTTTATTCAAGTATTCGTTTTGGGCCTTGTTTGATTTTCTGTTTAAGTTCATTTATTAGAGCCTTGCGTTATTATGTAATAATACGCGGCGTGTAATACCCCTAACTCCTAGGACAGTGTTTGGGGGTGTTACATTTAAATGCCTAAAATGAGTAATGTACATGGTTTTGAGTATTAGTTATGTTGTAGTATAATGAGGAAGAGAATTAAACTGTTTTGGAACTTGTGAATGATGATTAAAAGCTTGGGAAGAACCTTGGGAAATAAGAGTATGTGTGCAGGAAAATTTAATGTGTTGTAATGCTTAGATTGATATGGAAAATTTGGGAATGAGTTCTGAGCTGAAATGGTGTGTGGGCAAGTGAAAATTATAGGGGAAACTCTGTCAAAATTGGTCTAGAAATTAGAAGACTTAAATGTGTAAGAAGAGGAAATAACCTAGGTAATAACTAGGTGTGTTTTGGTGTTGTTGTGGGTAGTTTATCATTTTGAAAACAGATTTGAGAGAGAGCTAAGTAATGGGAAGAGCTAGGGTGGAAGATAGTGCAAGTTGAACTCTAGTAATAGCATTAGTTGAGGAAGTGTTGAATGGTAAGTGTGAGGTTTAAAATCTGTAGCATAGAAGAAACAAAAACTGATGAAAGTGCTGAAATGAAAGTGAGAGAATTGGGTGAATTAAAATAGAAATGAGTAATGAGCTTAGTAGATGGTTTGGAGAAGTTTAGAGCATCAAAATTGAGGTTAAAAATGTTAGTAATGCTTTGGGGAAGATTAGGAAAGAAATGGGTGAAGAATGAAGCAGAAAAACAAAGTAAAATAAGTGTACTGGAGCCGACCGACCTTGGGACCGCCCTTGGTAAGTCTGTCGAGCCTGAATTTAGCAAACACGAAAGTCTACTGAAAATAAGATAAAACTGGTAAATTTCTATCCGAAGAACTAGAAGCTTCTTATCTCATATTTTTTTTGTTAATATCCAAACATTATTTTTTATTGATCCGACTTTAAGTTACAATTAAGACACCGTTATATGGTTGCTTTTATATAAAATTTAACATTTACGGCTATGCTTTATTGGTTTATGGTTGGTTAACCTTTGATGATATGTCACTTTGATTAAGTTTTAATAGGCTTCGCTTATAAGCTAGTCGAATACAAGTAAGAGAATGTACCTATAAATAAAATTTAAAATTTTTTAAAGTAACATATGATTAATCTTTCATAAGTTCTTACCTACATCTGAATATTAACAACTTGCCAGTATCCATGCATTCTCTCTTTGAAGTAGTATATTTTCCTAATGTATCAGTGCATATCCATCTTTGAAACAATACATTTTTTTAATGTGTTAGTACATATTTGTGTGTTAGTAATAAATGTATGTTGAATAAAATTTATTATATATATATAATAAAATATACTGTATATTTATAAACACTATGCTTTTTCAATTCCAAAATAAACTTACATATAGGTTATTTATCTAAATCTATTTTATTAATCTTTGCAGTTCCACATGGTTGTAAAAAACGGTACGGTACGGCCGTTTATACGGCGTATCGCCCGTTTTTGTAATTTAATGTATTAATACGGTCGTATGAGATCCGTTTCATCGAACACCCCGTTTCGTGGTGACGTAGCCGTATAATCATCTGTTTTTCCGTATTTACCGTATTTTAAAAGAATACAGTATAAATTATTGAAGACAACAATTTTTTCTATTATATCCCAAAATAAAAATAATGTAGACCTTTATATAAGGTTTTATGTGAAAAAAATGATGATATAAGCTCTACCACCATTATTTATAAATTGAATATTTGTGAGAGCAAAATTTCAATTATACCAATAACTTTTCTATCCTACTATTTTTTGTTTTTTTATTTAGTAATAGTGTGACATTTTCTTAAAATTCACTTATGTAACTTATCTTACATCACTTAACAAAACTTCTACAAAATTCTTATAGTTTAAGATGCGATAAATTTATAATATATACATATACAATTTAAAGGTATTAATAATAAAATACTAATATTGTGTATAGAGTAGAACATATTTCATATATATAAATATTTATTATACATTTTTATTTAAATATTATTATTGTATCCGTATTGGTTCCCGTTTTATCCGTATCGATACTTCCGTATCACGTATTCTCAATAGTACGTATTGGACTCCCGTACCGTTTTATACAACCTGTTCCATCAACCTCTATACAACACGCTAATTAAAGACATTTGTTTTAGGGAAATAAAAAAAAGATAATCGGAATGATTCCATTTAATGTTGTTTGTATAATATATTTTTCTTCATGAAAGAGACATAGAATGAGATTCCTCATATATTTTGACCAGTTGATATACGATGCATTTGATCACTTACTCCATAACCAATAACCAATTGACTAGCAATCCATAACTGTTTACCAATAGCCCCACAACTGTTAGATCAGTGGTACATTACCAGAATGATTCATTCACCAACAAGAGCGAGTAAAATCAAAGATTTAGGGTGTGTTTCGACAAACGCAGAAATACCTACGAATTTATAAAGCTTCTTTAAGCTCCCTCTGGTTAACAAAATAGAGATTGACAAGTGTATTAGAGCGCGTTCGGAGTTCTCTCCTTAGGGCGCGTTCTATGGATGCGATTTGCTCCCTGCAGTAGTTTAATGTTCTTTTACTCAAAGTAATAGACACATGTCAATTTTTAATTGGTGCATAACTAACCCACAGTACACTTGTCAATTAACATTTGTTAACCGAGTGACCATTTCCAAAAAGCTTATAAACCAGCTAATATAAGAAGTCCGAACGGACCCTTAGAGCTTGGTTTAGAAGTTTTTGTGCTTTATCTACATGCAGTTAATAAATTGTAATTTGACATATATATTGAGTTAGAATATTATTCAATCAGATAGTGACATGTTTGTCTTAAAAATAGGGCAATTCATACAAACGGACGATTGTCCTGAGCGAACGACGTCTTAAAGTAACCTTAATCAAAGCTACACCCACTAGTGGGATTGATCGGATGTAATTTTGACTAGAGATTACTTTAATACACTTGTCAATCTCTATTTGGGAGGAAGAAGCTTTATAATTCGATGTATTCCTGCGTTCGTCGAACGAACCCTTATTCTCCATTTCCTTTGATTCGCTTAAAAAGAAAAGCTGTGATACCGATTTTGGAAACCAGAGCACATGCATTTGACGAACGTGTCTCTCGCTCCTCGCCTATGAATTCGCCGAGATGGTCGTAGCAGACGGCAATTAAGCTGCTGGCTTCCTACTTAAGCTGGAATAGAGAAAAATAGAACCGAGTTAACACGTTTTCGAACACATTTTCAACCTTTCTGGATTGCCCGAGCTGCTTTCGTAGAGATATGGGAGTCTCGAATACTGCTGTGAGCAGCACAGCAGCGCGTACACCATCGTCATTCATCTCCGATTTCTCGCCAAATGCGCCGGCGGATGCGCCGTGGTAGACGGCGGCTTAGCCACTGAGTTGGAGCTTCTCGGCGCTGACCTCAATGACCCTCTCTGGAGTGCCAAATGCCTCCTAACTTCTCCCACCTCCTCCAATCCGAAGGGTATTACTTTCATCTTTCTTTTTTTCTGTTTTTGGCTTTTGTCTCTTCCTCCATCGCGGAAGACTTCTATTCTCCGTTCTGTTTATAGATCATACTCTCCCTCGTTCTCGCTTACCGGAAATTATACTCTTTGGGGTTTTACTGCTATAATCGGGCTACTGCTCCGATTGTAGAATGTTTAAAAATACTATAACGAGTATCCCTCCCTAACTGTTTGTTGAGCTGATTTGAACTTTGAATTCGAGTAAATTGGAGATGATAATAGAAGGCCAGAGGACATGATAATTGTTCTGCGTAATACCATTGGTGATGCTGAATTTTCGACCCAGAAAAACGGTGCTGTGATCTTAGTCCGTTTCTTTTTTTTTCAGGGTCCCGTGAGTACTCACCTGATCTGCCTGTCCTTGAGAATCTGTTTAATATCGTTATTGAGGTTGTAGATTAAGCAACGAACCCTTCACTCCGTCGCATTATGTAAAACCAAAAAAATGTCGTAGTGGTGATGAATGATGCTTGATAATTCTTCACTTGAATTGGAAAATGATGCCGCAGCTTATCGTAACTTAACCACATGGAAGCTGCTAAATCTTGTGAAGTACGTGATGTAGTTTATTTTTTTTTTTTTGCTTCAAAGTACGTGATGTAGTTTATAAGTTAGCTATTCTAATGGACTACTTCTGTAAATAGAATATATTTTTGTAAAAACATTAAGTGGGGTTTATTAATCATGATGTCCGTTCAATGCGGGAGTGTCCGGTTACTCCATCTTGTATGTGATTCTGCTACGCTACTGTGATAGTAGTTACGACGAATAATTCCTTGTAGCTAGATGTCGCCATACTATAGTTAGCATATATTCTGAATACTGATCCATATTTGATTGATGTGTAATTGGGACAACTTGCTTGGCAATGGCAGTTCACTTAGATTACCTTGAAGCTGGTGCAAATGTCATAACATCCGCATCTTATCAGGTAAGATTTCTTATACTGTTTTCTCTTGTTGTGTGCTTAAATTCTTGTTATTTTACATTTAGTAAGAAAAAGGTTAGATATATCAGCTGTTCTTAATAAAGTTCCTGTTCCTTTGGCTGCTAAATTTTGCAGGCTACACTTCAAGGCTTTGAAGCGAAAGGCATATCAGGAGCTGAAGGGGAAAATCTACTGAGGAAAAGTGTACAAATTGCCTGTGAAGCCAGAGATATCTACAATGATGGATGCACAAAAGCCTCTTGGGATCATCATCCAAAGGGAGACAGTTCATTGAGAAGAAGGCCAATCCTGGTCGCTGCATCAGTTGGAAGCTACGGTGCATATTTGGCCGATGGTTCTGAGTATAGGTTGGTGTATAATGTTGCCTTTTTTTTTTCTGGCCTTTATGCAGGGAAATTGTATTTAGCGGTAGGAAGTGCTCTTTTTCTCCTTGTGTATGTCGCGTTTAAGTGGAATGGACTGTAGTTTCACCTGTTTTAAGACATCTTGGCCTTGATTGGTATGTTACAGTTAATGGTTAATTATTTGATAGGACTTGTTATTTTCTTCCTTGCAGTGGCGATTATGGAGCAGCAATAGATTTGGAGACATTGAAAAGTTTTCACAGAAGAAGGGTCCAAATTCTTGCCGAATCAGAGCAGACTTGATTGCTTTTGAAACTATCCCTAATAAACTAGAGGCTAAGGTATTGGGGCTAGTGATTACAAACTGTTCTTTCCTTTTTTCCTTGATAGTGGATAGCCCGCTGACAATAGTTTAAAAATCAGGCTTATGCTGAACTTCTGAAGGAAGAAAATATCAAGCTTCCAGTGTGGTTTACCTTTAATTCCAAGGATGGGGTGAATGCTGTCAGTGGAGATTCGATCTTGGAATGTGCTTCTATTGCAGACTCATCGCGAATGTTGCTTGTGTTGGAATTAACTGCACTCCTCCTAAATTTATTCACCAGCTGATCCTGTCTATACAGAAGGTTCATTTACTTGAGCAGTCTCTTTGAATCATCTTATCGGACACTGTTAACAATGATTACTTTGTAGCATATATGAGCAAAAACTAATTCTTGCAGGTGACAAACAAGCCAATAATCATTTACCCAAACAGCGGGGAAACATATGACCCTGCCAAGAAGGAATGGGTGTGAGTGAGGAAAGATTCACATCTTCCTAATCAAACCTGTCTTGCTTTTTTTTTAATCAAACAACATGTCTTGCTTTGAAAAGTTATATAATTGTGAATGATATAAAGTTGGTGCATACCATCTTTCTTAGATGGTTTAACATATAGTACGTATGGTTATTCAAAATGGACATTGGGCTTGGTAACTAATTTTGTATTCATATACAGCCAACAACTGGGGATGCAGACGAGGATTTTGTTGCATTTGTGGGTGTATGGAGAGAAGCTGGAGCATCTCTCATTGGGGTTGTTGCAGGACATCTCCTAAGACTATCAGGGCCATCGCGAAGTCTGTCACTTAGACGGATCTGCCTAGAGCTGCTGGGTTCCTCTGTATTTGTATATATACTAAAACAAGGCAGTCTTGTATTAACGTGTGTTTTCTTGTTGCCATCACATATACTCAATATCTCCCAAGCAATAACATGGCCCGCATGTGCTGTTTTTTTTTTTTTTTCACTTGTGAAGGAGTGGCATAATGCGATTGTATGAACTTTAAAACATGAATTTCTTTTTCTACACAACCTAATTATACTTAATATATGTGGGTGGGTGTCGGGCTTGTAATCTATTGACTCAATTGAAGAATTTCATCAACCGAGTTTCCTACATTATTTTAAACAGCATTAGTATGGATTTCTCTTCTACTGAAAACAGAGTGTTCTTTCATCGTCACCACTGGTTTAATTTGATGAAAGATTAATTTATTATGTAAAGTCGTGTTGATCAATTCCATTAGTTTAAGCCCCTGCTTTGTGTACCACGTTAATAAATCTGCATTAAGAATTGGAATATCGATACCCGGACCATATAACGACCGGATTCAGGTGGGTGATAGATTGTGCCGGATAATTATTCTTCCGTAAAAACCCATGCAATTTGCAGAAAAACTTTTCTGTATGCTAGACTGGACTTCCACTTCTAGTTTGGTAGATGTTTCATGAAAAAGAAACCTTTGATTTCTTAATTGTTTGTTTGAGTCGGGAAAATGAAATAAATAACTAGTCATCGGTCGTCAGTTAATAGTTAATGACTGTCGGCTGCCGATCAGCTACCATTAATTGTTGGTGAACATTCACAGGTCAAAGGTCAATAGTCATTAGTTAATAGTCATACGTCATCGGTCAAAGTGTACAGGGAAAAGGAATCTCATTCTTGGTATGGGATGGAGAATTAAGATGGAGGGTTTTAGGGTAATTCCATTCCCTTTCCTACAAATAAGAAAAAGTGACTAAACAAACAACAGGAAAGTCCTGATTGTCCCAAAACAAAGATCCCCTAAGAGTCTAAGCTTATCAAGCGCAAGGACCGGGATCTGTTGCACAAAACTCTCAGACTATGGCGGCGTTTGATAACCGCTTTTAGGGCATTTTGGGCTTGAACGCAGCGGTCAGCTGTAGGTTGACTTCAAAATACAGGTCTGAATAATGTCCAAAGCTGCCCACCAAGACATTAATGGGTTAATGTTTTCCAACCCGTGTTTCGGGAAAAGCTCGATCCGGCTGTGGGTTTGGAGGTCCAGCTCAACAAACAAAAGACCAACTTACCCTTCTGAAAAGTAGAAACTTTACGTTTCCATGTGATCAATGTCAAACTCATTACTCACCCGTCATTCATTACTGATTTTACATTACCAACCTCATTAATTTTTGTAATCTAGGGAAAATTTCAATGAAAATATCCACCAACCTCATTCAATGACGAATTCACTGTTGTTAAATACTCACCTTTGAGGAACCGAATTAGTCAACCACCATGTTTATGGTACTCCTCCATCTATTCTCCTTTCGTTATCATTCTTCTTTCGTTTTTTAATGTCTTATATGATTTGTCAACCCGTTAAAGCTTGATATTATTGTTTTTTGGTTTGAATTTGTCACAGGTATTCCAAATGGCTTAAGAGGCGGGTAAACATATACATTCCACATATGTATTCTATTGGCGGCGACAAGCAGAAATGATATCATCACTCACCTTCCTTCCATCCTCAAGTTCTGATTGCATTGCTTGTTCACCATGCAGGTCCGCTGTAATTTTAGACATCACGAAACAGGTATGTCTTGCATGACAAACCCCTTGCTTTTTGTATGTCTCTGAGCTTTCATGTTGCTGCATATGTGTGAGCTTTTCACTTTTGTTTTACCAAATGCAAATTTCGAGTAAATTTTTGGCTATTACATAATAGAAAAATCTAATTAGGTGTATTATATTCTGCTCATATGTCACAGACAAATTAAGATAGTTTAATCTTACGACACGTAACTATAAACACAATATTAGCCGTCTAGTGTTATTTGAAATCAGATTCACTTCAAAAATTTTATGATTGTTTCTAACATTGGCCAAATGGGTTATGGTATGGGAGGTGACAAAGGCAAAGCAAAAATAGACAACTCTGATATAGGTAAACCTGAAGGGTTAAGCATGAGTGGAGCAGTGCGGATGTGGACCTTCTAGTTCAACTGCTATATGAGAAAGCTCAACTACAATTAGGGAAAGGGGGAACACTTATGGGCTTCAAACACAACTGGTCCCCAATTTCATGAAAGTTTAATGCACGTGGGGAAGGATTACCACCACTGGATACACACTATATTAAGAATAAGGGGACTGGTTAAAGGAAATTAAAGGCGTTGGAAAAAAATGGTTTGGGTGTAAACAACGAGACTAGTGTTGTAAGATACTCCCAAGAGTGGATTTCTAGACAGTGTAGGGTAAGTGTTGTTCTCTACTTAATTTCTTTTATCAATATTTGTCTGATTCAGAACATTTATTCTAACATTATTACCTTGTACGCTACAGGAAGATAAACAGATTGCTAAGTTGGTGAATTCAAAATGTCTCTCTCACCTCGCTGATGCAATTGAGCTGATTTGGGGACAGGCATATGCAACTAATGACTTGAGGATGACTCCTGATGGTGCTCCTCCTCCACAGTTCAAGGAAGAAGAACATCATAACATAGTCACTATAAGCCTTCATGATATCTCCACGAGTGGTTATATTCCCTCAGTAGAGATAATTTACTTAGACGCTACTGTCTGTGGATATTCTATGGACATCTCTACTGGGGGAGTTGTAGGATCAAACATGCATAAGATACATGCCCTTAACCCCCATAATGATGTCAATACTATTGGTTTAGTTTTTTACTTAACCACTACTGCGTTGTTGCACAATTTTCCAATGGCTTTCAGAATTCTTTGTATGCTGGATTAGTGGCTGGAACTAGGCTGGTTATGTTCCTCCTACCTTGGACCAGAACACCGAACATGGCACAACATCAACCAGCATAAGTTCAGCTTTCCACCAAAGTGCAACAAGGATAAGGTCTGTGCCTGGATTAACAAGAAGTGAAATAACTCATGCAACTATGGTAATTGCAGATAGAAATCAATGTTTAGGCTTGATGACACTTCAGGATGATGATGAGGTTTATGATTGGGTCCTCCATCTATGCTATTCTGTTTATGGTGATAAGCAAATCTAATCATCAAGTAACCACCTTGGATAGACAACGTATGAAAGTTCATGCAACTGTTCTTTTAACTAAGAGGCTGAAAGTTTTTTTTAGGAGTTCTACGGGACAAAACGGTGGATGACAATGTCAGTGGTGTGTTTAAGTAGGTTTTGACTGCACCAGTTTTTTAGTATGTTTAAATGCTTTTTTTTGTGTTGGTTGGTGACTGGGTGGTACGAAATGCAATCAGGGTAAAGTAGAAGTCATTTGTGTTTTCAATCTTAATTCCTTGGTGAACTTGTTAGTGTTGTCAGTAGGTGAATGTTGTGGTTGGGTTAGCTTGAAGTTAACTTTTGTTGTTGATTAGAATCATCGAAACTGATGTTGGGCAAGGTAACATACTGGTAAAGTACTACTGAATGAAGATATGCTTAATTTTTTATACATGTCTAGTGGTCACAACATCTTAACTCCATGTTTATATTAGGTCACAACAACACATGGACCAACACAAAATCGTAGAAACCCTTAGGAAACATTTTTCAGTAAACATGGCAGATTATGTAAAATTCTTGATATTACTTGTTACTGAGGAGTATCAAGCCAAAATCTTGATAATGCTAGCTCAAAATCGAGACAAACATTTGGCAAGATATGGCTACAAGGCACTTGCTGCTAAAAGAGTAAAGCATTCATGCCACTTTTGTGAAAGGATGGGTTTCGTGGACCAGGCTTACCTCATGTATGTGAAGATCAAGGCCTCGTACAATTTATCAGTAGCCAATTTCATTGAAGACATCATTTATGGATCTCAGATCCAAATTACAAGGAGACAGCCATGAGAGATGGTCGAATGACAGAGAGGATGACTGTTGAAATGCTTAGGAAAATTAAGGCACTTTTAGATGATGAGTTTAAGTATAGTGCCTGCATGCTACATGACTACAATTTTATGATTTGTTCGATTGTTCAACAGAAGAGGAGATTATAGATATAATTAGAATGAGATTAGCTAGAGAGAATAAATTCCATTCTACATAATGATGTAACACATGGTTTCTAACCACCTTATTTACTTTTGTGCGGTTATTATTGATATAATTAGAATGAGATTAGCTAACGAGAATAGATTCCATTCTGCATAATGATGTAACACATGGTTTCTAACCACATTATTTACTTTTGTGTGGTTACTACAAAACTATTTTTTACATTAGTATTTGTTCTTTAATTTGTTGTTATTCAAAGCTCATGTACACTTAATAATATGTACACCAAACTTCCTTGAATGATTTATGATACAATTCATTACATATTGTATGCATACTATATGTACTATTGTACAACCTCATAATTAGGCTATGTCTTACCCAGATTACCTGGCGTTTACTCCAACCCCAGGCCAGCTACTAAGAATTATTGCTACTGATCAAGTCAGACTTTGTGATTTTTGCATTGCATTGTCTGGATCTACTGAAAATACAAGAACAAATGACTTGTATATGTAGAAAGTGTCTGCTTACCTTAATAGACCAACAAGGGTTGCCATGCACACCTCTGACTTAAGTGGTGTAGAATGGGTAGATAAGCTTCTCAATGGTTATCCAGTAGATGTTTTAATGCCCTGCAAATGAATAGAAACACATTCTTAAGTTTGTACCATCTGCTACAGTACAAATATTTTATAAACAGTAAGGCAAGGATATTAGTTAAGGAAAAAGTAGCATTATTTCTAAGGACTCTAAGTTATTGATGTGCAAATCGAGACACAATGGATTGTTTCCAACGTTATGGTTCAAGTGTGTCCGTACACTTTGGAGATATATTAGAAGTGGTAGGAAGGCTTGGTTGTAACACCCCTAAAACTAATTCGGTTCCTAATAATCTATAAATGTCGCGCACAATAATATCTCGCAGCGGTAAATAATAACTGTCGCCCTAATGGTGTCACTGTTATCACTCGGCCATACGGGTGATAACGAATTACCTGATAATCAACTTGCGAAAGTATTCCCGCAGTGACCACAAGAGATAGATAGCAGTACTTAAACAATTAAAACGAATCTAACATCAACCAATTATTACAGACCGTGAGCATCTAATCCAAAATACACCTCGGTTAAACAACCCGAGTCCAAACAACCTTAGTATCACACCGTACCAAGTCTATCCAACAGTAAACTTAATAGTCGCGCCGCGCGTCGACCCCCAGCTAGTCTCCTGCAATAAAGATGGTTTGTGGTATGGAATCAGCCCCTGCTGAGTATGTCATCACATGCCCCGTCATGCCCCCAAAGACCCCTCAATTATTTGGTCGAGAGCATGAGGTTCATTACATGCATACCGTTTTAATATTTAAAATTGTAAACAATTAACAGTAACATCCATACAATAACACAACCACAAACATATAATATAACCACAAGTATAACCAATGAACATCCAAGCGAAACAACGAGTATAATAAACAAGTACTAGTTCTCGTCCATGGTGTAGAAACCAATATCGTTCGCCACTGTATAATTCTCACTGGATTATTGTTCAGTTATACCTAGTGACAATGTCTCGTTAAAACGACATGTCTCTAGTTACCCATATATTATGGCGGGTCACCCACGGCAGTAGCCACTCCAACGGTAGAGTCTCCGACCAACGAGCCATTCTAGCTCACGGGAAATTTTCTTGATACTTTGCGGACCGTACGCGGACATCCTGGTATCGTTTTTGTGATCACAGCGCGCACCAAGAGCCACATCCTCTTGGCTTTACTTTCCTTCCTTAATTAATTATTATTCCATCGCATTACCAAATTTTCCTAACACAGCAGACTAAGGTCATTAGTCCAATCCGGAGTCTGTAAACTCGGGATCCAGTGTTAGATACGAGAGCGGCGATAGAAAGGCCAATGCTCCGTATAAAAGTCTCGGATAATATGTATATCTTATTATCTAGTGCTACAACGTTTTTCTGACGATCCTTATATTTCATATAAGATAGCACCATAGCCGCTAGTTCGTTTATATATATGGTCCATATATACGAACGGTACTGTTAACTCAACAACAGTAATAATAAGCAGCTATAAAATACAGTTCATGCCATTTAATTAAACATTCAGACAAACAATCTTATCACAGATCACACAGAAGTCTGAACTGAGGAAGCCCTCAGAGACAATCAGAGACACATAACAACATACTGTTCACCCTGATAGTATTACGGTGGAGTATGAATCAGCGAGATCCTATGCTCCGGGTGTCGTCTCTAACAGTCTAAACAATACATAATGCTACTGATTAGCATCCTGTATAAACAACACAATTCTACGGTACCCCGTACCGTCACTAATAACTCCCGGTTAACCCCCGTTAAACTGTCAATGTTTGTCGGGTTTCGGCTTAACTCGAGATTGGAAAAGTGTTACATTACATGCGTAGTCTTATCTCGTATATTAATATACTTATTGTTGGACTTTGTTATCGCATGTAACTTAATGTATATTTGTAGATGTATAGTTTGTTTCTTATTGCATGTATGATTCTTTGTCATGCACTATACATCTCACCTTAGTATTTTTTTTCTAAGGTTTCTCTCTCTCTTTTTTTTTTCATATTTAAGTTCAATGTGGTTAATCATATATTGTTATACTCTTAACATTAGAATTTCCATATCTAATGTTTATAATTCTTTTCTCTTTCATTATGTCATTTTAATTATGAAAACACATGTCATTAAACCATATTATATTTTCCCACCATAGCATATATTTATTTATGTGTATGTATTGTGGAACTATTTTCTATATGGTAAATCTTATAATATATATTCATTCTTTTTAATGAATACCTCTTATATCATAAATGTTATAACTCTTATAACATTAAAAACCATATTATAAATTCCATTTAAAAATGTTAATATTTCGAACGGCACCTATGTTCTTAAATATTTACAAAACACCACACTAATTAATATAATGTTACATTATAGTTATATAACATACCTTATGACATTTAAGTCATTAAAACAATTATACCCTATAGTTATATTTTGTTTATAAAATACCAAACACCCCTTATATTTCTCGGGTTTTACTATAAACCACTAAACTTATAAATCACAAATCTTCCCAATTTATAATACATAGTTTTCTATTTCCATTAAAACTATATATTATACATATATCTTTATAAAACCTTATGTGTAATTCCAAAAATTACCAAACTATACCAAAGGTTATAAATATTATTCCTAACCTTATATTTCCTCTAAATCTCGGTTTCTACACATATGTTACCCATTTGTAACAATGTTATAAATACCATATATTATACTTATATAATTCATATAAACTCCAAATTTAACCAAATAAACTTCTAAAAATCCTAATAACTTAAGGACTATTCTAAATTCCCTTTAGTACCCCTAAGTCTCGGAAATTACATTATAGCCCCATTTTATAAATCTTTCACAATTTATAAGTATCTTATTATAAGATAGTATTTAATTTCTTAAATTTTCAAATTTGGTCAAAGTCTCCTATATAGTCAACTTTGACTTCTAATACCAAATGGGAACCAATTTTCGGTAATCACTAATAATAACCTATATTTCTATTTTTACAATTTTGACCCAAAACTTTAAAAATGTTATAATTTTATTAAATTCATTTAAAAACCCTAAATTGCTCTAAATTAAGCCCACGTCTTTCTAATTTCCTAGTATTACTATTTGGCCCCAATTTAATTATATAAGCATAAATATAACTAAATAAGCTTATAAACTTAAATTAAAATGGCCTAATGACATGGCCTTATTACAACCTTGAACTTGCAAATAAATTACACAATAAATGTCTCAAAATATGGCATATATTCTCGGCCTCACCTTGGTTTAATTATTTTCCACATAATGTCATAATTTGACCATTATGTTAATTAAATCTCTTAAATGACTAGCTTAATTTATCTTAGTCATTTTTTTTCCATTTTTAGGTCAATATGACCCATATTTATAATTTCACTCTCGGCCATATATATATATTTATGCTTAGAAATTATAAAAATCATAAGTTTAAGGTGTTTATACCTTGATTATTCCTTGTATGAGCTCGGTCACTTGTAGGAAAATTCACCACTTCTATTTAGACATGTTTAATACACCAAAATAAGATATGGTTATACTCCAAGCTTGAGCTTAACCATAAGGAATAATTAATGTAAGATTTAAGGCAAAAATCACCTTAAAATGCAAGGAAACTTCTAGGTGGGTTCGGCCTGAATCAAACACACCACAAGGTGTTAGATCACCATATTGACATAGGAAATAGCTAGATCACAACAAGCTGCCTTGTTATTAGGTTTTACCTTGGAAAAATGCCTTAAAAGAGGGTATTTCTCTTGGATCTCGGCCACCCTTGCTCCAAATGGCTAACCAACTGAATGAACATGTAAATATGAAGATTATGAGTGTATAAACTCATAAAAATCAAATAAGAAAACCGCTTGAGGATTGAGAGGCTTAAGGTATGTTTTTACCTTAAAATGCAATTTTGAGCAACCTTGGTCCCTCTACTTGCCTCAGCCGAGTTTAGCTGTTGTTCTAACCTTAGAACACTGAGAATGAGCCATAGGAATTGATGAGCCACGAAATCTAAGTGTAGGTAGTGAAGAGATGAAGAAAAAGAGCTAAAAATGACCTTAAAACACTTACCTTAAGAGCTTAGGAGTTAGATCTGCCTTCCATGCTCAAGAACAAGGCTTGAGAGCTTCTAGGAAGGAGAGGAGCTCGGCTGGAATGGAGGAATCGGACAAGGAGGAAGGAAATGATTGGAAAGGCTTGAAATAATTGAAAAAGGTAAGTTTACTATTGTAAATTTGGTATTAGGTATCAATTTGTCTAATAATGATTGTAAGCTGTTCCTCTCCTCTTGCCATCCGATTTCCATGGGGTCAAATGGGTCATTACTTGACCATTGACCATCTTGGTCAATTTGACTCATGCGGGCCCACTTTAGGGTTTTATTAATATTTTAATATTAAATTTGTAAAAATTCGTAAATTTCTGGAATTAAATTCCTAATATGATATAATGTGATATATATCATATTTAAAGGTAATTATAACCTTTAAGCCCATTAAAATCAATTTAGAAGACAATCTCACAAAAACGTGCTTTAAGGTGTTTTAGTGCACATTTTTGTGTCACAGGGTGTTCTGAGCTTAGTTCTCCTTGAGAATGGTTTTGTTGTGTTCCTTACTTCATTATAATACTTAGGAATCCACTTTGGATCCTATTTGAGGTCATACAATCTTTATGGTGTCTTAAAGCACATTTTTGGCTTTACCGATCTTAAGGCGTGTTTTTGCCTTGTTGAGATCTTTTAGATTGTTCCCCAATATATTTAGATGTTTATTAATCATCTTAGATCATTAATAGATCATTTAATTATATTTAAAGGTTAGGGGTATTTCAGTCTACCCCCCTTAAAAAGGCTTCGTCCCGAAGTCCTTAACCCTCTACAGTTCACCTAAGGAATCAAGTTCCACTAAGTAACCAAACAGTCCATTGCTAGGGATAACTCCCACTAGGTTCAGACCTAGTCTATACATACAAATATATTAAATAACCAAACTCATGGTGTAACTCATTCATATCACAGCACTAAACAAGGTGCACATCCAACTCATCAACCAAAAGTACTCAGCGGTACTATATATATATTCAACCAGGTGCACTAAGGCACACACATAAAATGTATCATACATACAATCATCCAAACAACATGTATGACGCAGCATACCAACGAAAACACACTACACAAAAACAAGACCTAATGCACAACATGTGCGCAAGCCAAGTGGTGTCTACCCCCCTTAAAAAGGGTTTGACCACGAACCCGTACCAGTATCACAGCTACTACTCGAAGAGTGCTGGGTACTTCGCTCTCATGGAGTCCTCTAACTCCCATGTAGCCTCCTCCACCTCATGGTTCGACCAGAGAACCTTGACCATGCTAACGGTCTTGTTCCTAGTCTGCCTCGTCTTCGTATCGAGAATGCGGAGTGGTACTTCCTCATATCGTAGAGCGGGGTCCAACTCTAAAGTCTCTGGCTGCAAAACGTGCGATGGATGGGGCACATACTTCTTCAACTGTGAAACGTGAAAGACGTTGTGCACCCTCCCGAGCTCTGCTGGTAAATCCAGTCTGTAGGCTAACGGGCCCACTCGCTCCCTAATCGCATAAGGTCCAACATACTTTGGGCTCAACTTGCCCTTCTGCCCAAACCGGAATATCCCTTCATGGGTGACACTCTGAGGAATACCATATCGTCGGTAGTGAACTCAATGTCCCTCCTCTGGTGTCTGCATTTGCTTTCTGCCGGTCCTGAGCTGCCCTCATGTTCTTGCGAATCTGTAGGACATCCTCCTTAATCTGCTCTAGGTACTCCGGTCCTAGAAGCGTAGTCTCGCTGGCCTCATCCCAGCATAAAGGAGTCCTACACGGTCGACCATAAAGTGCCTGGAATGGTGGCATCTGTATCGAGGAGTGGTAGCTGTTGTTGTAGGCGAACTCTATCAAGTGTAGACGCTCTAACCACTCCCCTGAAAGTCTAAGGCACATGCTCTCAGCATGTCCTCCAGTGTCTGGATGGTCCTCTCACTCTGACCGTCGGTCTGTGGATGGAATGCCGTACTAAGCTTCAACTTCGTACCCAGGCTTCCTGAACCTGTCCCCAGAATCTGGACAAAAATCGAGGGTCCCTATCAGAAACAATAGTCTTTGGCACACCATGGTGCCGGATCACCTCCTTCTGGAACAAGTCCGCTAACTTCGGGACGTTCCAGGTATCCTTCATAGCAACAAACTTTGCCACCTTCGTCAGACGGTCACAATGACCCAAATCGTGTTCAGTCCCCCTTAGTCGGTGGGAGACCGACAACGAAATCCATCGAGATGTCCTCGAACTTCCAACAAGGAATAGGCATAGACTGCACTAAACCTCCGGGTCTCCTATGCTCAAACTTAACCTTCTGACAGGTCAAGCATCTAGCCACGTACTCAGCTACATCCTTCTTCATCCCGCTCCACCAGAAATGAACCTTCAAATCCTTATACATCTTCGACGAACCAGGGTGGACGGATAAGGACGAGCAATGAGCCTCCTGGAGTATCTTCTCCTTCAGATCAGGAGACGACTCCGGAATACATAATCGGCCATTCAGTCGTAACATGCCATCATTACACAGTTCGAAATCATACTTTGTCTCTCAAAAAAACCCTCTGACATTTCTGTTTGATGCTCTCCAAATACTGATCACTCTCCTGAGCAGCTCGTATCTCATCAATCATACTACTGCTCGCTACTAGTGTAAATAATGAATGAGCTCTGCGGCTCAGGGCGTCGGCAACTACATTTGCTTTGCCCTCTTTGTACCTCAGGTCTATGTCGTAGTCCTTCAAGAACTCGACCCATCTTCTCTGTCGCATGTTCAGCTCCTTCTGAGAGAAGAGATGCTGTAGACTCTTGTGATCAGAGTAGATAGTGACTGTCACACCATATAAATAATGTCGCCAGATCTTCAAAGCGAAGACTACTGCGCCTAACTCAAGGTCGTGTGTGGGGTAATTCACCTCATGCTTCTTCAGCTGTCGGGATGCGTAGGCAACTACCTTCCCGTGCTGCATAAGCACACAGCCTAGACCGGTTCCAGAGGCATCAAGTATACCTCGAACCCATCGTGCCCTCAGGGATAGTAAGAACGGGCGCCGATGTCAGGAGATCCTTCAGCGTCTGAAAGGACTGCTCACACTCTGCAGACCATAAGAACTGGGATTCCTTCTTCATTAGATTAGTCATTGGTTTGGCCTCCTTGGAGAAGTCCTTCACGAATCTTCGATAATACCCTGCCAAACCCAGAAAGCTACGGACGTCTGTGACTGTCTTCGGCCTGGCCAACTCTTCACTGCCTCAATCTTAGCAGGATCTACAGATATGCCGCTAGCTGATATAATGTGTCCTAGAATGACACGCTGTCCAACCAGAACTCACACTTAGAGAGTTTGGCATACAGCTGGTTCTCTCTCATAATATTCAACACCTGTCTCAAATGTAACTCATGATCTTCCTTGGTCTTTGAATAGATCAGAATATCGTCGATGAAGACTACAACTGAACTATCAAGATGCTCTCTAAAAAGGCGGTTCATCAAATCCATGAATATGGCTGGCGCATTCGTCAATCCGAATGGCATAACGGTGAACTCGTAGTGTCCATACCGTGTCCTGAAAGCTGTCTTCTCTATATCACCCTCTGCAATCCTAATCTGATGGTAGCCAGATCTGAGATCTATCTTCGAGAACACACTGGCCCCTCTCAGCTGATCAAATAAATCATCTATCCATGGTAATGGGTACTTGTTCTTGACTGTAACCGCATTAAGCTCGCGGTAGTAGTCATGCAGAGTCGCATACTGCCGTCCTTTTCTTGACGAACAGTACTGGAGCACCCCAAGGAGAAACACTAGGTCGAATGAATCCCTTGTCGAGGAGGTCCTCCAGCTGTAGCTTCAGCTCCCTCATCTCAGCCCGGTGCCATACGGTAGGGTGCCTTAGCAATGGGGCCCGTACCTGGCAACAAGTCGACGGCGAACTCAACCTCGCGCACAGGCGGCATGCCTGGCAGCTCATCAGGAAATAAGTCGGGAAAATCTACCACGACTGGAATGTCTAATCCGTCACGTCGCTCTGTCTCGTGTCCTGTACATAACAGAGGAGGCTTGTCGGCCCTTCCTAACATCCTTCATCAGGGACAATGCTGACACGATCTTGACAGTCGGCTCTCTCTCACACTGCGGTATGACACTGTCCTGCCGCTCGGCCCCTTCAGTAGTAGTCGATGCTCTGCACAATGAAGGCGGCCCCTATGCTTCTGTAGCCAATCCATGCCCACTATGATGTCAAAACCAAGTTCTTGAACTCAATCAGATCAATGGGAAGGTCTCAGTCATAATGCTGATCTCTAACCCTGTATACTGTCTGGTGCAACCTACTTTCTCCTTCGAAGGAAGGGTGACTGAAAAGTCTGAAAGCTGTTCGGGGGTGGCCCCCAGCTTCTTAGCAAATGCCGAAGAAATAAAAGAATGCGAAGCCCCTGAGTCGAACAATACGGAAGCCTAACACCATCAATAGGAAAGGTACCTGAGATCACCTCTCGTATTAGCATCGAGTCCCAATAAATCACTAATTTACTGTTGTTGTAATTGTCATACCTGTGATGACATTACCAGACTCCTTGGCTTGCGCCATGTCTAGGATGCAGATGGTACCCTCCTTTCCATTTCTATAGCCTGAAGTTATGAATTATCGACATCAACAAAACTGAACACATATACTTGAAGGTATAAAACTCTTATTTCATTCATCCAACTGTATTATACAAGGTTACACACTTAGCTACTGCTATTACATTAGTACTGTCTGAAGGTCAAATTTAAACGGCCGGGTCGGATGTGGGTATCATTCACTAGAGCTGGTGGTGCGGTATTGAGCTTAATGCTCTTAATACCATGATGTATAAGTCTCGACTCTCCACCAAATACCAACACATCCCCAGACTTGAGGATGATCTTGCTTGCTAGATCCATCCTCTTCTGGTCTCCATAGATAAACTCAGCATCATCACGATGGAGCATGACACAACCGGTATTCCTCTGGTGATGGACTCGGTCATCTCATCACGGTCCTGGTGCATCCCAAGCTTTCCTCCCTGCTCATAGTAGTTGATGATGCAAACGTCAGGTGTCATGTCGGGTAATGGATAAGTCTCACAGTCTTGAGCAATATCCATTGCGTTTCTCACCAAGGTAAGGAAACTCTCAGGTATCCTAGGTATAGGTACGCCACCTACCATCCTCACCTCTCGATAAACCCTAGCTTGTGGATCCCAATCTTTCCCTAAGCACATCATGTGCAGTTTCATTCTAGAACCACTATAAATATAGGGGTATAAAAACCTCCTATGCCCTTACCCAAAGCTCTACACTCATTCACTATGGTGATTTGCTCGTCTAGGGTTAGGAATTCTCTGAGCAAGTAATGCCTGGTCTGACCACATGACACAACTCACTAGGGTACTCCCGTCTTTCTTCCACGGGTCTAGGTGATCTCTGTGTTTGTAAGTGTGGGATAGCAGATGTCGAAATCTCCTAAGAGGTAACAGGTTTCCTAGGTAAGTTGTTTATCTAAGCGGTAATTAAAACACACATTCATGCTAAGGTAAAGCGTTTAACACTTAGTCATGCTCTCATACAATGGTTAAGTTTCAAATGCTAACCTTCACCGCGCTGAGTACTAGTGCCAGCGCCTGAAGCTCCCGCTGCATTCAGCATACGGTTTGCCCGGCGGGTCCTCTGGTTCTGGTTCTGCTGTTGTGGCTGCTGATGCTGCTGCCCTCTCTGGGCTTGGGGCGCCCGGCCCCCTCTGGCCACCTCGAGCTCACCTCCTCCAGCAGGGGCGGCTCTGAGTCCCCTTCTGCGGGCGGTACGCTCGGCTCTCTGGATTAGCAAAGCACTCGAACGACCTGTGGCCCTTCTTTCCACAATGGTGGCAGCCACCACTTGCCCGGTGCAGTCGACACCCGGGTGGTCTTTACCACAGCGCTTGTAGTGAAAGTGGCGCTGGGGTGCAGAACCTATTATCATATCACACTCAGATTAGTACAATGATGGTAATGGGTAGTGTAGTACTCAATTTATTCACAAGGTTGATCGCTTACCCTTAGGGGGTGCAGATCTAAGAGGCTGCACATCGTAGGTAGGCCCGGTCAGCATCGGGACCTTGTTCTTACCCTTTTGGCTGGCCTGCTCCTTTTCTTCTCCCTCCAGGAGAACTTTTTCTTCATGTGATCGTCAAAGTGTCAAGAAGAGCAGGTATAAAAGCAGGCAGTAAGTAAGTAATTTAAATGATTAAATAACTTAAGGTGGTTCTTACTTCCAGCCCTTACTGTCTCCGCTTCCACCTCAGTCTCCGCCTCTTTCTCTGGGCCTTACGCTTCTGCCCCTGGCCGTCCTCCCGGCTGTTCACCATCATCTCAGTTCGAGAAGCAGCGTCATAACACTCCTGTAATACATCGATGAGTTCCCCGAACTTGTAATAAATCAAACTGAGTTATAGGTATAACTGTCAATTAATTTTACCTGGCCGTAGGGTACAAAGTAGCACCCATGGCGGCCTTAATAGCATATCTCAACCCGCCTCTAAACTTCTCTACTTTCACCGCATCAGAATAGACAACTCCTGGGATAAAGTCCAAGAGCCCAATAAACAAGGAGTAGTACTGATCTACTGTCATACTACCCTGCCTCAGGGCCTCAAACTCCTCCTTTCCTCTGCTTCAAATGAGCAGGATAGTACTTCTCTCTCAATAATTCCACAAAAACTGTCCATCCAAAACCCTCCATAGTAAGGTAATGTGCCTTCACGGACCTCCACCACGTACTGGGCAGCGTCCTTCAGATGAAAGGCTGTATGCTAACCGGTGCTCAGCAGGCACATGAATGGACATCGAACGCCTTCTCGTGCTCAACAATGTATCTCTCGAGGACAGTTAGGGTCAGCAACACCATCATAGGTAGGTACTCGCGTGTCAGCTACGCTCTTCAGCCAATTCGCTCTCTAGGTGCGGGTACGGGTGGGACTACGGTGGTGCAGGTGGGGCTCCTATATGGATGCCTCCCATCTGGGCTAGCTGAGCGAAGACGGCGGCTACCGTCTCAGCCACGCCCACGGCTGGGGCCTCCGGAGGACCTCCTCAGGCCCGCCGCCTCTTCCACCACCTCCTCTGCCTCTGCCAGCTGATCGTCTTCCAGAAGACATCTGAAGAATTCAGAACCAAAGTCAGTTCTTAGTATAAATACTGTACTTTTCCCTACCGTAACTTAACTCAAATCATTTACAACTATCTTCTTGGTACTGGTGTGTGAATAACCTAAGCTCACGGTACTTAAACTACTATCTCTTTAAAAGAGCGGTACTCCGCTCTGATACCACTTTTGTAACACCCTACTAATTCGGTTCCTAATATCCTATAAATGTCATGCACAATAATATCTCGCAGCGGTAAATAATAACTGTCGCCCTAATGGTGTCACTGTTATCACTCGCCCATACGGGTGATAACGAATTACCTGATAATCAACTTGCGAAACGTATTCCCGCAGTGACCACAAGAGATAGATAGCAGTACTTAAACAATTTAAAACGAATCTAACATCAACCAATTATTACAGACCGTGAGTATCTAATCCAAAATACACCTCGGTTAAACAACCCGAGTCCAAACAACCTTAGTATCACACCGTACCAAGTCTATCCAACAGTAAACTTAATAGTCGCGCCCCGCGTCGACCCCCCCAGCTAGTCTCCTGCAATAAAGATGGTTTGTGGTATGGAATCAGCCCCTGCTGAGTATGTCATCACATGCCCCGTCATGCCCCCAAAGACCCCTCAATTATTTGGTCGAGAGCATGAGGTTCATTACATGCAATACCGTTTTAATATTTAAAACTGTAAACAATTAACAGTAACATCCATACAAAACACAACCATCAACATATATAATATAACCACAAGTATAACCAATGAACATCCAAGCGAAACAACGAGTATAATAACAAGTACTAGTTCTCGTCCATGGTGTAGAAACCAATATCGTTCGCCACTGTATAATTCTCCAATGGATTATTTGTTCAGTTATACCTAGTGACAATGTCTCGTTAAAACGACATGTCTCTAGTTACCCATATATTATGGCGGGTCACCCACGGCAGTAGCCACTCCAACGGTAGAGTCTCCGACCAACGAGCCATTCTAGCTCACGGGAAATTTTCTTGATACTTGCGGACCCGTACGTGGACATCCTGGTATCGTTTTTGTGATCACAGCGCGCACCAAGAGCCACATCCTCTTGGCTTTACTTTCCTTCCTTAATTAATTATTTATTCCATCGCATCGCATTACCCAATTTTCCTAACACAGCAGACTAAGGTCATTAGTCCAATCCGGAGTCTGTAAACTCGGGATCCAGTGTTAGATACGAGAGCGGCGTATAGAAAGGCCAATGCTCCGTATAAAAGTCTCGGATAATATGTATATCTTATTATCCTAGTGCTACAACGTTTTTCTGACGATCCTTATATTTCATATAGATAGCACCATAGCCGCTAGTTCGTTTTATATCGTTTTAATATATTGGTCCATATATACGAACCGGATACTGTTAACTCAACAACAGTAATAATAAGCAGCTATAAATATACAATTCATGCATATTTAATTAAACATTCAGACAAACAATCTTATCACAGATCACACAGAAGTCTGAACTGAGGAAGCCCTCAGAGACAATCAGAGACGCATAACAACATACCGTTCACCCTGATAGTATTACGGTGGAGTATGAATCAGCGAGATCCTATGCTCCGGGGTGTCTCTAACAGTCTAAACAATACATAATGCTACTGATTAGCATCCTGTATAAACAACACATTCTACGGTACCCCGTACCGTCACTAATAACTCCCGGTTAACCCCCCGTTATTAACTGTCAATGTTTGTCGGGTTTTCGGCTTAACTCGAGATTGGAAAAGTGTTACATTACACGCGTAGTCTTATCTCGTATATTAATATACTTATTGTTGGACTTTGTTATCGCATGTAACTTAATGTATATTTGTAGATTGTATAGTTTTTTGTTTCTTTATTGTATGTATGATTCTTTGTCATGCACTATACATCTCACCTTAGTATTTATTTTCTAAGGTTCTCTCCTTTTTCGTTTCTTTTTTTAAGTTCAATGTGGTATAATTCATATATTGTTATACTCTTACATTAGAATTTCCATATCTAATGTTTATAATTCTTTTCTCTTTATCATATGTCATTTTAATTATGAAAACACATGGTCATTAAACCATATTATATTTTCCCACCATAGCATATATTTATTATGTGTATGTTTGTGGAACTATTTTCTATATGGTAAATCTTAAAAATATATCATTCTTTTTTTAATGAATACCTCTTATATCATAAATGTTATAACTCTTATAACATTAAAACCATATTATAAATTCCATTTAAAAATGTTAATATTTCCGAACGGCACCTATGTTCTTAAATATTTACAAAACCTACCACTTAATTAATATAATGTTACATTATAGTTATATAACATACCTTATGACATTAAGTCATTAAAACAATTATACCCTATAGTTATATTTTGTTTATAAAATACCAAACACCCCTTATATTCTCGGTATTTACTATAAACCACTAAACTTCTATAAATCACAAATCTTCCCAATTTATAATACATAGTTTCTAATTTCATTAAAACTATATATTATACATATATCTTTATAAAATCTTATGTGTAATTCAAAAATTACCAAACTATACCAAAAGGTTATAAATATTATTCCTAACCTTATATTTCCTCTAAATCTCGGTTCTACACATAAGTTACCCATTTGTAACAATGTTATAAAATACCATATATTATACTTACATAATTCATATAAACTCCAAATTTAACCAAATAAACTTCTAAAAATTCCTAATAACTTAAGGACTATTCTAAATTCCTTTAGTACCCTAAGTCTCGGGAATTTACATTATAGCCCCATTTTTATAAATCTTTCACAATTTAATAAGTATCTTATTATAAGATAGTATTTAATTTCTTAAATTTTCCAAATTTGGTCAAAGTCTCCTATATAGTCAACTTTGACTTCTAATACCAAATGGGAACCAATTTTTCGGTAATCACTAATAATAACCTATACTTTTCTATTTTTACAATTTGACCCAAAACTTTATAAAATGTTATAATTTTTATTAAATTCATTTAAAAAACCCTAAATTGCTCTAAATTAAGCCCACGGCTTTCTAATTTCCTAGTAATTACGATTTGGCCCCAATTTAATTATATAAGCATAAATCTAACTAAATAAGCTTATAAACTTAAATTAAAATGGCCTAATGACATGGCCTTATTACAACCTTGAACTTGCAAAATAAATTACACAATAAATGTCTCAAAATATGGCATATATTCTCGGCCTCACCTTGGTTTAATTATTTTTCCACATAATGTCATAATTTGACCATTATGTTAATTAAATCTCTTAAATGACTAGCTTAATTTATCTTAGTCATTTTTTCCATTTTTAGGTCAATATGACCCATATTTATAATTTCACTCTCGGTCATATATATATATATTAGAAATTATAAAAATCATAAGTTTAAGGTGTTTATACCTTGATTATTCCTTGTATGAGCTCGGTCACTTGTAGGAAAATTCACCACTTCATTTAGACATGTTTAATACACCAAAATAAGATATGGTTATACTCCAAGCTTGAGCTTAACCATAAGGGATAATTAATGTAAGATTTAAGGCAAAAATCACCTAAAAATGCAAGGAAACTTCTAGGTGGGTTCGGCCTGAATCAAACACACCACAAGGTGTTAGATCCACCATATTGACATAGGAAATAGCTAGATCACAACAAGCTGCCTTGTTATTAGGTTTTACCTTGGAAAATGCCTTAAAAGAGGGTATTTTCTCTGGATCTAGGCCACCCTTGCTCCAAATGGCTAACCAACTGAATGAACATTAAAAATGAAGATTATGAGTGTATAAACTCATAAAAATCCAAAGAAGAAAACCGCTTGAAGGATTGAGAGGCTTAAGGTATGTTTTACCTTAAAATGCAATTTTGAGCAACCTTGGTCCCTCTACTTGCCTCAGCCGAGTTTAGCTGTTGTTTTATAACCTTAGAACACTGAGAATGAGCCATAGGAATTGATGAGCCACGAAATCTAGGTGTAGGTAGTGAAGAGATGAAGAAAAAGAGCTAAAAATGACCTTAAAACACTTACCTTAAGAGCTTAGGAGTTAGATCTGCCTTCCATGCTCAAGAACAAGGCTTGAGAGCTTCTAGGAAGGGAGGATCTCGGGCTGGAATGGAGGGAATCGGACAAGGAGGAAGGAAATGATTGGAAAGGCTTGAAATAATTGAAAAAGGTAAGTTTACTATTGTAATTTGGTATTAGGTATCAATTGTCTAATAATAATTGTAAGCTGTCTCCTCTCCTCTTGCCACCCGATTTCCATGGGTCAAATGGGTCATTACTTGACCATTGACCATACTTGGTCAATTTGACTCATGCGGGCCCCACTTTAGGGTTTTATTAATATTTTAATATTAAATTTGTAAAAATTCATAAATTTCTGGAATTAATTCCTAATATGATATAATGTGATATATTATCATATTTAAAGGTAATTATAACCTTTAAGCCCATTAAAATCAATTTAGAAGACAATCTCACAAAAACGTGCTTTAAGGTGTTTTAGTGCACATTTTTGTGTCACAGGGGGTTCCTGAGCTTAGTTATCCTTGAGAACGGTTTTGTTGTGTTCATTACTTCATTATAATACTTAGGAATCCACTTTGGATCCTATTTGAGGTCATACATTCTTTATGGTGTCTTAAAGCACATTTTTGGCTTTACCGATCTTAAGGCGTGTGTTTTGCTTGTTGAGATCTTTTAGATTGTTCCCCAATAATATTTAGATGTTTATTAATCATCTTAGATCATTAATAGATCATTTAATTATATTTTAAAGGTTAGGGGTATTTCATTGGTGGTCAAACAGTTAAGCTCAAAGAGCCATTGTTATTAATGTTCCACCTCAAATTGTCAACAATCCGATGTATTTCCCTATCTTTAAGGTACATATGCATATGAAGACAACCAATTATTATTATCTATGTTGTTACTTACAATATTAATACGTGTCCAATTAATGGTTATATGTCGAAATTGTGTGCTTTGGACGGATGTCATGTTGAGATCACTCCGATAGAGAAGGACATGATTCATTTTATCAATCACAAAGGGTGCCCAACTACAAACGTGTTTGTTGTGTGCGAGTTTGATATGCTATTCATATTTGTCTGCAAAGGGCGGGAAGTATCAGCTCATGACGCACGAGTGTATCTCAAGTCAGTGAATGACCCTGCTCTTAAGTATCCCCGTCCTTCTCTATGTTAACTCGTGCCTTATAGTTGTAGATATTTAAAATTTTTCATTTGTGTGTCCATTTTGTAAGTGAATGATGTTTTAGAAAGACTGGGCTTGTCGGTGTAGGTAAGTATTACCTGGGTTACAAGGGATACCCAGACAGATATGGGTTGATAAACCTGCACACCAGAATAAAGTATCACCAATATGAGTTAGAGCAGTCTGTCCTTCAGGGAAGAGGAAAACTTTAACCAAGCAAATTCTTCGTTGAGATCTGCTATAGATAGCTTTTGGGTGTTAAAATCAAGATGACAGGTTTTGAGGAAGATTCCAACTTATCCTCTATTGAAGCAGATGAAGATTGTTAATCCATGTTTCGCCCTTCACAATTTCACAAGGCTAAGTGCTTTTGGTGACCCAATGTTCTCTCTAGTTGATTTAATCCCTAACTTCATTCCAAAAGCTGAAGAAGAAGAAGAAACTGAAGTCACACCGTTCAGTTCGAGTACAGACTACAAGTGTGGATAATGGTGTTCAAGAGATGGCGAACCTCAAACGATTATTGACTAGTACCCTAATTGAACGGCGTGTGTGTAAACGGATGTGAAGATGGTGCATCCCAAAAACCCTGATTGAATTGTTGTATAAAATTAATCAACATGTTATTATGTACACTGAAATGAAGGAAAAACATCCTTGATACATTTCGAGTTTATTTGTGTCCGACTCTTGGCGCATTGGATATTGTTGATTATGTACTACGACTAGCAATGTTATAGTTGTTTTCAATACTACTGTGAAGACTCATATGAGATGTGTTGTAGTGAAGTTCAGTTAATCAAACCAGACCCTTGAAGAATGGTCCAAGACAGCCTTGCTAATGTTACACAGTTGATTCACATTATACTATGATAACTTGTATGTATTTTTTTTCAATTGCATTACATTATATTAACCAGGAAATGAAAGAGTACTACACTAGTAAGGTGTTAAATTGAAGTAACAACTTAATAACAACAATAACCGTCCTTCGATTATCTATTATGAAAATGGAGATGACTCCATATAACACAAAACATACACTTCAAATCCTGTTCTAACATAAAATAGACAAAAATCTACTACTAAAGGTCGATGTATCAAATCATACGGTTCAAGTCATCATAAACTGATTCATCTTCATCTGTTGATGTGCCTGACGAAGTGGTTTACACCTCACCCTCAACATAGTTCCTTCCATCAGTTGCTTTTATTTTTTAATGCACTCTACTGCTCCACTACTTTCCCCCATCTGTTTTGAGGGGCTACAAGTGCTATTACATGTTCTCTGTCGATGTACCTTCGTTTCTTTCTATTTCTTGAATTATCACGAGCCATCACCAGCATAGAAGTTTGTCATGTATCTTTGGGTGTGAATGCTCCTGTTGTAGTGGATCTTTAAACTTTATTGCCTCTGTAGGTTGGTGGTGGTGTTGCATATGAGTTTACATTCTGGCTGGGGGTTGACTTCATGATACATAATTTCCCTTGGTGGAGATTTTTCTAAATCTATAATGGTGAGTGTGCATCCTGGGTAGTTCAAGATTCTCAAACAAAAATGTTGTTTCAAGAGTTGAATGTTGGCACCAGAAGTATAATAAGATGATTGAGTGTAGAGTCTATTTTTGTAACATTTGGGGATGGTGTCCTCTGTGGTCAATCCTGCAAAAATAAATAACATTACAGAGGAGTCGAAATAGAATAGTGTGTTAGGATACATTTGTAATTAGTCACTTCTAGAATATCTTATGTGGTCCCCTCTGATATATTTTCTCTCGTCTCGTTTATACACTATATAAGAGCTTCTTTCTCAGTTTGTATTTTGTAATTCATTCTATCAATAACAAAGAGAAGATGTCATTTCCTTCCCTCGTTCTTTCTTCTGTCTGGTTATGTTTATACACTAACATGGTATCAGAGCAGATCTAGATCCTTCTGCTTTGTTTACTCATTTCTTCATCCATGGCTTCAGATTCAAACCTCGAAGAACTTCTCCGCTCGATCACTAATTCGCGGGGAAGAAATGCGAATACGATCGATGCTTCAGATCCAACCTTCGTTCACTCATTAGATCACCCAGGAATGATAATCGCATCCAAGTTTAGCGGAATCAGCTTTCAGACTTAGAGGCGTACGATTTTGATGGCTCTTATTGCAAAGAACAAGGTTGGAATGATCAACAGTGAGGTTGAAAGACCTGTAGATGACGAAGCCAAAGCCAAGGCCTAGGACAGGTGTAATGGTCTGGTGATGTCCTGGCTTCTTAACGCTTTGGATCAAAGCATCAATGAAAGCTTAGTATATCAAAAGACCGCAAAAGACATGTGGAGTGTGCTCCTGGCCAGCTACGACCAAATCAATGGAACGAGGAGGTCAATTTAAAGAAGGAGCTGTGCGACCTCGATCAAGGCAACGATACGGTAGTACTTACTTTACCAAATTTAAGTGATCTAGGACAAACTGACTGTGGTCATAGATTTGGCTTCTGCAAAGCTGCAAGTGTGGATACGTGGAGAAAGTTAAGAAATTGTTAGTGGAAGATAAAGTCCTAGATTTTTCTGATGGGCTAAATCAGTGCTACGTTAATGTAATACCCCAACCCGAAATCCAATAAACTGAACGGCGATCACTCCCAAATAAAGTACAACTGCAGCGGAAATAAATACAACAACCGGGCGGTATCACAATGCCGTTGGCCACCCTTGTGACCAACTAGGCTAAGTCCAAATACAATCCTCAAATGTCACGGTCTGGAATACAGATACAACCCGAGATACTAGGAATCAAACTCAAAGTACAATACTGAAATAAAACAAATAACTAATAGTAGACTCCCAAAGCTTGGTCTACCCCACCTACACTCAGTGTAGTAAACTTCTCAATCTTCAGGTACCTGAAAAATGGGGGTGCCCCCAAAGGGCTCAGCAAACAACGCTGGTATGGAAAACGTGCAGCCCATCGTCTACCGGGCCACACCTAACTACTTTGTCGAATACATGCAGTTCATTTTTTTATAAAGCTGTAAACAAGCATAATCTGATGATAACAAGTATCCACACAAGGACAATAATGTCACATAGAACAAGACACAGAAGGTCAAGTTAGCTGAACTGAATTTCTTACTGATAGTCGGTCCACACAAGGGACTGACAGTTATAACTGAATATCTGAAATAGTGGAGGTATAGTGACCTCGTTATAAAGAAAGGTTGGGTATAGAAAACCCCAGGAGATGACGTAGTCAAACCCTGAACTGAATGGCGTGGGAAATAAGAACCCACTGAGAGAATAAAGTCTTCCTCGAACTGAAGGGCACACGAAGTCCGGGTGGAATAGAGTCTTCCTCCCAACTGAATTTCCGTCGCGACGTAGATAGGAGACGACTGAGACAGGTACAGCTCCTGTAGCATGCATGGCCAGATCCAACTGGGCTCCTCATTCTCGTAGTATAGAGTTGTTAGTGTCATATAAAGATGTTGACAAGAACCCAATGTATAATGTCAATTATCACGTTTAGGATAATGACGTTGTTATAAAGTGAAGTTAGTGAGAGACTTGAGTACAAGTCCTCGGTATACTGAAACGCAGGTATTTAATCCACTGGTATAGTAGTGTTTGTATGCGTGGGACATACACGTTGTAGTCAGCAACAATCACGCACATAAAATAATACCACAGTGTGCAAGAGTAAAACAACAGTTTACATTAATTATCTTGGTCGTTATTTCAAACAACAGATAGCACACAAGCCAATGTAATCCGTTAGAAAACAGGTTGCAAGAATCCCATACCGTTCACCGTAGACTGTACTTGTAAATTCCCGGTCAACGTCTGGTCAAACAAAGTCCTAGAATAGGATTAACTGAAAGGTTAATTTATGTTACCCTTATATAATAACTCTATTGGATCTTTTAACAAATCTCATATTTGTTATTTCATGCGAGGTTTTATTCCTTTTAATTACCTCATGATTTTATGTATAACTTATTTGTTATTCCTTTTGATTTAT
Organism: Limonium bicolor; assembly: GCA_023374045.1. Lineage (NCBI taxonomy): Eukaryota > Viridiplantae > Streptophyta > Magnoliopsida > Caryophyllales > Plumbaginaceae > Limonium > Limonium bicolor. Next base: position 238,117,317 of record CM041780.1, read on the forward strand.
TCACAAATCCTTTAATGCACATCTATGTGTTCATTGCATTTGTTGTTTATTTTATTGTCTAGGTGACATAACAACTTATAATTTTCTTAACAATATTTAAATGTCTTACAATGACATAAAAATCTTATAGTTTTCATTATTCCTCCTTTAACCATAAATAATATTTATTGTTTATCTTTTAATTCCTAATAACCATGTAAGCCACAGCTTAATTCCATAATTTCCTTTAATCAAAATTCTTTCTTCTAAATCCTCCAAATATCCATATAGGACCTATATTTATTTAAATCTAAATTCTTAAACTTATATTTAGGTTATTTACAAAACAACCACATAATTCATAAACTTTACATTTAAATTCTAATCTCTTTATATACCTAATTTTAATTCCTTGTTCAATTAAATTACAAAACTACCACCAATAATTTTGGACATAACTTATAAAATATAATAACTTTCGGAAATTACATCCTAGCCCCTCAAAATTCGGCATGTATATATACTTCTTATATTTGCAATCTAACCACAAAATCTTATAATCTTTACATAAGTCTTATAAACTATAGTTTTAATTTTAATTCTCCATAAATGCTGAATAATTATATAAATTCTTAAATTACCAAACTAACCCAACTAAATCGGTTTTGGTCTAGAACTTTCCATTAATTACATTTTCACCCCAAAACTTATAATAGTCACTAAATAACTTATAAACTAAAGTTTAAATATTTAATTCTTCCAAATTCGAAAGTAACCCCAATAATTCTCTTAATTATGAATTCGCCCATATTCAACTCCAAACTTTAATAACAATTTCATAAATTACATAATAGCCCAAAACTTTATAAAAAGTTATTTTAGAGCTTGTTTAAATTATCTAGAATTCATAAACTTAATTCCTAACCTTATATTATTTTATATTTACACCAAACAGTCCTTTTGTTCTCGGCCTTCACAATATATACACTAAATTTGTAGAAAATTACATTTAAGCCATATAACTAAATTAATTAGTCATTAAACACTAATAGAATATTTTTAACTCACCAAACTTTATGATATAAATTTATATACCTAAGTAGCTCATTAAAATCCATTTAACCCATAAAGCTTTCGGCCATAATTTAAATGAGACCATATGTTATATAAAAGTGGATTATATGTCTAAATAATTATAGATAAATTCATAGGAGTCATATAACTCATGTATAAATTATTGTAATGTCTTATATAAATTCTTAGCTCAAAATAAAGCATTTTTGCCCAAGACAATTCGGCCTAAATTGATTTGTAACATAGATAATTTTGTGACACAAAATGTGTCTTAAGGTAAAATTTTCTATATATGTTATAGATTATATTTTTGGCAATAAGACCATGTAGGTTCGGTATTACTTACTTAAGAGGTGTACATAATTTTTGTACAATTTTTAGAAGCTAACAAAGCTTATAACATAAAGATTTACTTAGTAAACTTACTTCTTAACAAAGGAGGTTAAGTGCTTGAACTTCTTCTTGAATCTCCAAGCTTTCTCCTAGGTAAACTTGATGCTCCTCTTCGGTTTTATGCAAGAGGTGAAGGTGTTTAGGAGTTAGATCTTGAATAAAGATCTTAAGTAGATTTGGAAGTAGTTTTACAAGACTTTACCTATCTTTTCTCCTTATAAATTCGCCACTCCTAGGTAGATGAAGAACAAGTTTTCCTTCATCAAATGAAGAAGAAAGAGACTTAGAAGAGGTAGAACTTGGTTACACACAAAAATGTGTTTTAAGGATTTCCAAGCTTTAAAACCTACTTAAGATAACCTTGAGGTGCTCCTTGATTTAGTGTTGGTTTGGACAACCTCCTTGGAGAACTAAATGTGGCCGAACCCAACTTGATATGCTAGGAAGAGTTTGTTTCAAGTCTTTCCAAGAAATGCTAGGAATTTACCTTAAGGAAGAAGGTAGAAGTTAAAACTCCATTAATGGACTTAAGAGCTTCAAAGGAAGAAGATGAAGCTAGAAGAGAGGGAAGGGAGCTTACCTAAACCGTGCAAGAAGAGGGCAAGGAAGAAAGTGAGAGCATGCTCACGTATAACATTGAAAATGCCCTTTAGATTTGATTTTCTTTTGTCAAATTTTTAATGTCATTTGACAATGCTTTTTCCTTAGTTTATTGCATGAGTTATTGGCTCAATAAATGCCTTCCTTTCCAGCATTGAAATCGGCCATGATGAGGGACAAGGCAAGGTGGAGCAAAAATAATGCCAAACTAGAAGACAAGGTGAGAAAAGGTAAGGTATCTTCTTTTGATTTTCTAAGTTAATGAATTGTCTTCTTCTCATTGTCTTGCACGAATTGGAGGTCTGAATGGGGCCAAAAACCGGCCAAGAAGAACCAGGAAGAACATGGAAGATAGCTTAGTTTGTAAGAAAAGAAAAGAAGGAATCTTAGATCTACTTTTGCCTTTTTGCTTTTGTTTTTTCCTAGCTCACATGTGCTTGCTCAATGACCTAATTTCGACAGCTCTCTGGTCAAATGAGACCTACATACTTAGACATTAAGTAATATAAAACATGGGATGATGAGTCATCATATTCCAAGCCTTTAAATTTTTAAAGCAAATTTTATACTAGTTTTGCCCTTAAAATCGGCCCCTATAGAGAGCCTTGTTGACTAGTCACACCAACTGATTTAGAAGGTCATTTTAACCCTTTTTAAGATACCAATTCGTGGCATGTCAAAAACTACAAGGTAATTGCGTAAAACGCATTTTCGTGACACCCGAAGGTGTTTTGTGCTCTAAGGAAATTTTGGGAAACCAATTGTTCTCATGAGTTCCAAGTGTTGTAAACACTTATTATAGTAAATAAAAAATGTACTAAGATGTTACATTGAGTTATGGGGTTATATCAACCCGTGACATAAATTACGGGCCATCGGGACACTCCCGGGCCAAAAAGGAGCGCTAAGAAATCCTCCTTTTGTTGTTTTGCTGAATTTTGAGAAACCACTTCGTGGGTTCTCTTTAGAATGATAAATAATGATGTTAGGAACTCTAGGAATTAATTTTATAGGAGTTCGTGCCACTTCGGCACTCCTCCGACTTTTCCTTTAAGGAGCGGGTGTGAGCACTCCCGAGCGTTTTGCGTATTTGACTGAATATCTTAGGGAATATATTTGTATATTCATATAATAATTGTATGACCATTTAGTTTGAATATTAGAGGGTCATACAAGGTCATTTTGACCATATGCTTCTAAGCGTTTTAGCGTTTATGGTGAAACGACTGTTTTTACGTAACGTTTTCATGCATGGGTTTTGCATGCGTACGTGAAATGATTTATATTTTGGATTATATTCCAATAAATAATGATTAAATAATATTATTTAGATTTGGGGTATTTCAGTTTAATATCAGAGGCAAAACATATTGATGTTATCCCCTCTTCCGAGTTTGGAGAATGCTATTCTTTGATTTTATCAGAAGAAAGACAAAGGGAGAGTGGAAGAAGAAGAGAAGATAAAGTGATGGAACTTTTGCTAATGCTACTGCTAGCGGAAACTATAACAAGCCTCTATCTCAACTCAAATGGCAGCAAAACGACAAGGTGAAAAATAGAAAGTTTAGAGATGTTTGTTCATACTGTGAGAAACCAGGTCATACAGAGGATAGATGCTATGAAAAGCATGGATATCCTAATGGATGGAGACACGGTAAGAATAAAAGGATAGGGACTGGAGCCAATGTGTTTCCTCTGATGAACCTACAGGCTCTCCAGTTCCAAGAATGACATCAGAACAATTGAGTATGCTGGTTGGATATCTCCAAAAGGTAATCTCAGACACACAGAGGAGAACACATCTTGCAATTTTGCAGGTAATTCTTTCTCTTCTGAGATAAAACACTACTGTTATAGTACTGTTAATAATTCTAGTGAAGGTGCAGTACCTGGATAATAGATACTGGTGCGATAGATCACTTAACCAGTAGAAGAGGTTATTTCAGTAATGCAGAATTGATGAAAAACAAACACACTGTCACTTTACCTGATGGTAGAATACAAAACATCAGAATGTATGGGAAATTTTCCTTATATAAGAGTTGTGTTCTTGATGATGTTCTTCTGGCACCGGATTTCAGATGTAACCTATTGTCAGTAAGTAGGTTTGTTAAACAGTTTCACTGTGGAATGATCTTTCAGAGGGATGCTGTATATTGTAGGACCACACCGAACCTTGAAAGAGAAGTAGGTTGGGAATGCAATGGTCTTTACTGTTGAGCAGTCAAGCTTTGGAGAAATTCTTTGAAAAAAGGAAAGGCTTACTAGCTGAACGTAAGACTAGTTTGTGCAATGTTGTTATAAATAAAGATGCTGCTTACTGGCATTGTAAACTTGCACATACTCCTTTACAAAAACTTGTTGATATAGGGTTGATTAAGAGGAAAGATATACCTGTCAATTTTGTATGTGATGCTTGCAATAAGCTAAAGGCCATCGGCTTCAATTTCCTTTGTCTCAATCCAGCAGTAAAGATTGTTTTGACTTGGTCATATGGATTTATGGGGTCCATTTTTGACAGAAAATCATGATGTGAGTTTTTATTTCCTCAGTATCATTGAGGAGAGAGAGAGTAGAGCGTTGTGGACTAGATTGTTAAGGCACAAGTCTCAGGTTTTTGAAAGCATTAAAGACTTCATTGTTATGGTTGAAAGGCAATACATGAAGAAATCAAAGATTCAAAGTGATAATTGATAAGTGGGGAATTTATCTATGTTTATATGCTTCTTTGTTTATTATTTTAGCCTATAATGTTATGTATTTCCCAACTTAAGTGCTTAATTATGTTAAATGTTAAGATTACTCCTCACATGTGATTTATGTTAAAACAGATAAAAATACTGAAGAAAAGGCTTCTAGATACATGTGTCAAGGGCTTAACAATCAAATCAGGACCAACCCTAAGATGTACCTACTGCCTATTTATTGGTTCCCGGACCACATAAAGATTGACGCGCGACTTTGTAGAGTCTTTGGAGACATCGGAGCACACATGGACCATTGTCATTTAACAAGTGAGCCGCAGACCATTGTTCATGAGGGGAGGCTTTTGACTTTTGTTGGGCTGCAGGTTAGACGTGAAGATATATCTGCATTAATCTATCTCACGGGATTAATATCATCTGAGGAAGAGAATCAATTGGGCCGCATTCAAGTACACACATCATTGGGCCGAGACTTTGATCTCTTGGACTGGGTTTCTGCATGGATGGAGTCTACAACAAATCCATGCACGAGAGCAACGTGCACATGAACATGAGATTTGTTTCACATTTGATTCATGAGCATGCATCGCATGGGCCATGCACACTTAAAAGAGCCATTCACGTGAATATGTAATTTTGGCATCAATATTATACGGACAAATAACAGGGGGAGCTGCATGATGTTGGCCGCAACATTTGACCAATTCCTTCTCATGGGCTTGTGAACTTTACGGACAGCGCAAACCTTTGACTGGGACGCAGCACGGGCCAGCCGACTTCATGGACTGCATGGGCTGCTTTTGATCCGCAGACCGAGGCACAGACAAACAGACGACTGGGACATGAACGTTTATATATTTCCATCGTACCACGATTGAAAAGGATACGAAAACAATACGGCACAATACAGAATACGGAACATAGAACAGAAACCCTAGCCGCGAGTTGGGAGTTCGAGACGGACAGAGAGGGAGAATCAGTCAGTTCTGACAGATCAGGGTAGAAGACAGAGACTGGATTCGTCATCGTCCCATAATTAGATGACGTTTTCTAATCTCTTTAATTATTGTTATTATTTCTTTGTCTCCAATGTATGAGTAGTTGTTACAATTCTGGTTTACTATGGATTACTAGTTTATTATTTTGCTTCCTGAGTTGTTTAATATAAATTCTATACAGATGGTAGTTTTATTCTTTGTTTTTTATTGAATCCTCTTGTGATTAATTATTGCTTGAGTTTATTGGTATGAATTGCTTACAAGTGAGAACTGCGGCGTTCATTAGACCTTAGGAATATTACCAGTGAAACTACAGATGACAATTCCTGGGGATTAGCTGACTAGAAACCAGATGAACCGTTAATGCTACTAGTTAATTTGTAAATTCGTAACGAGAGTTAGGATTTGGGAATTGCTAGTAAGAATCTATTTTTGCGGGAGACCGGTTTTAGATTAATTTAGATCTGAGGTTGCAATCTAGAATTTAGAAAACACTCAGGAAGGGAATTGATAAACTAGGGAGAAGTAGTAAACCAGGATTCGCTTTTTAGATTTATTAGAAACTCACTTTTAATTGTTTTTGTTTTAATTAATTTGTTTATTTAATTTCTGCATTCAAACCCCAAATTTTTATTGTTATTTTTCTATAGTTTATTAGTTAGTAGACTAAAGACTCAAACTAGACACAGCCTCCTTTGGTTCGATAACCTAGAGAATACTACCTAGGAAAACTTGTTACGACAGACCAGTACACTTGCTGTAATACGTTTCATACCGTACAATAATGCTTATGAACTTGGTGCCTCGAGAGAAGGAATTGATTATTTCAAAAAGATTGGAATAGTTCATCAACGATCTTGTCCTTATTCCCCTCAGCAGAACGGAGTAGTTGAGAGGAAGCATCGGCACTTAATAGAAACAGCTCGTGCAGTTGTGTTTCAGTCTGAAGTTCCTCTCAAGTATTGGGAGAAGCTGTCCTCTTTGCCACCTTTTTCATCAATCGTCTGCCTACTTCAGTTCTGAGGGAAAAAGTCCCTATGAGGTTCTTTATGGATTCCCAACTTCGAAGCTTTGCAAACCTTTAGATGCCTAGCTTATTCTACCAACATCACTGGTTACAAAGGAAGTTTGATCCTCGGCAGATAGGTGCGTGTATCTTGGTCCTAGCCTCATTAGCAAAGGATACAAGTTGTTGCAGTTATCCACAAGAAAGATCATTCACAGCAGAGAAGCCAAGTTTTATGAGTTGTCTTTTCCTTTTCTCCAAAAGGATCATTGTGTTTCTACTGTCTTGGATTCAGAAACAATCAATTATTCCCATGGCTATGCAGATGATGAGGAATAGTTATTTTACAGTAAGGAAATAATGACACTCCCAGTCCTCGTGTTCCAGATAACAGCAGAACTGAAGTCACCAATATTGAACCTGTTGATCCTCCGGTTCCCACTCTCACAGGAGAGAATCAAGAACAGAATATTTCTCCTATTCCTACTACTGACCTCAGATGGTCTGATAGAGTCAGACAACAGTCTACTAGACTGAGAGATTATTTGTTGGCCATAGTGCGGTTAAAATTCATGAAGAAGAGGAATTTACCACCATTCTTTCAGATAGACTCCACCATGATCACAACAGAAAATCTCATCTAGATCTGTTTTCCTTGACTGAAATTCTTCATGTTTCAGGAAGTAGTATTAATTCTACAAGTTTCATTGGTCACAACTATGTTACTGCTGCAAGGGACATAGTTGAACCTCGAACTTACAATAGGCTAGCCAAAGTAAGGAGTGGTGTTTGGCCATGGACAAAGAGCTTTCTGCTCTAGAATAGAATGGAACTTGGGAACTCACTACTTTACCTAAGAATAAGAAAGCGATCACCTGCAAATTGGTGTATAAAATAAAGTTGAAGGCAGATGGCAGTTAGGAGTGATATAAAGCAAGACTTGTTGTAAGAGGGTTTACTCAGCAGCATGGTATTGATTATACCGATACTTTCTCTCCTGATGTCAAGATGACAACTGTGAGAGCTCTTATTACAGTAGCAGTTAAAAGAGGATGGCATTTGAGTCAATTGGACATCAATAATGCCTTCCTCCATGGAGGACTTGATGAGGAAATCTACATGAAGCTTCCCGAGGGACTATCGGTTGCTGATTCCTCCTTGGTTTGTCGATTAAAAACAAATCTCTATACAGATTAAACAGGCTTCGCGCCAATGGTATGCTAAGCTAACCAATTCCCTTCAGTTCTCAAGGTTCAAAAGCTCTTTGAATGACTATCTCTCTGTCTACAAACGTACTAAGACAGTGACAATTTATATTGTTGTCTATGTTGACGATTTAGTCATCTGTGGAGACAATCTAGATGCTATACAAGACATCAAACTGTCTCTGGATTCTAAGTTCGAATCAAAGATCTTGGTGCCTTACACTTTTCTTAGGGATGGAATTTCTCCATACTGACCGCGGCATAGTAGTAACTCAAAGGAAATATGCTACAGAGCTCCTTGAAGACTTTGAGATGACTCATTGTAAGGCTATAGCTAGTCCTCTGGAGGTTGAAATAAGCTCTTGCCACTGATGATTCTGATTTGACTGATCTGGAATTATATCGGAGATTAATAGGTACGCTTAATTACCTTACCAATACCAGACCGGATCTATGCTTTACTGTCCAATTACTGAGTCAGTTTCTCCAAAGCCTCGCATTCTCATTTGGAAGCTGCTTTTCATGTGTTATGGTACATTAAAGGAACGGTTGAGAATGGAATTTTATTAAACAACAAACCCGAATACAATATGGTGGCCTTTTGTGATTCGGATTGGGCTTCTTGCCCAATATCTCGACGCTTGGTAAGTGGGTTTTACATTTCTGTTTGGAGGATCCCTGATTTCTTGGAAATCAAAGAAGCAGGCTTGTGTGTCTCTCTCGTCTGTAGAGGCAGAGTACCGCTCCATGAGGAAAGTCGCTTTAGAGTTGGCATGGCTCAGTAGGCTTCTTCATGATTTAGGAGTTTATGAGGTAAAACCCATTCCTTTAAAGTGTGATAATCGGTCTGCTGTATTCATTGCCAACAATCTCGTCATCAATGAATGAACTAAAATGTTGAGTTAGACTGTCACTATGTTCGAGAACATATTCAACAAGGATTGGTCTCTGTTCGTCATATTTCCAACACAGCCCAGCTGGCTGATATGCTCACAAAAACCCTCCCTGGTGTTGACTACAGATCACAGTTTCAGCAGATGGGGATCTCTTCTGGTAATTGTATCAAGCTTTGTCAGGATTCTCTCCTGCCTAACCTTGAGGGGGGGGGGGGGTGTTAGGATACATTTGTAATTAGTCACTTCTAGAATAGTCTTATGTGGTCCACTCTGATATATTTTTCTCTCGTCTCGTTTATACACTATATAAGAGCTTCTTTCTTAGTTTGTATTCTGTAATTCATTCTATCAATAAACACGAGAAGATGGTCATTTCCTTCCCTCGTTCTTCTTCTGTCTAGTTACATTTATACACTAACACAGTGGGCTATGTGTTGTCAAATCCTATGGAGGCGTAGCAGACAGTTTCCAACCCCATTAATTGTTGATTAATGAAGGTAGTTAGCAGGCGGTGGAGTTACAGAACAAAAATTGTGTGCAAAAATAGAAAAAGTGCATTAGCAGTAACCTGCTACCCACTTAGTTGATCGCTAGTTACACGAGGTAGGAGATAGGTTAGTGGGTACAACAGACACACGCATGTGTTTGATTATTCAGTTGGTCTTGCAACATACCTTACATTTATATTTCCCATTAAGAGTAGGAACGTCGACGTCGGTGACTTTGGCTACTACACCGTTGATAAGAAGTTTCACCGGATGACAAAAGTAGCAAGTTTTATACTTACGGTTGCATCTAGTTCATTGAAACATCACGAAGCAAGGCACATAATACAAAATGACGTAACATAACATTTTCAACACATGACATTACACATTAAAGATGTATAGCTACTTCTAAACTACAAAACAGATGGTCTTACATCCATGACGTGATGCGATCGTACACATAAACTGGGTTACAACAATGTTAGTATGTACTAGGTGCATGTTTCTGTAACAAGTTTTGTAACTTGTGTAGAATGTATCTTGGATCGTCCGCTCGATAGTTCCAAGCATCTCAAAGAGTATCATGTTTTGCGACGAACCTGTCAAAATGTGGAGGTGGCTTTGCCAGAGATTTGAGCAAAGTAACTTCGCTACCATCCACAGCCTCAGGAGAGATCGGAAACCTTAGACATGGAAGTGACTCGGTGATTGACTATTTCACGAAGGTAAGGGAAGCATGGATGGAATACGATCTCACGCGACCCATTCAGAGCTGTTCTTGTTGCCCTAATTGCAAAGGTAAAGAACTGCATCGGAAGAGAGAGAGAAGAAGATCAGCTGATACATTTTCTGATGGGTCTCAAAAAGTCGTATACACACATCAGAGGGAAAATCCTCATAATGCAAGAAATTCCCACTGGGCGCAAGCATTCGGCCTTGTCATACATGAAGAGAAACAAAAGTCCTCAAGCGACTCAAAAGGAAATACAGAAGAATCGGTAGCATTAGGGTTTAAGGTTAGAACTCTCAATTCGGGTAAATATCGGGGAAACTCCATAAACTACAAACCTCAGTATGGCAAGAATCCAAGCAAGCCATCGCCTGGGGAAAGGAAGAACCCACCCAAGTGTCTACACTATGGGAAATTAGGGTATGCCAAGAATGGCTGCTGGTGGATCAATGGATTCCCTGGATCCGGAGAAAGAAACAAAACAAAACACCATCATTGGTGTCTGCTTTCAATGGAAACACCACTGGAGAAAAGGCTCACACAAATGAAGGTGAATCCACATCTCCAGTCAATGGGCTAAGCGTAGAACAACTGAACCAACTGGTACAATATCTACAAAATAGAGCCAACACTGCGAACAACAACAAGGCTTTGGGGAGTTCTCAGGTAAGTTTCCTTTCCCTAGTCCTTTAGTTACAAATGCTGCATGCCTATTGGAAAAATTAGTAGAAGACTAGATAATTGATACTGATGCTACCGAGCATGTCACTGAAATGTTTTGGCTCTTAGAAATCATGAATCATTAAACTATAAAATGAAATAACACTGCCCGATGGACACAAGAGGGATGTCCATAGCATTGAAAACTTATTTATGGAAATGTTGAATGCTTGAAAAATGTAATGTTTGTCCCTTCTTTTCTACTTAATCTTGTTTCTGTTGGGAAATTAGTCAAAGATCTTAATGTTTCAATTGTATTCTGTGATGATTTATGTGCCCTGCAGGACTGTAGCAACCAAAAATTGGTAAAAATGGGAGACAAATGCTGGACTTTACTTTCTTGACCTTGCTTCTTTACATAGTTTTATTTCCAATAGACAAATCGATTCATGTGTTATTTTTTCTAACTTTAATGAAACAAGAAACTGATGATAGAACTAGGAATTTGTTGTTGTGGCATAGCAAACTTGGCCACATACCTGTTAGAAAACTTTGTACAATCAGAAAAATGAGGGGGTTGACCCGAATACCATTGTTCCTTGCACTGTTTGTTATAAGGCTTAAGCCAAGAGATGCAAATTTCCTAAGTCTTCCATACAAACTAAAGACTCTTTTAAAATGCTCCATTTAGACATATGTGGTCCCATGAGATGTGAGAGTGTAGAAGGATTCAAATATTTCCTGACCATAGTGGATGATTACACTAGAGGCACCAGGGTTAGTTTCCTTAGACAAAAATAAGAGGCCACACAGAAGATAAAAGACTTTATCACATTAGTTGATAGACAAATGAACGAAAGATTCAAAACTTTAGGAGTGACAATGCCAAATAATTGGGCAGGTCACAAGAGGGCCTAGATTTCTTTAGAAATAAGGGAATAGTCCACCAAACAAGTTGTCCCAACACACTCCAACATAACGGGGTGGTAGAGTGAAAACAAGGTCATCTGATGGTGGGTAGCAAGAGCCTTTCTATTCCAGTCTGGTCTTCAAGACAAGTACTAGAACCATTGTGTTGAACATGCCACGTATGTGATCAATAGAATCCCTAGCAAAGCAATAGAAAACCTAACACCCTATGAAAGGCTCTATCACACACAACCAGATTATAACGAACTTAAAAATTTGGTTGTTTATGTTATGTTACTAAAATAGAGGCAAACAGAAACAAATTGGATCCCAGATCAACAGTGTGTGTTTATCTTGGCATAAGCAAAAACACAAAGGGTCATAAAACCCTTACTTTAGAAACTGAAGAAATAAAAACCAGTAGAGATCTCACCTTTTTTGAAAACATTTACCCCTTAAGAGACAACCACTGGAAAAACATCTGGCATGAAAACATACCAAACTCCCCTGACACTACAGAAACCCATCATGAAAATTTAGGAAAACAAAATAATGCTAGATTTGATTTACCCGGTGATGAAAATCAAATTAGGATACAGATACACAAAAACAATTCTGACTTTCCTCTACTCAAGACAACACCGATGCCAATGTCAGTCAAAAGGAAAACACTCCCACAGAATCGGAAAACTTTCCTACACTTCCAGAAAATGATTCACTCAGAAGGTCTATCCACACTCCCAAACCTCCTTTAAGACTCCAAGACTATGTCTGTTCCACACATCTAAACCATGATGATCATTTCAGCTCTAGATTAAACCCGGAGAGAATTGACCAGAATCAAAGTGTAAACAGCCTCACTGATCTTGATCCTTCTAATACCCTCTTGTCATGTGCCCTCCACACCAACTCAAATAAGATGTTAAACCAACTAGACAATCTACAAAAACCTTCAAACTATAGTGCTGCTAGCAAAGATCCTAGGTGAGTCAAAGCTATGAATGAGGAATTCTTAGCACTAAAGACCAACAACACATGGTCTATTGTAGACCTACCAAAAGGAAAGCGTGCCATCAGCTGCAAATGGGTTTAAAAGAACAAACTAAAAGCTGGTGGCACACTCGAAAGGCTTAAAGCTAGACTTGTAGTTCGAGGTTTCACCCAAAATTTGGTTTAGACTACCAGGAGACCTTCTCCCCCGTAGTTAAACCCACCACAATCCGTGCACTCATCATAATAGCAATAAAAAGGGTTGGATTCTAGATCAACTAGACTTAAATAATGCTTTCCTTCATGGGGATTTACATGAGGATGTCTACATGACAATACCACAGGGTTTAGTAGTTTAAGGAGAAAACAAGGCTTGTAAACTCCACAAATCACTTTATGGTCTCAAGCAAGCTTCTAGACAATGGTATGAGAAGCTTGCTAAATTTCTCATGGGCTTAGGTTTCACTCAGTCCTTAAATGATTATTCGCTGTTCATAAAAAGGAAGGGTATCAACCTTACTTTCTTTTTAGGGATGAAGTTTTTAGAAACAAAAGAAGGAATCATCATGACAAAACAAAAGTATGTAAAACAAACTTTGACAGAGTTTGACATGCTGAACTGTCGTAGTTCTGTATCCCCCTTACCACTGAACCTGAAACTGTATAAAGATTTAGGTACCAAACTTGACTACCCAACTCCATATAGATGTATTGTGGGAAAACTAAATTTTCTAACAAACACTAGACCATATATTTCCTAAGCAGTTCAATATTTGAGTCAATTCTTACAAAACACTTGAAAGCTGCATTTCATACTCTATCTTATGTGAAGGGCACCATCGGATGTGGACTGTTTTCAACAAAGAACCAGTATATGATATGATAGCTTTCTTTGATTCAGACTGGGCTTCATGCCCCATAACAAGAAAATCTGTTTCAGGATATTACATCTTACTAGGAGGATGTCCTCTTAGTTGGAAATCTAAGAAATAAGTCTCTATAGCCTGTCTTCCGCTGAAGCAGAATATAGGGCCATGAGATACGTGACTAGTGAACTTAGTAGGTTAAGCAGGTTAATAAATGAACTAGGAATAACAGATATAAATCCTATACCTTTAAACTATGACAATCTAGCTGCTATTCACATTGCTAAAAACCCAGTTTCACATGAAAGAACTAAACATATAGAGCTAGACTATCATTTTGTTCGAGAAAAATTACAAGCAGGATTGATCCACGTACAGCACCTTCCTAGCTCTCAGCAACTAGCTTATATCATGACAAATAGCTTAACTGGTAAGGCTTACAAGGACACACTTTCACCACTGGGTCTGCAACAGCAACACCAAGACAAAGGTTGAATCTAATTCTCGTCTTTTCCAGCAAATAGAACAAAGATTACATTCTTCTTTTTCTTAAGAATTGTAATCTTTGAAGGGGGTGTTAGTATGTACTACGTGCATGTTTTTATAACAAGTTTTGTAACATGTGTAGAATGTATTTTAGGATATTCTTTGTAATTTTCTAGTATAGTGTGTGCTTAAAGACAATGTTGTAATTTCCCCCGCTCTCTATTTTTTCTTTCCCTACTCGCGTATTCCCTTTCAATATAGGCAAGACACAAAACCCAGAAAACCTTATCTTGTATCTCTATCATCAGAGAAAACTTCTTCGATGTCCTTCTTAAGTTTAATGAGAAATTTCCCAGTCCCTTTGAAATAGCATGCGTAATTCTCACAAATAATGACTACTTATGCACAGATTACTACATTACTAATACACCGCATTTTCCCATAGATTCAGATTTTGTTTTCCTTAGTTTTCCACCAACCCTAATCTATGGGAAGATGTGCATGTTCACCCAAGGGCCAGAGTCATCAGAGTTAGAGCTTATACCTTTGTATGGATACCAATATGGTGGAGATGGTGAGTTTACAGTTAAAGAAGAAGATGAAGATGTTTTCACTCTCTTCATGGACCTATTACAATCATCTTGTGGTTTGACCATCTTAATTGAAGCTTGAAAACTTGTTGTGCTCTTAGTAGGACTTGCCCTTTTATCACCCTATGCACCAACTTTCTTTGGGGTGACGGTGGGCGGAGCAGAACATCTGCATCACACTTAAACTTCGCTCTCATATTCTTCAAAGGATGTTAGATACACTAGTGGTATTTGTTTTACTCACACTGAATGAAGTTTTGTTATCCATTTCCTTATCATGTAGTATGTATGATTCCAAGTAAATATTGTGCCACGGTGCCCCCCTTTATAGTGCTAGTAGATCGTCATATGCATAATGCATTCAGTGAGAGTAATTAGGTGTTGGGTATAGGGGAGATAATGCCTGTGTACACATGTCCAAGCGATGGGATGGGTAACTACGATATGCTATTATTTTATGCAAATTTTACTGCTATAACCCCTATCTTTATTACCATTTCCCTTAATTTTGTATTTAGTTGAAGTTCGCTCCTATATCTAAAATAAACTGTCAAAAAATAATGGAATTTGATATTTTGCGAAGGAGATATATAATTTAAATGCTTATAATAATCCATATTTATCTACAGGTAGCTCCAAAAGTTAGTGATGAAGGAAGTTAGTTGAAGATAGTAACTCCCGAGTCTTTCAAAACTTATTGACGAAGGAAGTAAATTGGAGAGAGTAACTTTAATTCTGAATTAACTGAAGGGTTTCCATTTACTTCACGAAACTGAAGGAAATTAAATTGATTCATCAAGGAGCAAGCAAAGAGTCTTGAATCATACTTATAAATAAGAAATACTTTGGCAGAGGAAAGAATCATCTTACAATCCATCAATCCGTCAATCCATCCATTCACACAACATCAGTTCACTTCTATTTTTAGCTTTAGATTTAGGTTTAGTTCTTCCTCTATTTATTTTATGATTATGTCGGCTAAAAGATCTAACTCTGGGAATGGTTATTGTAGTTTGAGATGATTTTGTAATTCCTTTTGATTTGAGATATTTGTAGATTGTTACATATTAATTTATTCCTTGAGCTTTTCAATGAAATTCTAGACTTTATTGAATTGTGTTGCAAATTCTTTTATGATCTGATCGGAGAATAAAGGAAAGGTCAATTTAACATGTTAACCTATGGAAACTGAGTCTGATTGACTAATTTGTTCCTTTAGGTACAAGAATAAAATTCCTTGTGCTTATCCATCTGCACGTGTTGTGATTGTCTCTTGATTAGAATTTGCACGTTCCGCTAGATGTGCTCTTTAGAGACTAGGATTAAGTCCTTAAGAAAACTTTAGAAATTTGACAATCCATATCTCAAATTAATAGTAAAAATTGCATAATCTATCAATTAGAAAAGACAACCTGAACCCGGAGTGTCATTTCATCTACACTTCTCACTCACTTTAATTTACTTGCTTTTCCTTTATTTTTAATAAGCAAAACGACCAACAACCCCCTCAATTTCCTGTTATTTTCTAGGATTGGATTTACTCTCTTTAGTCCCACAGTTCGATATCTGGCTACTTACCAAATTTTCTATATTATTGTGACCAGGATTATTTGCAACATGTAGGCATTTTATTTACTAAATTCTAGATTAATTTTGTAGTTTTTAGTAGGTCAAAATACTTGTTTGTAATATGGCGCCATTGCCGGGGACTTGACTTTGTCTAGTCTTTAGCTTGGGTTGTCAATTGTTTTGTTTTATTTAGTTTTCTTGTTTTTATTTTATCTTGTTTTATTCTAATTAATTTTATTTATTTTAAGTTATTTTGTTTTTAGCAATTTCACTATTTTTGATAATTTTTTTCTTTCTTTTTTTTTAAAAAAAATTAGTTATACTTTAGTTTTGTGTTTTGTTTATATTTAATTTGTTTATCGTGTTTTGTTTTAGTTGTTTTCTTAATTTTATTTTATTTTATTCTATTGTATTTTAAGTTTATTTTGATTTAAGTTATTTCTTTATTCTTTTTTATTAGTTTATTTCTTTCTTATTTTTTAGTTATAATTTTAATTTAGTGTTTGTCCTTCTTAGTTGAAGCAAGTGTCTTCTAGTTCATTTGATCCATTTTCCTCTGATTTGTGTTGCTCGCAGTGGGGTAATCACGAGTTCAAAGATTCCCTGAAATTGAAGAGATGATGTGGATTGAGGAGCAATTCGAATGAGCCTCACCTACAGAAGGATGATGTTTACGTCCTCCAATTTGAGGAAGAACAACAATTAGCACCTAGCCTTCTGCTTGGAATCCATTATCGTTAATACCTTAAATGGGATCCATGTGGTTTGATCTTGATTTCTGGCTACTTCGTATTCCCGTTGACGCCATTGTCTACTTTTAACTTTTGATCCGGGATAACAAAGAGAAAATCAAGCTAGGGACTCTAAACCTGTGGAGTTTAGCTTTTGTTGATGATTCAGCTGATGCAACATCGACTCCCGTCGAGGAAGTGGCTAAAAAGGAAAAGAAGAAGAAGATTCCTTGGAGACTTCGGCATACAGTCAAGAAGCTCTATGATCTCACTTTGGGATGTTGTGGTATTCTCAACCACACTTCCTCTTCTGATCAGTAAACTTGGGAAGTCCAACAGGGATTTTAAATCTGGGCAGCTTGATGGGAGGCATCCCATTGGTTTGTTATTCTCTTTTCAATATTTTGTTTGTTATTTTATTTCTTTCCAATTTGTTTTACTTTAATTTCCTATTTGAGTTATCGTTCTTTTTCTGCTTCCGTCTTCGTGTGGTTTCCACTTGAGTTCTTCTGGCTATGTAGGTTATTCTTTCAGGAATATTTTTATTCCACTCATAGCTGAACTCAAGTGTGGGGGAGCTCCTACTACTGCTACTCCGCGGACTCTAGGGAGTACTCTCTTTATGCTATGCTTATGCAATTTGTTTTGATATTTCCTTTTGTTCTGCACTGTATGAATTGCACCTTCGGATTGCATTCTTCTCTAAATTACTTCTGTCTAAGCAATAAGGGCATTGCTCCAGTCTAAGTGTGGGGGAGCATTCGCTCTTTCGTAGCTTATTTTTAAGCTTGTTTTTCTTGCATTTATTTGAGTGTTGTAAGTGGTGGTAACCAGGAACGGAGCCTGTAACACCCCAACTATAAACAATGTACTTAACAACCATTAGCAGCGGATAATATGCACAACACTTAACTTAATCATTGGGTGCTACATGCCGTTAGCCACTCACGTGGCTAACAAGGCCATTACTTACACAATGTACCGGTCTGATGGACCAGATTCCCGAGCGTTATACATTATACTTCCACTTCATAACTAAACCGAGTAAACAACTTTACATTACAAACTGTACTGAGACTATACATTCAGTTACCGATATCAAACTTCGGTCTTACACAACTTACAACTACATAAACAAACTAAATAACTATCCATGTATAAACAGCTACTTCGTCCTACTCTCGAACGGCTGCCAACACCATTGTACCTGAAAGGAAAAAGGGTGGCCCCCACGGGGCTCAGCACCTTTGCTGGTATGGTAATCGTGCAGCCCGCATACTACCGGGCCACGCACAACTAATTGTCGTGTGAGCATGCAATTGATTTTATTTAGAGCATGCAAGAAATACTATAAACACCCATCATGCTTTAAATCACGTATATCCAAACAATGGGATACAAACGAGAGGGTTAACTCGCCAACACTTGTTAGATCAAATTATTATGTTCCTTGACCCTTGAGGGTTTCTACCTTAAAGGGGCTAAATTCTTATTAGACAACACTTACCCATTTGATCGGGTTACAACTAATTACTTCTTATACTATTAAGGAGGTTGATTTCGGTGATCAACGTACACAACACGACAATACACATCATGTAAAACATATACACAATGTAATACCGTTCTTCTTAGAGAATGTACACTTTACTTAAGATGTGTTGGATAAAATATAGGTCCGAACACACCGTACACATTTACTTTACTTAGGTGTGTCAGCCATAATATAGGCCCGATCACACCATACACATATCCCCCATAGCCCCGAATAATAATCAAGGTAGGAAAATCTCTTATTAGACTTGTGGGTGATTGTAATCCAAGGAGGAAAGACAACCAAAACAGAGATGGAGTTAAATCAAATATAGATATCAACTCCCAAACACACGTGCACGATCGGGACGCCCCGGATTCCTCACCTCCTCGTAATATATATATTAGTTAGAAGTTCCCTTATGGAACTTATCACATCATGACACCATATGGTGTTACAAACTTAGTTAAACAAACAAGGGAGGTAACATCCCATTCGACAAACATGGACAATGACATCGTTAAATAACGACACACTTACAAGGGCAACACACATCACACGCATCCACAATATACAACTAACGCACGGATAGCCGTAGTTAGAACGTTCCTGTAGGTTGGGACGTTAAATCCGAATACCGATCTCTTATGTGATCCTAGAGTTGGTTAGCTACGGTTTAACACATATTCGAGGTTAAACGGTATCGGAACTAAATACGCCACATAAATGAATTACTGTAAACTCATTACATGCTTTATCTTGCAAGGTGGCAAACATACAGAAAAACAAGTTGGCATACAAGCCGGTGTAACCCGGTAGGACACAGGTTGCAAGAAAACCATACCTGTCACCGAGGATTTACTCTACCGTGTTCCCGAGGATTTACTCCAACGCATTACCTCACGCTCCCGGGTAGTTTCCAAACAACTGGTATTATTATTCAAATGTTTTATTAACAACAAAATCTTATGGTATGTAAACTTCTATTACTCCCGTACTTAACCCCGTTGTCCCGTTATCCTTAACTTACTTATGTGATCTAAAGTTTACAACTTACACATTCACTCTCACACTTGTTTATACTTAAAATGGCCTTTAAAGGCCACCAAACAAGGCCTAATCATCGTCTAAAACCATCCCCAATCAATTCCCCATCATAACAACACTTAAAAACACATTCTGGAGCATTTTTAGACTGGTCAGGTTTGTGTCCGGGGTCACAAACCCGGACCAATCCCGAAAATAACATTCTGTGTAGTTTTTGCCTTGGTCCGGGTTTATGTACTTGGATACAAACCCACCACATGCTGGGATGTGTTTCTGGCACGTTTTTGATGTGGTACGGGTTTGTGTACTTGTTTACAAACCCGGACCATGTCTGTAGGTGCTTAAATTGACAGTTTTGAGCAGTTTTCAACCCCTAGTTCATACCTAATCATTCCTTAATCTTCCTCAAATCATTGGTCAAACTCTTGCTTCAATTCTACAATTTCAACTTCACATTTTTCATTCTCAACATAATTTGCACATCAGTGCACTCTCAAAACATTCCCATGACAACTCTTAGCCTTCTCCTTACCATTTGACTATACCACATTCATTCCTAGCACATTCATCTCTACTTCCTAATCTCATTCATTGTTTCACAAGCTACACACTCAAGTTCATTTCTAGCAACCCAAAACTCTCAAACATCATCCTTGCTACAGATTTTTGCCTAACTCCATTCCATCCTTCAACCAACACCTCAACGTGTTTAATTAACTCAAAGAACTTCCTTTCCACTCCTAGATATCCTTAGGCCCTTCAAACTCATAACAACACCTAATTCACTTAGATTTCTACCGAAATTTTGCCATAACTTCGTTACTATACTAACACGTCCAAATTTATCATCTTCATCACCTAATCCAACATATCCATAATTCCACTAACCAAACCCTTAGTGGGTTCTAACAGCACACAATCTTAACATATACACGACAATGATCCCAAGGTACATTAATCATAAATAACTTGGCTCTAAGGCCCTTAAATAACACAATTTAAATAATGCATCAAACAAAATCACAATTCTCTCTCATCATAACCAAATACATTCCCATCACAAGTTATGATTCATTATGTTATTTACCCATCCCCAAGACTTCTAAAAATATAGAATAAACATTAAGGTAAGTTGTTTACCTTAAGTTCTCAAGTCCTTTATTTCACTTCCTTCCTCCTCTTCTCTTTGTTCTTGATTGAAAACCGGTCAATGGGGTTATTGTTAAGCTAATCTAATGACCATGCCAAATGAATAATAATAAGTATCAAGAGATTAACAAAACTCTTGAATTAACCCTAGAATTTGGGAGGTGTTATAAGACATCATGAGAGGAGATTACCTTCTAACTTCCAAAGGAGTGTTAGGCAATCAAAAGAAGTAAGGTTCCAGCACTTCTTGGAGATCTAACAAGCTGGAACAAGGAGGTAAAATGGAGCTTAAAATCTGTAGAAATCGGTTTCAAAGAAATGGAGGAAAACATGATTTTTCTTGCTCCTTTCTTACCTTAGAACAATGAGGAGTGTTTTGGCTCAACAATGGAGGTTCTTCCTTCAGGAATGAGCTACACCCATGGAATTAGAAATCATCATTTAGAGGTTTTGAAAAGAGGGAAATGTTCACCAAGGTGAGAGGAGTAATAATATGTACTTATTTTGTTGTTTTGAGTTGATTTGGGCTTGAACAAGGGAGAAGAAAAGTGAGCTGGGTGAAGAGGAAAGAAATCACCATTGGAGGGAAGAAATGAGTAGAGGGTCTGCTGGGAGGAAGAAATAAATCGTGAGCAAGGTAGAGAATGGAGGAGAGAAAATGTCAAAAAGGGGATATGTACTTTATTTTACTTTATTACTTTACTTTTGTAAGGTGGGGCATTAGAGATAAGAGAGGGGCGGGGGGTTAAAAAATGTGAATGGCTGGGTAAGGAGCCAGATTTTTTATTTTACAAGGATAGGGAGTATTTTACTCTTATTACAATTTACACCCTATAATTTCCCGTTTTTACACTATTCACTTATCCGGGCCCGTTTTCTAGATTTTTCTCGTTTCTTTAATTTTAATGGTTCTTAAGCTCCCATTAATGTTTAATTATAGTTATATAATCAACTATAATTTTTACGGGGTCGTTTGACTATTTAAAGTCATGTTTTCAGGTTTTCTCAAAAAACGCGCTTTAAGACTCCGTTAACGTTTTAACGCATTATTTGGATCCGTTTTCTTCGGGAATTTTTCCCACATGTTCTTATTGTATAATTAGGGTATAAAAATATATTCATAACCCTATTTAAGGTTATATACCTCCCAAGATAATTAAATACGCATTTTTGCATTTTATGACTTTTACGCGTTTTCCTTTATCTTTTGGTTTCTCTTTCTTCACCAACGTTCTTAAGGACTTAATTAGCCTTAGAAAATCATAATTACATAATTAATTAACACATAAAGGTTTGGGTATTTCAGAGCCATGGAAGAAGTTTTACAGGTTGACAAAACATGGGGTACAAAATTTTCAGCTGTTTGTGGTGCTTAATTGTTTGTATTGAAGTCTTTATTCACTTATGGTAATGAGTGAGAGAGTATTTACAATCTAAATATTGTTTTTTAGCTTTGCCTAGGTTTGAATGGAATGTATGGTGGAAAAGAATAAAAGCAAGGTACTTCGCTAATCCATAAAGGCAAAAATTTTGATCCTAAACAGGTCACGCCCACTCGGTTATTAAGAGCTTTGACGATAACGGATTTCAAGCAGAAGGTCAAGTGTTGATTTTTGTTCTTCCTCAAATTGGAGGATGTAAACATCATCCTTCTGTGGGTCAGGCTCAGTTGAATTGCTCCTTAATTTGCCTCATCTCTTCAATTTCAGGGTAATCTCTGAACTCGTGATTACCCCTACACTACGAGCAACACAAAAAGGACAAACACTAAATTAAAATTAGAACTAAAAAATAAGAAAGAAATAAACTAATAAAAAAGAATAACGAAATAAATGAAATCAAAATAAACTAAAAAACAATAGAATAAAATAAAATAAAGAAAATAACTAAAACAAAACAAGATAAACAAATTGAAACAAAATAAATAAATAAATAAACAAGAAAGAAATAAATAAACAAAAATAGTGAAATTGCTAAAATAAAATAAATAAATTCCAATAAAATAAAAACAAGAAAACAAAATAAAACAAAACAATTGAAGACCCAAGCTAAGAACTAGACAAATTCAAGTCCCCGGCAACGGTCACATTTTGCAAACAAGGAATTTGACCTACTAGATATTAAGAAATAAACCTAGAAAACTAGTCAATCAAAAGCCTACGGGCTGTAGAAAATCCCGGTCGTAGTAGTAAATTTAATTAAGTAACCTGGTATCGAACCAGAGGACTTGAAAAAGGAAAGTCTAATCCCAGAAAACAAAAAACTAGGGGGTTGTTCTTGTTGTTTTGTAAATTAAACTAGTGAGAAAACAAGTAAAAAATGAGCAAATAAAAGTGATTAAATTAAACAAGTAAGGTGGAACCCTAAGTTCAGGTTGTTTCTCCCTCGATAGATTTAGTAATTCTACAGTATAATTTGAGATATGGATTGGCAAATTCTTTAATTTTCTTTTCAAGACTAAATCCTAGCCACTGAAAAGCACACCTAATAGAACTTTTGAGTTGTAATCTGTAATCAAGCAAAGCCCGAGTATGTGGATTAAGCGTAAAAAATTCTTAACTTCTGAAGGAAAACCTAGTCTATCTGATTAATCCTTCACAGATTTTTAGATCAAAAAGACCTTCCTAATACTCCCTGATCAGTTTGTAGAAGGATTCACAAAGCAACTCAACCAATTAATGAGATTAATCAAGTAGCGTAAAGAATAACCTTTAATCCCAAACAATCCATATAATTATCGAATTTAAATTGTAAAATACAAAACTAAATCATATCCAGATTATAACAACCATCCTCAGAGTTAAATGCTCTTTGGCATACATATTCAAGAAATTGATAGAGAAATTAGATTCAGAATTCATTCTAGAGAGAACAAAAAACTCCTAATTGTTTGTCTATCTAGAACTGGAAAATGCAGGGCGAAAAGTTGAACAAAGATGATGTTGGTGAAGGTGATCCCTACTGGCACAGTCTAGGGTTGGAGCAGCGTGAGAGAAGAGATGAAGAGCGTGACGCTGTATTCTGTTCGTGTCTCGGTTTTTTTATACATTCAGTCTTCGCTTCGCTCGTTTAAATAAAAAACCTGGACATGAAATACACGCATCCAGATGACCTGTCCGAGTAGGAGAGCCGGGCAAGGAACAGTGCGTCAGGCGAGATTCTTTATTATTGTGAGACGTCTGGACCACCTGTCCGGGTCAATGAGCCGGACACCTTGGATGGACAAAAATATGTAAGGAATTCTCCGTGTTGCACTCATGGTCATAAATATTACTGTTGTTATGAGGGTGTCCAATCACAGGGTCGGACATGATGTCGGACACGTGAGAGATTTGAAAAGCAGAGTACTAGCCCGTCCGGACTTCCATCTGGGTCAAAGGGTCGGACAAGGAACACACGTCCGAATGAAACGGTCGGACGTATGTCCAGACAAGATACAAAACAACATTTGGACACATCTAGGACCACATACATCCTGTCCAAGACCGCTGACGACATGTCTGGGTAGGTTGGGTAGGATGGTGGTGTGGACATACGTATGACTTATGCTCTTTTGCTATGAAACTTGCCCAATTCCTCTTAGATCAAGTCCTAAGTGATACAAACACCAAAACAAGAGAGTTTAAGGTATTTTCTCCTCAATAACGGCAAGGACTTCATTTAAACACAAACTTGGGAAAAAGCGAGAAAAACAAGGGGTTTAATCAGTTAAAAGTTTATCAATTGTCAATGAATAAAGCTACTGCTATAAACACCAGTAATCCACATTGATGTAACATTAAGTTGAAGATTATTTCCAGTGTCACATTCAGTACATGATTTCAATCCCTATACATTTAGACTGGCAATTATTAATAAGGGGTAACCTGTTTATGAGATTAGGCATAAAGTGGGCAACTGATAGTGTCAAGCATGTTAAATAACAATACACACACCCAAATCCATCAAAGAACAACATTTTAAGTCTGATAATTTGTTACCAAAGACACAAAGCGTACAATCCATTAAGGACATAAAACATTACAGATGTCGATAATGACACTGACCATAACATTTGAAAGATCAATTATCTTCCTCACTACTTATCCTGATCTGATACTCAACTGTCCTATCCTTACTTTTAATCTTATCTTTGAGATCTTCCCTAAATTACCTGGTTCCATGGATAACAATTTAGAGAGAGAGAGAGAGAGTTTTGTAAGAGATAAAGAGTTAGAATGGAGAGAATTCAAGTTCTATAATAGTCAAGTCTTGATTGTGTGTTTATTGCTTTGGGGTGAACCCCTATTTATAGGTTTTCCTTACAGTCTCCTAGTATTTCCAACTTGTCAGTTTGTTACCAGGCTGTCATTCTGTTATTGATAAGCTGTCAATTCGGCCAAAGCCTAATCCTAAATTTGCTCTACCCTAGGCACACTCGCAGAGTCGCTGCTATGAGTGTGCCCAGGCATGGTTACCAGGGTGTTTTACAGATGCACCCGGGCACAGACTCCTGGTCGTTTTACACATTCCTTTATTAGCCGACCAGG
Organism: Limonium bicolor; assembly: GCA_023374045.1. Taxonomy (NCBI): domain Eukaryota; kingdom Viridiplantae; phylum Streptophyta; class Magnoliopsida; order Caryophyllales; family Plumbaginaceae; genus Limonium; species Limonium bicolor. Next base: position 238,142,451 of record CM041780.1, read on the forward strand.
CACAGGCGCCCAGTCGCTATTTATATATTACTTTATTCATCTTGAGTTTACTTGGCCCTCCCTCTATCTTCAGTGTCTTTGATCTTTTTGTTGATCTCGCTTTTCCCCTCTTCAACATTAACACAATAATAGGTAGACCGTAGAACAGGCAATATATGAAATTCAGAACAATTAACCTAGTACACAACAACATCATACATGGCCATCCACATTAAGAGACATTTTACCCCATCTAACATCATCACAAGACACGTACCGCACTACCAAATACTAAATCCAGGCCTGGTCTGTGCTTGTTTAACATTCATTTGAAAATCGACACTAAAACTAACAATCCTAAAATCATAAACAACAATAGGAGACAATTCAGAATACCCTTAATCTCCACTAATTTCTTTTAGATAGACATGACCTCCATGGAAAGAGTTCTTAAACTGTCCATGGTGCTCTTTGAGTGCGCTTCAGTAAGCCTTGGGTCGGTGATACATCTCTGTAACATTTGTATAACAGTACGGTTGTCTGGCTTTCCCTAATCTGCCCACTCTGTTGGTGGCCTTGATCCCGCCATTACAGATCCATGTGGTCTATTCAGAAAATCCATCACTGGAAGAAGCTATAGTTGTTGCATTTGAGGAACAATTGCCTGAAATTAGTTGATGTGCATGAGATTAACAGTCTGCAATGACAAGCACAATCATAGTTAGGGATGGTTGTCCTGACTTCGTGGACGGAATTATTATTGTTAGACAATTGAGGAAGAAAAATGAAGATAGTTAACAGGTGAACCGACGATGGAGTACGATTAGGGAGAAGAATATTACAATACGTAAAAAAAAGGAGAAGGGGAAATGGAGCTTACGGTTGTGGATGAAAACATGACACATTCATGGTTGATATACTGGAAGTGGACATAGAGAATGCGAGGATATAAAGAAGCAGCGTTAGACATTGAAGGGTAAATTGGTACATTGCATTTTTCTGAAAAAATGCCAAACTGCTATCGAACGGGTAGTTACTCCTCTTGGGCTTTTTAGACCCTTTTTAAAGCCAACAAACGCTGGATAAAGCCACAAAAAAAATTCCAGCCCATATCGAATGGGGCCTATAACTCACCATCGACCATCACTATTACAAGCAAGGCTTTATTTTTTACCCAAGGACAAATCCAAGGGAGTTTCTAACTCCACCAATGGATTGTTGTCAGAATAACTCACAAAATTTGACCTGAACTAGAACCTCGCAGTTTGAAATTTTACTCTTGATATGTTTTAGTAATGGACCTCCCAGATTACTTATTGACAAATCGATCGGTTTCTTCTTGGTCAAGTCACTTCCCATCCTCGAAAGCGGTTATTTGTTAAGCTCCGGTTCAACTGTGGTATTGAGGAGCCATTAGCAGCAAATTTCTTGCTCGTCCTTTCGATGGGTCTTGTGGGATTTATCTTGCGCAAGCACTGCCCGCTAGAGTCAACTGAGCTCCAGAAAACTCACTGCAAATAGCTAAGCTGGGATAAAGTTGTTTAAGGACATTATGAAGGATTAGGAGAAAAATAAGATTAGAGGATCTCTTAATCTTTTTATTACTATGGATTTTATTCTTCTCTCTATCCTTTCTCCTTTTTTATATTTCTATAAGAACCACAAGTCCATATAGTTCATATATATATAGTTATCTAATATTTCTTAATAATTTTTTATATTTTATTAAATTATTTATTGATTTATTATATTTAATGTAATTTTATAACTTTTTCATGATTTTGAGCACCTACTATACATATTTTAAAACTATGTAATAGTTTAACAAATATTTTTGAAGTTTTTTTATAAGGATTGTTATTATTTAGTCATTTTTCACATTTATTTTTATAATTTTAATTATTTTTATGTGTTTTTTTACTTTCGTCATTTGTCAAAATTATTCTAAGATTTTATATGATTTTATGTCTTTTTTTGTGTGTATTTTTTAAAGTTGTATGCCTTTAAAATAACGCTTAACAACATACCTATGAGGTTATTGCAGGGCCATGTAATATGAGGAATAAAATGAGAATATGAAAAATATACTATGTCAAAATATGAACATAGGGTTAGTTCGTAATGAAAAAGAAAATTTGAGATATTCTATAATGAGTTGCAAAATGTAAGGATATTTCATGAATATCTAGTGAAATTATTACCAATAATAATTTTTTCCAGCTAGAGATCATAGAAAGTAATTGTCAATGAAGGGAGGTTGTCAAAGAGAAAAAAAGGGTAACAATGGTATGTTTGTAATGTGTGATATATGTTTAAGTTATCTCCTTTGTATACTAAGGATTATGGTTGTGAGTTAATGACTATGGATGAGCAAGGTGACACTTAGATTTACATGGTTTGTTCCTGAGTGATCTAGTCAAGGACAGACGGCTTTAATGACTTTAGTTAGGGTTCACCTCTGGGTTGCTCAGTTTTTGCTCATGATGTGAGCCTCAGTTTTTGAACCACTATCCTATTGATTCGAATATGGTCGGGTTCTAGGTCCACTTATAACCTAAGCTTAATAACCAAGTCATATAACTATAATTATTAAATCCTAAGTTAGCTCACTAGAACCTGTTTAGAGTCGCCACCTAATTATAATTTATGCTAAATTAGGAAAGGAGAGTTGGGTTCAGGGGCTTGGTATTTGACTTTTTCTGGTTCAAATTACTTTCATTACCCTTCTAAGTCATTTTTCCTCTACTTATGTTATTCACGGCTTATTACGAGGTCGATTAAACTTAAGTGCGTGAGTTTCTGATTTTTTTTGTTTTTAGTATTTTTGACAGAATTGAAAAGTGAAAAGTGAAAATTAGCTAAACTAGGGTTTCAGAAGTCGAGTTTGGTCAAATTTTAGTTTTGTCTGTGGCCACGGACCTAATGTCCGAACACATGGACCCTAGTTAGCATATGTGATTAGAAAAGTCAGAATTGTAAGAAAACAAAATTTTGAAAAGTCCTGGGCCACGGATAGGGAGTCCGTGGGCCCGGACATGTTGTAAAAACCTTAATTTTTTTTAAAATTAATATCACCACCGTTCGAGGGCGTCCGTGGCCATGGATAGGCCATCCGAGAGCCCGGACACGTCGTCCATTGGCATAGACTGCCACCGGACGATGGCATTCGGGTGTTTTCTGGCAGTGTTTTCGGCTCAAAATTTATGGACGTGTAGCCTAAAAGATTCTAAGTAAATAAGTGACTGGAATAATTCATATTGAAGCCGAAAAAGGTCGGTTTGAACCCAAATTTTAATTGAGGGTTAATTAAGCCGAGGGAGTTAGAAAATAAATTCTAACTTGTTTACCTTCATATTCAAGATGATTCTTCATGTTGGGATTCTTCAGAAGCCTCGTTGATGTTGGTTTTAGATTGAACTCGACCCGGGCTTCTGACTATTAGTGATTAATGGTATTCTTCATGTTTTGATGGTGATTTTATGGCTATTTGATTATTGTGGTAGCAATGGGAGTTGGAAAACTTGTTTATGTGGTGATTTTGGTGAATTTTCAGTAAGATATTGGTGCTCAGGAGCTGAGAAATGTGGGAGACTTGAGACGGTTGGGTATTTTGATTGTTTAGGGTTCCCGAGGTTCTGATTTATCAAGGGATAAGGTCCCTTATATAGACATCACTAAAGATAGAATAAACTCGGTAAAAACCCTAATCAAGTGTGATTTTTGTTAGGTCTATTCCCAATGGAATCTGGCCTTAAAATTTTAACCACATGTAGAGGAAGATAATTCTGATTTTTCTTAAGAGATATTAAGTTTTTAGATAATGAAATATTTTTAAATTCAATTTCTCGACAGATTTGTTCAGCATTTACTAGGAAATTATTGGAAATTCAAAATTCCAAGACCATTATTCTCTAAATTTCATCCTCGATCATGTGTTAAAATTTCAAAGCATTTTGAGTTGATTTGAGTCATTTTCGGAGGAGAGATAAAGCTTACGAGATGGCTTATGAGCCCTGGTAATTACAGAAACACCCCTCGTGATGACCAAAGTGTCACTAACTCCCTAAAGCGTGCTAATCAAACCAAGATTCCGCATCTCTTGACCAAATTATCCTTTTAGTTATTGTGCCTTAAGAGCCTATTTTCCCGGGGGTTAAAATTTTGGTTATAATAGATTGTGCCCCATCAACTAGGCTTTGTAATGTGAATGAAAAGACTAGTTGATGCTTGAGTGATACCCTAAAATTTTACTAGGTTTTGAGGAGTAAACTCCTCATCTTGGATTTCCACCAAAAGTTGTTGATTGTATCGAGCTATTCTGAGGCGCTGGCTACCTAGGAAACTGAGTTGAGCTAATAAGGAAATGAGCTAAGCTGAGCATCTAAGGTATTAAAAACCGGTCAAAACTAAAACTACGCCAAGCATCTAAGGTGTCGGGAATCTGGAAAGAACTAAACTACGTCGAGCATTTAAGGTGTTAGGAACTTGTGCATGAATAAAGTGCAGATGTGAATGCATGTGAAAAATGATATGAATATGATATGAAAATGAGGATGGCACACAATTGATTCTCAGTGCATTTGGGGACCGAGACCCGTGCCAATGCTCTTGGTTAGACCCTATGTAGACTTATTGTCATCGTCCAAACTGGTGTGCAGAGATAACTCATGGTATAAACCTTGGGGACTTATTGCCTTTTCCCACCATTCGTTAATCCCAAAATAATATGACATAACAAAGGAGGATTTAATGCCATCATCTCATCAACTTTTAGCAAGGCTTATGCGTGCCTGGTTATGCAAATGATATGATGCAATGTGTAGGGTAGGGCTTATGTGTGCCTGAATGAGATACAAGGTAGGGCTTATACGTGCTTGGATGGAATGTAGGTAGGGCTTATGCGTGCCTGAATGAGATGCAAGGTAGGGATTATGCGTGCCTGAATGAGATGCAAGGTAAGGCTTATGCGTGCCTGAATGAGATGCAAGGTAGGGTTTATGTGTGCCTAGGTGGAACTACAAGGTAGGGCTTATGTGTGCCTGATGGAAATGCAATGTGGGACTTACGTGTGCCAGGATGGAAATGCAAGGTAAACTTATGTGTACCTGGATGGAAATGCAAGGTAGAGCTTATGTGTGCCTGGATGGAAATGCAAGGTAGGGCTTATGTGTTCTTGGGATGTTTGAGTGTAGATAGGGTTTATGGGTGCCTAAAATAAATGTAAGGTAGCGCTTATGGGTGCTTGTGGTGAATGAGTGTAAGGTAGGGCTTATGGGTAAGGTAGGGCTTATGGGTGCCTGTGGTGAATGAGCGTAAGGTAGGGCTTATGGTTGCCTGAAGTGAAATACGGGTAAGGCTTATGTGTGCCTGAGATAAATGTAAGGTAGTGTTTATGGGTGCCTACGATAAATGTAAGGTAGGCTTATGGGTGCCTAAGGAGAAATGCTGGTAGGGCTTATGTGTGCCTGAGATGTGATGGTGGTGGTGATGTTTGAGCTTTTGAGGTTCAATTGGAAGTTTCATTGTAATTGTTGGGACCAACAATTGCCCCCAGTATTTTTCCTTAGGACAATTTGAGCTTAGAGCGTGTGGCAATCCTTCAGGACGATCGATTGCCCCAGTATTTTCTTTGATTAATTGCACAAAACAAGTCTCATTCTCACGGGGTCAAGGTTTGTTTTGATGTGGTGCTTCCTAATCTACACTTGATGTGTTTGGTGTTTGCAACTCTTGTTTTTCTTTTGGTCAAAACGTCTCAACCATTGAATTTGATATTTGTTCGATTTGATGCATTCGATCTACTACTTTCAAGAGATTGGATACATAACTACCGAGTTAGAAGCCTTTAAAGCTTATATCATGGCCATGGTGTGTGATGAATGACAATAGGACCATGGAGAAGTATTTGGGATATGTAGATCTATAAGGGTGACCAAAGCTGCAACTTGCACCTTCTCTCAGATTCGTCTTTTCTCCTCTTAAAGTTATTTAAATACTTCGTGTTGACTTTGATTTTGAGCTTGGAACTTGGAACTTTGAAGTTTTCCTTTGCATCATTTTCTCTCTTTCGATTCTTGGATTTCTTTGAGGCTTTTCAGATTTTCCCTGTTTTCCTTTTTTTGAGTGACTTTTTTTCTTTGCTTCGGGGTTCTTGTGTTTCCAGATTTTGGACTTTGAGAGCTTCTTTTGATGTGAGCTCTTTGGATCCTGTGTCACTAGGACCATTTGTGGATTATTTCATCATGCTGGTAGCGGCATTGCTTCTTTGGACTGATAACAAAGCTATCCAAGAGTTAGGCTCCTTGTTTCCTTTGGTCATCGGGTAGGATATTCATCATGGGCTAGCTTTTTATGGAGCTTAATGTATCGTAAAAGGAGATGTATAAAAAGCTCAGCGGGGGTGCCTAGGGTTTAATGACAGGCTTCACAAGCTTTTGGCTCTGTGGTGATGTGCCTAGGTGCTTCATCATCCCTAATAGTTGTGTATCTACTCTTTGTTACTTTTCACAGGTCTAAGAGTAAATTTAAAAATTATCTCCTTCGACTAGATTTATGTCATCTTTGAATGTGGACTCACCGGAGTCGTGTAAAAATGACATGCTCGTTCTCTCTTGGCTTTACCGCTCAAGACACTCTCGTGAAATTTCCACTTAGGGACTTGTTTGCACATTTAAATGAAAGCATTGAATGTCGATTCTAAACTCAGATTGCCCTTAATATTGACTTGTGGTCTTTTGACAAGCCTTTTGAATACCTTTTTGTATGTGAACGTGAATTGTGGTGATGAATTGTTTTTGGAAGGATGATTTTGTGTGTGAAGGTGAATAGTGATGGATGATTTGAGAATGGACAATGTTTTTTTGGGTTTTTGGATGAAGTGGTGAAGTGGTGTTGTGGTAAGATATATGTGGATGGATGATTTCATATAAGGGGTCGTGTAGTTGGTGAGTTTTCCTATGGAAGGGAGGTAGTGTTGTATTGCATGTGGATTGTGAATGAGGCACCTGGGCCAGAATCTTTTCCAAACCTGAATCTCCTTGAACTGAAAACTATATGCATGGGCCGAAATGATCTCATGGATGAGGATAGGCACTTGGGATCGGATGATTCATGGCATTTGGACCAAATTTTGTGTGGATAGGCACCTGGGCCTGAATGAATTAAGAGTGGGGCACATGGGCTGGAATGATTCATGAGCTATGAACTAACACTTGGGCTGAAATGTTTTGAGTGACATTTGGGCTAGAAAATTTTGAGAATGAGGCACTTAGGCAGAAATAAAATTTGGACTGTGACTTGGCACTTGGGCCAAAATGTTATTTGAGTTATGGATAGCCGCTTGAGCCTGAATATTTTGAGAATGTGGCGCTTAGGCTAGAATGTATTGAGAGTATGACACTTGGGTCGGAAGGTGGGCTAGAAATGAGGCACATGGGCCAAAAATTTTTTTGAACAGTATCCAGATGTATGGGCCTGAATATCCTTAATCCGGAAGTAAGACATATGGGCCAAAGGAAATTGTATGAAGTGTGAATGGACCACTGGGCCGAGAGAGAAACTTTGAAGTCCAAGATTCGTTTGAAGTTCTTGTTGGGCCTTTAGGCCAGAAACTAGAATGAATGAGTTACACAAACTATCTTGAATTCAAATGGGCTGAAACCTAGACAAATAGTTCTGATTGGGCCTAAAAAGATGACACTTAGATCTAGGATTTTGGGCCAGAGCCCGAACACAAGATTACCTAGACTTGAATGGGCCTTTGAGCCGAAAGAGTTTTTAATTGATTTTCGGGTTTTGTGGATTACTTCAAGTTTGAGTGGATTTTCTTTTTCATGGGCCTAGAATTAAATTGATAATTTAAATTGGGCTGAAAGAAAAAATCACCTAAATCTAAGCTTTTGGGCCAAAGCCCAAACAAATGACTCACATGTTTAAACCAAGCAGGGCCTCTAGGCCGCAAACATTAAAGCTGTAAATTCGGGTTGGGATGAATTTGGTGTAGGAAAAGCTCCAATCAATTTCTAAGGCTCGTAGTGGGCCGATCATACAAGCAAGCAAGGTTTCACACAAGTTCAACATGTCCTCACTAGACAAATTAGCGAACCTGGATAAGGATCAATCCGGAGAGGTGCTTGGGGCTTGGGCCTAGGTCACCGCAAAGAAATAGGGCTTCCCCACTTTTTTTACATCACCGTGAGGTTTGCGTCTACGATTGGGTCTTTGACTGACCAAACATTGGGCTTGGTAAGGATACTGTCAAAGAGGTGCTAGGAGCTGAAGCCCAGGTTGTAAGGGGATGTGTTTAGATGACATCCTCTTCTTTTCCCCCTTCATTCACATCACTTGAGAAGGTGGGAGTCTCGGACAAGAGTCACCTAATGCGGGTCCCGGGGTGAAATCGGTTTGCATGGACCTTGGCTCTCATATGATGCATAAGTACGGAAATTTGAATTACGGACAAAAGTAAACAAACAACATATTAAAAGCCGTAAATAAACAATTTCGAGTTAAGCCCTGTTTCTTAAAATTAAACAAGTATAAAATTTAGAGTTAGTCTCTAGCAGAGTCGCCATTCTGTGAGCCTCGGTTTTTGAACCACTATCCTAAGTTGATTTGGATCTGATCGGGTTCTTTGTCCACTTATAATCTAAGATGAATAACTAAGTAATATAACTATAATTATTGAATCCTAAGTTAGCTCACCGGAATCTATTTAAAGTCACCACCTGATTTTAACATACGGTAAATTAAAAAGGGGAGTTCATGTTTAGGGGGCTTGGTATTCGACTTTTTTTGGTTCAAATTAATTTCATTACCCTTCTAAGTCGTTTTTCCTCTACTTATGTTATTTATGGCTTATTACACAGTTGATTAAACTTAAGTGCGCAAGTTTCAGTTTTTTTTTTGTATTTTTAACATTTTTTGGCAGAATTGAAGAGTGAAAAATAAAATTATCTAATTTAGGGTTTTGGAAGCTGAGTTTGGTCAAATTTTAGTTCTGTGTGTGGCCGGCCACGGACCTAGCGTCCGAACCCACGGACCCTAATTAACCTAAGTGATCAGAAAAGTCAGAATCGTAAGAAAACAAAGTTTTGAAAAGTCCGGGGCCACATACATGTTGTAAAAACTAAATTTTATTAAATTCAAATCGTCCTGCCATCATCCAAGGGCATCCATGGCCACAGACAGGCCGTCCAAGAGCCCAGACGAGTCGTTCATAGGCATGGACTACCACCAGACGGTGGCGTTCGGGTGTTCTCCGGCTGTGTTTTTACGTCAAAATGTATGGACATGTAGCCTCAAAGATTCTAAGTACGTTTATTGATCTAAAAAATTCAAATTTAAGTAAAATTCAATGCAAAACTTAGCAAGCAAGTAATAAGGTAGAAATGAAAACAAATAGCGATTTGGAAGCCGGAAAAGGTCGGTTTGAACCTAAATTTTAACTAAGGGTTAATTATGCCGAGGGAGATAGAAAAATAGAATTCTAACCCGTTTTACCTTTGGGGTTCAAGATGATTCTTCACGTCGGGATTCTTCGGAAGCCTCCTTGATGTTGTTCCTTATTGAATTCAAGCCGAGATCCTAACTACTAGTGATTGATGGTGTTTTTCACGTTTTGATGGTGATTTTGTGGCTATTTGATGCTTGTGGTAGCAATGGGAGTTGGAAAACGTGTTTATGTGGTGATTTTAGTGAATTTTCAGTAAGATATTGGTGCTCAGGAGCTGAGAAATGTAGGAGACTTGAGACGGTTGGGTATTCTGATTGTTGAGGGTTCCTAAGGTTCTGATTCATCAAGGGATAAGGTCCCTTATACAGACATCACTAAAGATATAATAAACTCGGTAAAAACCAAAATTAACCCTGATTTTGGTTAGGTCGATTCCCAATGGAATCTGGCCTTGAAATTTTAACCACATGTAGAGGAAGATATTTCTGATTTTTCTAAATATAAATTAGAATTTTTGGATAATGAAATATTTTTAAATTCAATTTCTCGTCAGTTTTGTTTAGAATTTACTAGGAAATTATTAGAAATTCAAAATTCCAAAACCATTATTCTCTAAATTTTATCTCGATCATGTGTTAAAATTTGAAGCATTTTGAGTTGATTTGAGTCATTTTCGAAGGAGAGAGAAAGCTTACGGGATGGCTTAGGAGCCCTGAAAATTACAAAATGCCCCTTGTGATAACCAAGTTGTCTTTAACTCCCCGAAGCGTGCTAATAAAACTGGGATTCTGCATCTTTTGACTTTAAATTACCCTTTTAGCACTTGTGCTCTAAGAAACTCTCTTTGGGGGGTTAAATTGGGTATAACAAATGGGTTCATTTCAGGTTAATTATTTGGTTAAATTCGGTTGATATTATCGAATCAAACAACTTTATAATCATGATATGTAAATTAGACTTCAATTAGTCTTAATAGCTTTTTTTTGTTAGGTCGACTATATCATATGGTTAAACGGTGGTTTTAAGTATACAACATATAGACATCCAATGAGTACCATGCTTGTTTATCATATTCCTTATTTCTTTTATGATTCTTTGCAAAAGCATGCTTAGTCTATTAATTAGGTTAGGCCCTATAAATGAGTTTGCTTTAAATTGATTATATTAAACTCGTGAAATCCTTTCTAGTATATCCCAGCGAGGGGCGTGCAAGGCAGCGAGGCGCGTGCAGTAACAATTAGGCGCAGGGTGTCATGCAAAGATACAGACGTGGGGCACAACTATGATGCAAGGGCAGGGCGCGGGGCGATGACCATGGGGCGAGGGAGCGCGGTGAGGACTTGGGCATTGGGCCCACAACGATGACCCAGGGGTGGGGCGTGTGACATCAACCCAAGCGTGTAGCATATGACATTAACCCAAGCACACAACGTATGACATTCAACAACGACCAGGGTGCTGGCATGCGTGCGTACGAGTGTACTGCAACGCCGACGTTGTGCCGCTGAGCATCGTACTAGGTGAGTGTGGGCCATGCTGTGGCAAGTTAGGGTGTAATGTATGCCTCATCTAATAATAACAATTAGTTGTAATAGAATAAGATTGAAAATAATGCATGTGAATATAGATGTATATGATGACAACTTATTAGTAACCAACCTGTAAGCTTTGAAAGAAAATAAAGGAGGTGAGTTGTGAAGAAAAAAGGTGAGAGACATATATGATGTTACTCTAGGCATTGTAATTTATAAATGTTGTTGATCTTAACATATTTTTATCCAATAATACTAAACTTAACATAACTTCTAGTCTTTATCTTAGTCAACTAGGTTTCTTCTCTTCACTATTGTCACTATTCCCCGTTCTTTCCTCACTCATCATCGTACCTCAGACCCTCACCCTCATTTTCAGTCACGAATCACGATCAACTCATTCACCCATCTCCTTCAGCGGTGTACCTGCGCCAAACTACTAGTTTGTTTCGTCAAACTCAATTATTGATGAAGTTTTAGTATATCTTGTAGTTTCACGGTTGTAAGTGGAAAGAAATTTGTACTCATGGATATATTTCCATAATGTTGAAAGTGGATAATGATCATATTATACATTATTTGAGATGAATATAAGATATGTTTGTGGATAGTTATTAAATTGATATTGAATATAGTAACTTGTTTTTATTATTTATTATTAGTTAGCACACATAATTGGTTAGTAAGTTTTGATACATTTTTCAACAGTGGTTAAGAAAAAACATAAGTACCAATATTATATAGATCTGAGACCTTGGAGCTGGAGCCAGATTGTTCGATGACTCCATACCACGTGTAAGCATTCTATTAGTGCAATTGATTTAAGAAGAAACTAATTCACGTCATGTTTCACGTATCAGAAAAGAGATAAAGCCAGAGGACTGACTACGGAGGAGAACACACAAAAAAGGGGAAAACAAATTTAATTTTAAAGTTTTATAGCTTATAAAATATATGTGTAAAAAAATATATTTCATTGTTCATCATAATTCGTGCTCTTTAAAACAAGATGCACCATGAGAATATTTGAGTAAACTTCAAAATTTTATGTTTTTGGAATGAGTACATATTTGTATTTTAAAAGATAATCTTATATACTTCTTTAATAACAAATGAATTTTCTTTAATAACAAAATAAATCTTATTCGAAAAAGAAGAAACCCTGCCGTCATACGAACACTAACAGTTCAGTTTCAGATTATAAAGTTATTATTGTGATGTCATAGTGTAAAGTGAATCTTATATTTATTCAGCATAAATCAATTTAGTTAGCACAATGAATTATTTTCTGCTATATAAAATCAAATTTCATATTATAGTTATTATTGGGATGTCATTGAGCATAATGCATCTTTTTAATAATGATTATGATTAATCTAGTTATCAAAGTATATTTAGATAATTCATACAGAAAATCCACCAACAACCAGTTTTTGAGTGAAAAGTTATTATTTAAACTCAATAAAATAAGTGATAGTTGTGAATCCACACTGTTGTGAAGTGAAATAAATTATAGTTGTAATATATGATAGTTCTAACAATAAATCAGTCAAATTGAATCATTGCAATATTTTATGTAAGACACTATAGTGTTTTTAAAGTGAATTATATTATGCTATAAGTATCATTTGTAGATTCATAAAGTGAATTAACTAAAATTTATTTTTTGAATTAAAATTTATTTTTTAATTCAACAATAATAAAAGTGAATCTATTATTTTTCATATTTGTGAATCCTTTATGTTTTTATAGTGAATTAAACTCTGCTATATATGTCATTTAATAACTTATATAGTGAATCCACTAAAAGTGATTCTTAGTTTATTTATTATGAAACTACAGTGCTATGCAAGGGAATCATTTTCTTTAATTAGTATTGTTTGTAAATTAATAAAATGGTTCACTAAAAATCAGTTTTGAAATGAAAATTATTCATATTTTTTAGTAAACAATGAAAGTGATTCTTATGTTTATTAATTGTGATTTGAAGGCGGGAGACGATTATCGATCGTGCAAAAGCAACAAAGGTTATCTATGATGATTATGGTAGAGGAGTGCGACTGTAACAATGAGTCTTATTTTTAGAGAAAGAAGAGAACACAATAATTTTTTAGAAAACAGAGGGTCAAGTATAATTTGTAATACCAATTACCACTTCTGCAAATTGAAATCAAACAACAAACCATCCAAAAAAAGTATCAGTCTTGGCTTTGGTTGGAACAACCACTTCTATAAAGTGAGGCGAGCTTCAAATTTATTAATTCATCACTAATATTGCTCCAATTCTGACATTTCTAGTGGCTCATTGACTTACATTTGCAAAGCAAGGATCCAAAACTTAATCAACACAAAAAAAAACAATGTATTTTATGAGATAAAGGAGATCCTTCAAATCCAGAATCCTGATAAAGGTGCTACATCCTACAAGTCTTTAGTGAGCCATCTATAGTATAGCTACGCTGAGAAAGTGAGAGCATCGAAGTCATCAAAGTAGTGACAATTGTAGTGTGGAACGGTGTATCATTTCAAGACAAACACTCAATTCCATAGGTGACCTGAACAACGGGGAAAGACAGAGGCTTGTTGGCACCGAGGCGAAAAGGGGACAAGAGGGCTTAGCTCTAGATGAAGTCATGCTCGTAGCAGCGTTGCGAACGAAGGATGATCATAAAATGGATTTGGTGGTAGGGCCCATTTACGGAACTAGTGTATCTAGAGTGAAAAGTGCAGAGGGAGAACCGAGGTTTATCGATTCTTTTAGCTAGTAAAACGAGCAAAGATTAAACCCTAAAAGAATAGAAAATTCAAAATACAATTATACCCTTCACGTTGAAAAGCAAAGCATGCTCCATCGCCACAGAAGAAGCAGACACTGGTGCCAGCTTCTAAATCGTGTTATTATTATTGGGTGTGTTCTGTTAATCCTCATCACCTGCTATAACTAAATGTAATATATTCATCTAGGTCACACTAGATTTAGTTTGGGTTCGGTTTGGTTGATTTTCAATTGATTTTTGTTCCGGGTCACTTTAGATTTTGGGTCATTGTCGGGTTATGAATGACTTCAGTTCGGTTGATTATGGTTTGGATGACTTTAGTCCGGGTCAATTCGTTTTGAATTTTGGGCCAACTTTCAAATTATAATTTTGGATAAAATTCAGGTTCGGATCAGATTGGTTCGATTTAGTTTCCGGGTTCGTGTCACTTTTGAAGAGTATAGTGAGGGGGCGTTTGTTTTGAGTGAGGGAAACAAAATGAAATCAGGAAAGAAAGTGAAGGGAAATAAAAAAGAATTCCCTTTGAATTTCCTAGTTGTTTGTTTGAGATGAGGAAAATGAAATAAATGACTGGTCAACCGCCAGTACCACCAGTCAATAGTCAACAACTACTTGGATCAGTCATTAAGTACCGATCAACATTCAACGCTCACCAATTAATGATCATTAGTCATCAATCAATGGTCATATATCTCTAGACAAAGTGTACTGAAAAAAATATCATGCCCTTTCCATTTCTACAAATAGAAAAAACCAATTAAAAAAAAACCAAAATCACTGATTAGTGATTACCCCGAGACAATCACACTGTAGCTTTCGTGACGGACAGCAAATTTCCGTCCTGGACGGATACAATCGTAGTCTTTCATTTTTTGTTTTATTTTAATCAGAACCGTTCAATGTTCTCTTCACCCACTCATACATTGATCAACAGATAAGTACATCGCAATCGTAAGCATCATAACTATTAAATTAATATTAATATAATCATCATGCTCATCTCATATACACGAGCACTTGCGAAAAATAGACTATATTGAGCGAATGTAAATATTTATTTTTAATGGCTCAAACCCTTATTGTCTAATCTGGGTTGCTATTCGCAGTACAAAATTACTAATCACCGCAGTACAAAATTCTTTTAATTCATACTGACGTTGTACACATGTAATGATATCGTGTTGTAACTTTTGTTTTTTTAAAAATAATTTCTTTATCGTAAACAATAAAAAACACTCTGATTGTTACAAAACATTATAAACCCGTATTAATTGCGTCTAGAGCCGATCATGGTCAATATAGCCCAACCGCCCAGCCCGGCCCGCCCTGTGTATTAACCCAACGGGTATGGGTGGAAAAAATGACTGGGCAGGTTTGGACAAAAACATCAGCCTGAATTTTTTTTCGGGCCGGGTTATGGCTAAAAAATTTGCCCAGTTGATGGCCCGGCCCGTTATCATAGTTACATTACATTATCAGTTTATTATATATGTTATAACATGGACTTCTCATTTTATGTGCATAATGTTATAAAAAAATACAAAATAAAAAAAGCGTGCATACTTTCCACGCTCCAGCCAGCCCATGTAAGCAAGCCAACTAAACAAAGTTACAAAGCATCAAAACCCAATCGAGCTGACCATCTCTCATTTTATCTATGTTGCCTAGAAGTTGGAACATTCCATACCCGAAAAAGCTTCCAACAAAATCCAAATTCTTGCCTCTCTAGGTCCTACTCTGTTCGCCGGAAAACTCATTCAATCACCCACCTTTTCGGTCTCGTTCCTCTACATTCATCAATATATTAAGTTTCCGTTACTCCTCCCAAGTTTTTTCAAATTTCGCTTAGTCTTTTTCCTTTTTTTGTCTTTCTGTTAAGTTTTCATACTCCTCTCGATTTCTACTCCTCATTTTCGCCAAGTGAATCTGAAGCGGTGATGGTTGGAACTTTGAAGTATATTACTTGAACAAAGAACTAGTGTGAGTTTTTGAGAAACATTGGGTGCACATTAGGATTATACTATGTAAATGTCATCGATGGTTTATTGTAACTAGTTATACTAGAGAAATAGATCATTCACTTCACATTATATTGTAGCACTTTGGTAGTTCTAATCATGCTTGATTTTTAAGAAAACATTTCAGACAAAGAGAAAATTAAGTTAAAACTGGACCGGGCGGGCCGGGCATTGGCACAGGTAGAAAAAAACCGGGCCTGGCCCGAATTTTTCTAAACCGGGCTTGGACAAATTTTTTAGGCCCGACGGGCAGAAAAATCATGATCGGCCCGGCCCTAACCCGGCCCGCCCGCCCGAATGATCAGCTCTTGCGTCAATATGATTTTAATTGTGAATCCACGTAATTTGGACGACAGTTTACGTTATGTTTGACTAAATTACAAACATTGGTACATATTCAGAATGACGTACTCAATTCATAGTTAAAAATGCCAATTTCGGGTGAAAAATGCTCTAATTGTAATAAAAGACGTTAAACCCTTTTTAATCGCATTTAAACATTATAATTGTGACTTCACATAAGTTAATGACATTTTATGTTGTGTTTGACTAAATTACAAACATTGTTACACTTTCAGAACGTTGTATTGAAATCGCAGTTGAAAACGTCAATTCGGGTAAAAAACGCTCGTACTATATATAGCCTAACCTTCCTTGGATTATTCATTTCTCACTTCCTCACTCTCTCTCCTCTATCTCTCTTAAGGAAGAAGCTCTCTTCTGACTGCCGGAGCTACCGCCGGAGCCGCCGCCGGAGCCGCCACCCGCCACCGCCAACCACCGTCGGAAAAATTTTCCGGTGAGTTTTTCGATTTTTTTTTTGCAACTTATAGATTTGGGTGTCCTGAGTATGAATTTGGTGTTAGTTTTTTGAAATTCAACATCGTTTGAGCTAGATCTAGCATGAAAAATTCGAAAAAATTCAAAAAAAATAAAAAAAGAGGGAAGACTGGGTCGAGTACTGTGGCTGCTCGGTTTCTTGGCGGGCGAGCAGCGCCTCTGCTCTACCCGGAGCCATGGAGGAGGCCTGCTGCTCGGATTGGAGGAGGGCGAGGACCGGAGCAGCTCGCACCGGATGCATGCGAGGAGCGCTGCTTCTCGCCTATGTGCGCGGGCGCCCGACGGTTGGTGCGAGGAGTACCGCTTCTCGGTGCGGAGACAGGCGAGCACCTGCACTACTCGCCGCCGGAGAAGTAGAGGAGCCGCGGTCCTCGACTTGGAGACGGGCGAGTAGCAGTGCTACTCGACCAGTTTTTTTTTTTTTTGAATTCTAATATTTTGAATGCTTTTTTAAATGTTTTAATTTGTTTATTTTGTATTATAATATTGTGAATGATTTTTAAATGTTTTAATTTGTTTATTTTTGTATTTAATATTGTGAATGATTTTAAATGTTTTAATTTGTTATTTGTATTATAATATTGTGAATTTTAAATGTTTTAATTTGTTATTTTTTTGAATTCTAACTAATATTGTGAATGATTTATAAATGTTTGAATTTTTTTATTTGTAATATTGTGAATGTTATGATTATAAATGTTTGAATTTTTATGTTATGAATGAGGAATATAATGTGTGATATTCGTATGCAGTGATGGATCGTCTGAAAAAAGCAGTGAGACATGTCACGAAGAGGAAGAAAGACCGGGGTGCGGAGCAGCTATGACGGCCTCGTACCGTCGTCGTGCACATGCTCCTGGTGAAGGGCCGAGTAATCCTGCCCCCCGCATGGAAGCAGCACGCCATTCATCTTTCCATCCGGGTCAATCTTCCAACGACCCGGCGTTTCAAGTACCAGCACCACCAATGGTAGCGGAGGATGACTCGGCGGTGTTCAATATACCGAGGAGACGCATGCCAGTGTTGTCATCATCCAGTAGTGCTTTTTCTGACAGATCACTGCACAGCTCTAGCTACAATATCTCGGGGGAATCAAGCCACCAGACTGCTCCGTCAGGCGGTGGTAGTTCATCACGTCCACCACGCCCATCACCTGCCCGTGCTGTTGAGGACCATGTGATGACTGAGCGTTCGCCACATGCTGATGACGATGGTCGTGGTGCTGATGATGAGGACTCACCCGACGTGGATGAGGAGCAGGATAAGGAAGATGATGAAGTCATGGATAAGGAGGATGACACTGACGAGGAAGCAGCGCTAGCGATGGTTCCAGTCATTCCTACCTCTTGGAAGTTGACAGAGGTGCCAGTTCCTGGCGGTCCACTACTCACTAGTGTTATCACTAGCTTCGGGGGTCATGTAGCGCTTGACTTATGGACCTCGACTAAGGTATGTTCTCTATCTTCTCCTGTATTTGATCATTTAATATCATACTACGTTTTGTAAGTGTTAAATATTGGTCATTATGTAGGATCGTGGGGTTTTGAGTTTCAAATCCCGTAGGGTGATGCTTACCTGCTGGCCAAAAGATCAAATTTCCAAACCAAGAACAAGGAAGATGCTTGAGTATTCTGGTATAGAGCACCTACAGGATATTACGATGCCATACAACAATATGTCCCTCATCAGTGCTTTTGTGGAGAGGTGGCAGCCTGATACAAACTCATTCCATATGCCATTTGGTGAGATGACGATTACCCTGCATGATATGTGGATGATACTGCAAATCCCCATCGTCGGTCGTCCATTGATAGGGGATTCATCCACCTCTGAGTTGAAGGAGGTAATGGCTGATTGTCTTAATTTTGGGGCAGATGTTGAGAGTATGACAGAGACACTGTGGAATACCGGTGTTGTATCAATTGCGAGCTTGTTGCAGCAATGTAGGGATGAAAATGAAGAGGCAATGAAGCAGGCATGTGGTTGGTTGTATCATCTGATTGGTACCACCATATTAGCTGGAAAATCAAATGGTCGTCTGAGTCCACAGATGTTCAGTTTAGTAGCTCCTGTGAAGAAAGGTACCAAGCTTCGTAAATATGCATGGGGAGCTGGTACTCTTGCATGGTTATATCGCCAGCTAGGGATAGCATCTCGTGCCGGCTCCAGTGGGATAGGTGGTTCTATGACGTTACTTGAGGTATGTGTCCTAATGTGCATCTAGTATATGATAACTCACTGAGTATTAATAATTGGTACTGCTTAATCATTCTAGTGTTTTATATGCACAGTGCTGGATTTATGCGTACTTCCCTACATTAAGACCAGCGATTAGCCCGGACTGGCGCGCTAATGATGATAGACCTTGGGCTCTAAGATGGGTGAGATCTACCTCTCAAGTGCAGGATCATCGTTCACTGCAAGGATATCGTGAGCATCTAGATGCTTTGACTGCTCTAAATGTAAGTGTTTGTAGTTGCTAACACATTGAACCATTATTATTTTTGTCTTTCGTTGTTGGTTACATTTTACTATTAATGTTCATTGTAGATTGATTGGTTGCCCTACGGTCGAGATAATGTTAATGTTCATGGAGGGCGTACATGGTATAGAGGTAACATACAGGTTTTGGGGTTGAATGAGCCATACATGCCTGGTCGCTGTCTACGCCAGTTTGGTTACATTCAGGATATCCCTGAACCTCCTATTAGACCCAACCCAAGGTCTGAAAAAAGAGGAAAAACCCAACCCTACACCTGTGTATACCCCCCCATGTATGTTTGTGGGAAAACACTCCTAAATTGCTGGTTCCAGGGTATACGCGCACAAATGCGCGGTTGCATGCTTGTGACCCACTCTACCTAGATTGGTACACCAAGCACACACACCCGAAGATCCTAAACCCTGAGACTTATCAGACCACCCTGGTTCATCGTCCAGATCCCTGTCTAGTAAGTCATATTTTCATAGTACTTCATTACATATCACTTTTATTTTTTATGTGTACTTACCTGACCAAGTGTGTTACAGCTACTGTCTGAGGCAAGTGAGCTTGCACGCCCGTACTACCAAGAGAACAATGCATGGGACTGGTCATACTATCGTCAGGGGATGCCAGAAGAAGAACAAAGGGCTGCAACTGATGGTCTTGTGGATGTGTTCAGCTCTTTATACATATGGGATAGTTACCAGCGCCAGCATGGTGCACCCTAGTGCTTGTCATCTTGGATTTGGATGTAATAAACTTTAGTATCATCTTGGAACTATTTGTTGTCTTTCATTTTTACTTGGTGTGTTAGACGCTAGTACAATTTGTTTGGATGTAGTTTTTTTCTGGTGGACTTGGTGATGGTGGAATTATTGCTGACAATGCTGGTGACCTTGTTGATGATCTGTTGGTTGATTTTGTGGAGGTTCTTAGAACCGGTGGAGATAAGAAAAACAGGTGAGACTATGCCAAAAATTTTCTAGAAATGCATCGTTTCTGCAATGCCAATCTGGGTGGTCTATATTCTTTGTTGGTCGTTGAGTGTTCTCAGGAATTTACTTGGTGTTGAAAAGATCAATGCCAATCTGGGTGGTCTAAATTCTTTGTTGGTCGTTGAGTGTTCTCAGGAAGGATAGTGTCGAAATGAAATATCTAACATGTACCAAAGATTGAATATGTTACGAGAAATGAAATATATCAAAATGTAGAAATTCCTAAGAAAGAAAAGATGTGTGACCAGCTTCAATCTGAACTTTCCGGAATGCCTTTGTTTCTGTTGTGCTTGCTGCCTGAGAGAAGAAGAATTTGGTAGAAAAGGAAGCCTGAGTAGATTATTATATTTAGGGATGGTGTGAGTGAATCTCAGTTCAGCCATGTTCTAAACATCAAGCTTGACCAAATTATTGAGGCTTGCAAATTTCTGAATGAAAGCTGGAACCCGAAGTTTGTGGTGGATGCCCTGATAATGTCCCTCCCGGTACTGTTATTGATAATACGGTGTGTCACGAGAAATGAAATATATCAAAATGTAGAAATTCCTAAGAAAGAAAAGCCCATGAATTCAAATCTGATGAAGCACATAATTAAAAGTCAATAACTATAACAACAAGTTTATTCCACGTCCAAACATCTACTAAAGATTATAAATCCCGAAAATTATAACAACGCGAGAACTTACAAGATCAATTACGCAATAACTGTAACACCCCATCCAAAGCCTATCGTGGTTATCGCAATCTGAACACTTAATCGAAAACGTCGCAGCAGAAATATACAACACTTGGACCTTGCCACGGTCTGATCGTTAGAGAATACCGGCTTAAATGCTTACAATACTTATCCAAGAACACTTATCCAACTTAAACATCAACATTCGTAATACCACAACCAACCGAGTGCTAGTATCTTAAACATAATCCCAAACTTACATCAGTTTAATATAAACAGTCGGGAGCACAGGCGCAACCCGAACTCAAAATAAAAGTCCCAACCTAAGTCTAACCGCTCCTACTCTCGTAGTGCGTCCTCATGGGCCTCTTACCTGCAAGTGTAAAAATAGCCCCGAGGGGGTCAGCACGAATGCTGGTACACCCTCTCATGGCCCCCAAGCTAACGGGGCTACGACGACTATTGTCGATAGCATGGAAATTGATTACATACACAAGCATAATATGAAGTGCAATAACAATAACCACAGATGAACATATATGGTTCACAAACAATGAACGACTCAAGCGTTCTCTTATCAAGTGGGTTAGTAACCCCCTCCTTAGTCCTCATTTCCTTAACCTCAGTTCCTTACCTTACCTTAATCTTAATCTCAGTCTCAATCTTAATCTCAGTCTCAGTCTTAATCTCAGTATACAAACCTTTCCTGGAAGGGATTGGTTGTAGCTTAATTCGAACCTGGGATTTAGGTGATCCCACCGCACCATCTTAATGCCACCTACTCTGGACGGGAGTCCAGCGTAGCTGAGCCGGCAACCGGCCCTAGGCTACAAGTCCGAAGACAAGTCCTTAAGCGGAGGGCGGATCTGATTCAGATACCGTCCCCCTTTTTCCTTAGCATGCATGACCGGAGATCGGTCCCGGGTTTCCTCACTCAAGTTCCAGTTAGTAGACATCTTAAACACCATGTGCTAGCTAAGCCTTAACGGGCATTAACCAACAACCATCAAACTTAACTCTTATTCTTAACTCAGTAAGTACTAAACTTGGTTAGTAACAATCTCAAGTCTCGCGGGTTAGTGTAAATATAACACAATCACAACGAGAACAATATAACCGGTTGCATGCTTATCTTGTTTTAGTCATAGCAAATAAACAGATAGCACACAAGCCGAGGGACACCTCGTTAGCAAGCAGGTCACAAGAAGGATTGTACCGTTCACCGTCGATCGTTGTTTGTTAACCTTCTTCGGGGTCCCAATTCACAAACCTAAAACATTCATTCATTTTTAGGTTATTAGTTATTTGCACCTTACTTAGCTCACTTAGTCCCTAAGGACTTCCACTCAATAACCTCTCAAGTCTTTATCACTTAGTCTTACAAACTTAACTTTAAACATTAAAACTTATACTTAATCTTAACTTAATTCCTTAAGTTCTTAGGGTCCCAATCATTACTACCCTACCAAGGGCATACCTCATTACCCATTACCATTCTTAGAAATTTGAATTTTTTTTTTATTTTTAGGCTCGACCGGACTTACCGACCGGACTTGCCAAGTCCGGTCCATTCCAGTACCCTTTTACCGTTGGAAAATTCACTCCGACCGGACTTACAAGTCCGGTCCTATGTCCGGTCGATTCCAGAGACTTATAACCGTACAAAATTCATGCCGACCGGACTTGACAAGTCCGGTCCCATGTCCGGTCCATTCCAGAAACATTTCCCCTCACAAAACACAAGCCCGACCGGACTTGTAAGTCCGGTCCCCAAGTCCGGTCGATTCCAGAAACATTTTCCGGTAGTGTAACAGAGCCCGACCGACCTTGCAAGTCCGGTCCTAAGGCCGGTCGGCTCAAAAACTTGTTTCTAAATTCTTTTTCAACTCCAAACTTCTCCTCATATATCTTAATATGTTATAACCTCATTTGGGCACTCAAATACACCTTAAGCCCTCCTTAAAATACCTTAAATCATCCACCAAGATCCACCTTAGTCATTATGCATTTTCCTTGTAATAATGCTAACACTTGTAATGTTTTCCTCTAGGTTTCTAGGTGGTGGTTCATACCTAGTGTAACCACTATGCCAAATGTTTTCTTCACCACTATAACATCATCTCCCAAGCATCTCTCACTATCTAAAACTCTTTTAAGCATTTACTTAAAGTTCCTTAACAAGTTTAAATTTCCATCCTCACCACATTATTTCCTTCCTAGTTGTGCACCAACATTTGCCTAAGTCCTAAATACTCAAATACATTCTCTTGATTCCTAAATCTTCCATGGTGATACCTAAGTCATCATAAGTCATTAAAACACCTTAACTTCACCCTTTTCCTCAAGATAACCCATAGAACATTCCTAGTACTTCCTTAGTCATTAAATTCCCTTAGGATATCTTAAACACTTAAACTCTCCTTTAAATTTTGCCATGGGTTCTCTAGTATTTAGACTTCCTAACACATGGTTTTTCTCCATCAAACAACCAATCCACACAAATTCTCATCACAACACCTTAACACCCAATTTACACTAAAACTTCACCACATCATCATATAATGCTTAAACTTAAAATGCTTGGCACTTAGGCCCTTAAATGACAATAATCTTAACCACTGAATTTCCACTATATATGCCTTCAACCTGCGAATACACTCAACAAGGCTCCCATTGAAATAAAATGCTTCTTGTACTTCACCTTTATATTCTTAAACTATCTCTTTTCTCATTTGCTTCTTAGTCACAAGTTCACAAGTATAGTCATTGTTTCTCCTAGGTTTTTATAACACCTTCCCAATATACACTCTACACTAAACTCATCATATACCTACATCTCATTCCCTAAAACAACAAACACCTTAGGGTAAGTAATTTACCTTGTTTTCTCACAAGCTTAAAAGCTTTTCTTCTTAGGTTTACTTTGTTCAATCGGTCACCATGTGATTCTCCTTGCCAATGTTCTAACCAATATCCAATGACTCCAATGAGTACTAGATAACACATTAACCCTAAGGGACAAACCCTAGGTTTTTAAAAATATGTTTTAAGGTATTAATGTGATTTTTTACCTTGGTTTCTCAAGACAAACTTGGATGTGAAGCAAGAAGGACCTCCTCTCTCCTTTGAAGAGTAGAAACAAGCTAGAACAAGGCATAAACATGGAGTCCCATGAGTATAATTTTCGGTTATGTGAAGAAAATGGTGGAAACCTAGATTTTCTTACACTTTCTTTACCTTAAGAGAATGGAGATGCCAATGGAGTCTCCAAACTTGAATTTCCTCCTCTAATGGTGGTTTGACTTGGCACCAAAATGAAGCTCTTGAAGTTTTGAAAAGATAGAAAGGAGGAGCTTGAGCTAACTAAGAAGAATATGTATTTTGTTTGGATTTGGAGCTAAAATGAGCAAGATGTGGCCAAGGGAAGATGGAGCTTTCATGGAGGTGAGCTCTACGTGAATGGAGAAGAGAAAGAGAGCAAGGAAACCGTGTGAACAAGGGAGAATGAAGAAGTGAGGAGAGAGGTAAGTAAATGTGTGATTTATCTTAAAGGTGATAGTATTTACTTTTATAACTTACTTATTTTGCTCTCTTTACTTAGCTAGATAAGTGTGGTGAGTCACACTTAAAAAACCGGCCCCCTTTAGTGAATGAGGTAGTTTAGTCTTTGTTGACCAAATGTCTCACTTATATAGACTTATGTTATAAACTAGCTTAATAAATTCACTATTCATCAAAAACAAGGCACATTGTTGTGAAATTTTTGATTTCCCATTGATATAGGCCTCCAAATGTGATACTATATAGTACACATATTAATTAAAGAGTAATGATGGACATTTAGCCATTCAAAACTCATTTACAAGACAATTTTCAAAAACGTGCTTTAAGACTCCTTAAAGCACATTTTGTGTTTTAACTAGTTTCAAGCTTGGTTTTCTTTGGTAATTGACCTAAAATGACCATTAGGATATTACTAAGGTCTTAGAACAATATTTGGGTACTCTCCCATGTCTCTCCAAGCTTAGAGCACGTTTTTGCTTAAAACTGCTCTTTTTGGGTTTCCTTATATTTTCTTGATTAGAAATGTTTCTTAATGTTTCTAAGGCATTATTTAGCCTCCTTATATCTTAGTTTATCATTTAAAACCATATCTAAGTTTGGGGTATTTCAATAACCAAACCTAATTGTCCTAACCTTTGTCTCTCTATTCCCCGTGCATTACATTACGTATCATCTCATATAAATTGGTTCTTGGTGTTGAAAATCATCATCATCGGCTCAATAGGATCATATATAACAAGTAATGGAATATGAGCGTATTGAATGAAATCATGATACTCCATGTAATTCTCCATCATCCGGCGAACTGATGTATCATTTCGTACATGAATAAAAGTCCACTCGTAGTCGCCCTCCAGCCCCAAATACACCATTGTTGTTATGTTTATTCTGCCGAGGAGGGACTGTAGTGCTCGTATTACTCGTCGTTGTAGATCCCGGAGATTACTAGGATATGGCATAGTAACTTCTACGCGTCTGTGCCCCATTCTTCTATCAAATTGTGCTCCATGACGACCAAAAGTAGCTACATAATTAACGTGCAAACAGAAAGGAAACTCCATTTGATTTTGAGAGCGAAATGGGAATTAAGGTGTGAAGAGTTCAAGCAAGATGTAATTAGACAGATTCTGAGAGCACGGGGTAAGGAATGAGTATGTTGGGACACTAATACCCACTTTTATAATATTTGAGTAACACTGACATGTCCAATGGCTAGTTCAACGGCTAGTTCAACGACTACTGAAAGGAAGCGTACCAAACACACCATGTGCAGTACAAAGTGAATTCAAAGTTACCATAGGTAATTACTTTTGTCAGGAAAGGTACACGTACCAGGTTACCGTTTGCAGTACAAAGTGAATTCAAAGTTACCATAGTAATTACTTTTGTCAGGAAAGGTACACGTACCAGGTTACCGTTTGCAGTACAAAGTGAATTCAAAGTTACCATAGGTAATTACTTTTGTCAGGAAAGGTACACGTACCAGGTTACCGTTTGCAGTACAAAGTGAATTCAAAGTTACCATAGGTAATTACTTTTGTCAGGAAAGGTACACGTACCAGGTACTGTACACGTACCAGGTTACCGTTTGCAGTACAAAGTGAATTCAAAGTTACCATAGGTAATTACTTTTGTCAGGAAAGGTACACGTACCAGGTTACCGTTTGCAGTACAAAGTGAATTCAAAGTTACCATAGGTAATTACTTTTGTCAGGTAAGGTACACGTACCAGGTCGCTGTACACGTACCAGGTTACCGTTTGCAGTACAAAGTGAATTCAAAGTTACCATAGGTAATTACTTTTGTCAGGTAAGGTACACGTACAGGTCACTGTACACGTACCAGGTTACCGTTTGCAGTACAAAGTGAATTCAAAGTTACCATAGGTAATTACTTTTGTCAGGAAGGTACACGTACCAGGTCACTGTACACGTACCAGGTTACCGTTTGCAGTACAAAGTGAATTCAAAGTTACCATAGGTAATTACTTTTGTCAGGAAAGGTACACGTACCAGGTTACCGTTTGCAGTACAAAGTGAATTCAAAGTTACCATAGGTAATTACTTTTGTCAGTAAGGTACACGTACCAGGTCCTGTACACGTACCAGGTTACCGTTTGCAGTACAAAGTGAATTCAAAGTTACCATAGGTAATTACTTTTGTCAGGAAAGGTACACGTACCAGGTCTGTACACGTACCAGGTTACCGTTTGCAGTACAAAGTGAATTCAAAGTTACCATAGGTAATTACTTTTGTCAGGAAAGGTACACGTACCAGGTCACTGTACACGTACCAGGTTACCGTTTGCAGTACAAAGTGAATTCAAAGTTACCATAGGTAATTACTTTTGTCAGGAAAGGTACACGTACCAGGTCACTGTACACGTACCAGGTTACCGTTTTTTTAACTTGTAACCTTGTGGCTAGTTCATGACCAACCTCTATATAAGGGATGCCTCCTCCATTTCATCTTCACACACTCTCTCTCCATATTCTCGAAGCTCTCTATTTCCTTACTCTCTTCCAAAATATTTCGTAAACTGTGCAAGCTCTCTCTCTAAACATGAGTCAATCTTCAGATTCCGATCATGAGTATGTTCCAATATCAAGCCCAGTAAGTATTTAGTTTATTGTCTTTGTTAATCATATTCGCACTAACATTCATATTTCAATATTCATCTAACATTCTCTCGACCCTTATTGCAGGAAGTGACTCAACCACTGATTCAGATTGGGATGAATTTGATGAAGGCGTTCCAGATCATAATGCACAGATGGATGACTACATGCAAGAGATGTATAATCGAGCTCCGGTGGTGGACACAGGTTACTTATTTCAAACAAACCAGGCCTTTAGGGGTAAAGAAGAAGCGAAAGCTTGGGTAGATAGTGTTGGCCATCCCAACCATATCTACACCATAATTCAAAGTTCTCGGTCGGGCCAAGATTTCCACATAACATGCGAGAGGTATTGGAAACCACGAAGGACGTCACGACCTGGTGTCATCAACCGGCGCAGATCATCTGGTTCAAAGAAATGTGGTTGTCCTTTTAAAATTAAGGGGTATTACAAAGCTACGGGTGTTTCTTGCAAGTGGGTAACGGATGGCATAACCATGATCTCGCAGAGTGGGCAGAGGGTCATTTTGTGGGAAAACGCCTGACTGAGGCGGAGGAGATTATGATCGACCAGAGAACCAGAGTCGGTGTGCCCCCCTGTGCAATTTATTCCGAGCTCACAACAATCAACCCAGAAACGTCAGCAACAAGGAAAGACATATACAACCGGATACAAAAAACAAAACTAGTAAATAGAGATGGTCGATCTATGGTGCAGACTCTGCTGAGTGAGCTAGACAAAAACAACTACTACTACGATTACACTACAGATCCAAGTAAGTCAACTCAGTATGTCTCAAATAACTTCAATCATTTAGGTTTCATATTAATTTGATAGATAACATGATTATATTTCACAATTTAGATCAAACACGACTTGGGTCCATCTTCTTTGCACACCCTACATCTAGATTACTGCTCCATGCGTTCCCGTATGTCATAGGCATTGATGCTACCTATAAAACAAACATAGCAAAAATGCCTTTGGTTCAGTTCATCGGGATGACGAGTATAGGCAAAAACTTCAGCATTGCCTTCGCCTTCCTTGTATCAGAGCAACAGACATGTATGTGTGGGCACTTCAACAATTAAGGGACCTCCTCGGGCGGACTACAACCTCTACATTTATCACCGACAGATGTCTGGCCCTGATGAATGCCTTAGAAGAGGTATTTCCTGAATCTCATCATCTACTATGTCGGTGGCACATAAGTAGGAACGTTCAGGGGAAAGCCGAGACTTATATGGGTGATAGAGGAAGGGCGGCGGCTGCAGTCCGAATGTGGACTTCGGTTGTCTACTCGAGCACAGAGCAGGACTACAACGAGAGGTACGCATTTCAAGAATACATACCAAAGCTACCCACGTTTCATTACGTATGTTGCATCAGTCTGGGAGAAATACAAGGAAAAATTTGTGGAGGCTTGGGTCAAGAATGTGTTGCACTTCGGCAACACAACGACAAATAGGTAAAATTGTTAATCTTGTAATGTTTAAGATAATACAGTGATTGTTATAGATCTATAAAACTTACTTAAACATTTGATAGGGTGGAGAGCGCACATTCTTCTCTAAAGGCGAGATTAAGGAGTGCTAGACACACTTTGGATGTAATCTTTCCAAAGATTAACGATCATGTGAATACAAGCATCCGGGAGTTAAAAAAGGATTTTGAGGCAGCCAGGACAAAACACAGAAGAGAGCACATGAGGGTTCCAATCGCTGACCTGATCGGGAAGGTTAGTACCCTTTGCTTAGATGAGCTAGTCAAGGAGCTTGGAAGGCGAATTATGTGCAAATGGACAGCTCAATCTGTGGATGTGACAAGGTAACCTCTCATGGATTACCTTGCGCTTGTAAATTAAACTACATGCTGGATAGTGGTATACTATGCTCGAAGAGGGATATACATCGTTTCTGGTATACCCTAAGCTGGGAGAAACATGAATCGACAATTGATATGGTATCCTACATGGAGGAAGAACAGAATAGATGGCGAGACATAGCTTCTGAGGTAGCACAGTCAGATGATCCTACTCTGATGGCGAAATGTTACAGTCAAATCCAAAACTTCCTTCACCCAGATATGGTGTGCCAATTAGGAGAGCCATTGGAACAGGTTGGGATTGGCAGACCTACCGGGCCCTCAAGACCAAACCGACGGGAACCTTCGTCTTGGGAGCGTAACCGACCAAGGGCAGGCCAGTCACAAGGAGCGCCATCAAATAGAAGATCACGTAATAGAGGATCATCAAATCCGAGTCGATTCCAGCCCCTTGACAACTTCCCATACTACCAGAATTTCAACCCCAACCTATATCAATATATGACTGGGTATATTGATGTTCGTGGAGATGGGAATTGTGGTTTCAGGGTCATTGCTGACTACCTATATTCAACGAAGAGAGGTGGAAAGATGTCCGTGTAGCATTGTACAATCACATGAAGAATCAAGCACCGGCGAATGGACTATACAAGGCCATTTTTAACGAAGGACCGTACAACGGCATGTTAAGAGCGCTTCATTGGAATTCAGGAGAGCCAGCACCTCCACATAAATGGATGCACACGGAAATGGGGTTGGTGATCGCGACAAGGTACACTTCGATAGTAGTTTTCTACTCTACTGTCTATGGGGGTGCGGCAAGTGCCACATACCTTCCGCTCGATAATTATACCGATCGTGATAGCCCAAGAGGAGAGATCCACATAGGAATTTGCCCCAGGGTCATTTCATAAGGTTCGGCATGGTTCATGACTCCCCACTCCCCCCTGTCTATCCGCAGTGGTTCGCTTATAGAGATCCAAACACTGTCGGACCTTGGATTCATCAATTACAATCTAGGTTAGATAGTTGGATCAACGTTGTACCTTAGTTTTTCTTTAACTTAGTTGTTGTAACTTAGTCTTTCTTTAACTTAGTTGTTGTAACTTAGTTGTTGTAACTTAGTTTTTCTATAAATTAGTTGTTGTAACTTAGTTTCTCTTTAACTTAGTTGTTGTTTTACTCATATTGACTTAAATTTGGTTATTCATCTATTATTTCAAAAAAAAGTGTCTCCCCGTAACATTCAAACTTATTCAACTAAGTTTGGTGAAAAAAAAAATTTGTACTGCGAATAGTAAAGTATTTGCTATTCGCAGTACAAATTAATTTTAAGTCAAATTAATAATATAAACACATAAAAATGTAATATAAACACATAAAAATGTAATCCAACACTTTTTTTTACAAAAAAAGGTTCCTGTATTGATTCCAACAAAAAAGTAACTAGTAAAATTCGCTACTAATCAACTACAAACTACTTCGGTAAATTTACTTTCGATATCATTTTTGAAAAAAAAACACAGCGACACATCATTACATGTGTACAACGTCAATATGAATTAAAAAAATTTTGTACTGCGGTGATTAGTAATTTTTGTACTGCGAATAGCAAACCCCCTTGTCTAATTATTATTATTTTTTCAGCCTATTGTTAGTATAAATATGGGGATATATATATATATATTATATTATAGTTTTGAGTTAAGTAATATATTTTGATGAATTATATTATTCATTTGTTTTTTACATCTCTAAATACAGTTTTTGAAAATAAATGATTTAGCATATTTATAATATATTATTTCTTTTTTATTCTTTAAATAATAAATAAAAATAAATGAAAAAACCCATAAAACTTAAGTAAAATAATATGAAGAGATTCAAACCATGAAAAAACTAAAAACCATAAACCATTTAAATACTTGTAAATCCATGTACTAAATAACCGTAATTATTCTAATAAAATTAGGCTCACATACACTTTATATTGTCTCAACTGACTACAAACCATAAAAAAACCTTCAACGTTTTTAGCATTCATAGGGTGGTTTTCAGGGTGTTTGGGGGCACGGTAATCTTTTTGGCATTAGTTCTACGCTTTATATTGTCGTCACTGACTCGACAGTTTTTTAGGGTTTGTGGTTCAGGATTTAGGGTTGTTAGACCCTAAACCCTGCTACAAACCCTAAAAATGTCTTCGATGTTTTTAGCTATCCTAGGGTGGTTTTTTGGGTGTTTGAGGGGTAGGGTAATCTTTTTGGCATTAGTTCTACACTTTATATTGTCGTCACTAACTCGACAACTTTTTAGGGTTTGTGGTTTAGGGTTTAGGGTCGTTAGACCCTAAACCCTGCACTACAAACCATAAAAATGCCTTCGACGTTTTTAGCTATCCTAGGGTGGTTTTACATAAAGGTGTCCACAAATTCAAATAAATGTTTCCACATGTTCATTTAAACGTTTCCACGTTTCTACAATTCCATGATTATCTATAATGTTTCCACGCCACGAGTACATATAAACATTTCTACTACATGATTATATATAAAAAAATTTATAATTATATATGATGTTTCCATGGCACAATTATATGATGTTTCCATGGCACAATATATAATGTTTCCACAGTTATACATAAAGGAGTCCACGAGTTTAGATAATGTTTCCACTTTTTATTTAAACGTTTCCACCTTTTTATTTAAACATTTCCACATTGTTATATATACGTTTCCACGTTTTTATTTAAATGTTTCCCGTTTCTACGATTCCATGATTATATATAACGTTTCCATGACATGATTACATATAAACATTTCAATAATTATATATGGATGTTTCCATGTCGCAATACGTTTCCATGTTTTATATATAAACGTTTACACGCCATGATTACATATATAGGTTTACAAAATTATATATTCCATGCCACAATTAAATATAACGTTCTACGACATATTTCCACGTCACAATCAAGTATAACGTTTCCACCGTTATGCATAAACGCATCCACGAGTTTATATAAACGTTTCCACGTCTTTATATAAACGTTTCCACGTCTTTATATAAACGTTTCCATGTTTCTCTGATTCCATTATTATATATAAACGTTTCCACACCATGATTATACATAACATTTCCAACATTATACATAAACTGAATTGTTGGAGTTGACTTTACGTATTTATTAACATTTGATTTTTATATATGCACTACACAATGACTTATAACATGAAGGTTAAAAAAATAACGTGCAATATTTTTTAAAAAATATTATACACCACTTTTTTTAATTTCAAAAATAATATAAATATTAGCTTGGTATTTTTTATATTAGTAATTTTCTTAATTTTAATCAGTTGATTGGTGTATTTTGAATTGCTATACTCCATTTTTTACATATATGTATCAACAACAAATATTATAAGATTAGAGAACTATAATACAATAGCGATGTCATTCAGGTTTTTTCTTTAAAAAAGTATAAATATTTAACTTGGTGTTTTTGCATTAATTCAACTTTTAAAAAAATTTCAATCAGGATATATGTTCATCAACAAATATTATCAAATTAAATAAATAATATTTAATAATCATATATACATATAAATATAGTCAAATAATTTTTTTTATATAATTAGTGAATTATTTTATTAATAACTATATTATTACATTATGTTTTATTAAAAGGACAAACAATTACCCTAACATTATAAAAATGAAAAACCAAAAACAAACTTGTATAAAAGTGAGACGTCCAAAGAAAAATAAAAACAATGATAGTGTACAGTGGGGAATACCCCGTAATGTACTTCCTGAGTCCACTGGTAAAACAAAAAACAAACACCACCTTAGTAACAACTACCAACTCACTGTCCGATCCTCCCGTGAGTCCAGAAGCGGCGTACAGCATTACTCAAAAGAAATCGGCCTACAGAGAAAATTCTTGGTGGACAGTCCAATGCAGCGAAACTGAAAGCCAGCGCCGCAGCGATAGTACTGTGGGAGAACTAGAGAAAATGTATTAAAGAAGAACCTTGCCTGAGTGCGACGGTGCCCAGAACGGGGTCGTTGTCGACCCGCCAGAAGTACCCAATAGAAATCCCACCAGGAGTACCCAGAAGAAATCCCACCAGGAGGCGAACGTAATCTTATCGAGGTCGGCTGAGGAGCGAATCCCCAATCGGAACCGAAGAGGTAAGTTTTCGGAAATCATGTTGGTATTTGTTTTTGGAAATTCCAGTTCTCGTTCTGGTTTGGTTGTAAAATTGTCAATGCACTTTGTTGGTATGTGTGCATCTCCGTTGAGGCTGGACCTTTGGTGTTTCTGAATGTCTATTTGAAGAGTGATTGGTGAATTCTGTCGGAGAGCTCAATTAATTTTCACTGCTTTGTTTTTTTTTTTCTGATGATGATGTTGCTCTGACCTCTGAGTGATTAACCTACCTACGAACCAGAGTTGTTAAACTTCGAGATATTTTTATGATTGCGCTGTAATGCTGCTCTGATTTCTTTTTGCCTCTTTTCAATTTGTTGTACCGATTCGTTTCTGTATTTGGATTCCCGGAATAGTTTTCTTTTGTAAATATTTTGCAGTGAGCACATAAGAATCTTTTATCTGTATACCCAGAACTGAAATCTATTACTTCATTCCAGCATCTCTCAAACTGTGCAACCAGTATGTCCAGCGATAACTGGGATCAATATTCGGTCATTGGAGACAAAGGAGAAGTTGGCTTCATTGACTTTGCTGATGACCAGTCTGTGGCCAGTTACAATCCAAGTGAAGAAGGCCCTGTCGAGGTCTCTGTTCCTTTCCCTTTTGTTTGTGGGAAGCCACAGTCAGTTCTGGTGGGTAAGGTGGCAGCGGATTCATTCACAATTACAAATACTACAAATGAGGCGGTAGAGCTATGGTTGAGCATTTATGCCTCCAACCCTGAGGATTCATTCCAGCTGTCTGTGATGAAACCTCCATCTGGCCAGCCGGATGATGTGGCTGATGAAGATTATGTTGGAACATGTTCCATGGAGGACAGAATTTTACGCCCACTTGAGACTCTAACTATTTGGTTATCTTGCCGTCCAAAGGAACTAGGAGTTTATACTTCTATCGTTAACATTGAATATGGGGCTGGTAGAGATGAACGTGTTGTCTTTCTCTTGGCTGAAGACAAAGTTTCTAGGGCTTTAGCTTCAGATAAGCCATACCATAGGGGAAGGAGGAAGAATGCTCCATTTACAGTAAATTCGTATGTCAAGGGTGTTAGGCCTAGTAACCCTGTAAAGCGCCCTTTCAAGAACAAACTTGCCTTGTACCCCATATCTCAGGATGGCCGGGAAGATTTTGCAAATAACCAGATCCCTATATCTGTGATGAATGGTCTATCGAGGAAGAACTATGTATCTTACTTTAAATCCTTACTGATAATGGAAGAGTTGCGATTGGAGGTGATTATTACTTTCTTGCTCAGTCTATGGAATTAAGTAAAATAACATGAAAAAACACAGTTATGGTTTCATTTCTGATCACTGAACCATCCTTAATCATTTAGTGTGCTTGTTGTTAATGAACCTTTTTTTCCCTTCAGGAAGATATGAAGGTCTACGACATGGAGGCTGTCTCTATGAAGAGAGGGGGGCGGTTTTTAACTCTTGAGGTCCCTGGATTGGCTGAGCGAAGGCCCTCTCTTGTTCACGGGGATGCTATTTTTGTTAGAGTAGTCTCCACGAATCCAGATGATGCCCCCGTTTATGAGGTATTTTGTGTTCTTCCTTGAATAAAATGATTGATATGCTCTAAAGCACAACACCTTCTATGAGATAGACAGTGGCCCGTGGCTTGATGAACTAACCTTAACTTCCTGTTTAGTTGCACAACTGCTACAAAATCTATGGGAATCTAGTGAAAATTTGTTGCTATTTCCCTGGTTGTTGGCCAGTTATAGATGTCATTATCCTCCTTTCTGCTTGGAATTTTATTCTAAATATAAGTATATAACATTATTAACCTAAGGCATGTCTTCTTTTTTTTTTTTTAGTAATTTCTCATCTTTAAATGTTCATTCGATTTTCTTTGTTTTCTGGACAGGGGTATATACATCGAGTAGAGGCCGATGCAATATACCTACAATTTGCAGATGAGTTCCATCAGCATCACTCAGAAGATCACATCTATAATGTTCATTTTGCTTACAACCGGGTCAACTTCAGGAGGCTTTATCAGGCTATTGAAGCGGCAGATGCGTTGAGAGCTAATTTCCTCTTCCCATCTGACTATGATTCAATGAGAAGAATAAGGCCGAGCAAATTTGAGTCCATCTCTAATCTCAATGAAGAGCAATCTAGAGCTGTGGCTTTAATAATGGGGTGTAAAGGTGGAGCCCCGTATGTGATTCACGGACCCCCAGGTACAGGCAAGACCAAGACACTAGTTGAAGTGATTCTTCAACTTTATAAAACTCAGCCCAGATCTCGCCTTTTGGTCTGTGCTTCATCAAACTATGCGGCTGATCACATACTTGAGACAATTTTAAACTTGGGGAAGGAAGCTGTCCAGATTAGAGACAATGATGTTTTCAGGCTGAATGCAGCAAGTCGAGCCTATGAAGATGTTGGGCCAGATCATGTAAAGTATTGCTTCTTTGAGGATTTGGTCTTCAAGTGCCCCCCCTTGGATGCTCTTTTGCTTTATAGAATAGTAGTCACAACATACATGAGTGCTTCTGTTCTCCATGCCGAGGGTGTGAAGCGGGGGCATTTTTCCCATATTGTTCTTGATGAGGCAGGGCAGGCCTCTGAGCCCGAGACCATGGTTCCGATTGCGAACTTCTCGAATAAGTATACAGTGATTGTTATGGCTGGAGATCCTAAACAGTTGGGCCCTGTAATTAATTCTAAAATAGCTGAAGAAAATGGGCTGGGAAAATCCTATTTAGAGAGGTTGTTTGAGAGTGATCTCTATAGCAAAGGGGATCAAAACTATGTGACAATGCTGGTGAGGAACTATAGGTGTCACCCTGAGATTCTGTCTCTGCCTTCAAAGATGTTTTATGATGACTTGCTGATTCCTGCTAGAGAATTCAAGGATTGTTTGCCGTGGACAGATCTGTTAACCAACACGGAGTTCCCTGTCCTCTTCTTTGGTATTCAAGGGCTTGATGAGAGGGAAGGGAGTAACCCATCATGGTTCAACCGTATCGAAGCTAGCAAAGTGGTTGAGATCATCAATAAATTAGTTGCGAAGGATGTGGGTGAACAGGATATAGGGGTGATCACGCCATACAGGCAGCAGGTCACGAAGATAAAAACAGCTCTTGAATGCTGTGGTATGGCTGATATTAAGATTGGGAGTGTGGAGCAGTTTCAAGGGCAGGAGAGGGAAGTGATCATTGTATCCACAGTGAGGTCGACCATCAAACACAATGATAGTGATCTGAAGTTTTGCTTGGGGTTCCTGAGTAACCCAAAGAGGTTTAATGTTGCCATGACTCGAGCGAGATCACTTCTTGTGATCATTGGGAATCCTCACATTATATCCCAGGTACACAACAAGTGCACTATTGATTGGTGGAATTTGACTGCTCTACTTCTGTCACACTCTTATATTGTTGAATTCTGGCTTATGTTTTTTTTGTGCGCTTGTGTTTTTGTAGGATCAATATTGGGTTCAGATGCTATGGCACTGTGTGGACAACAACTCATATCAGGGATGTGGTCTTCCAGAGAGGAAGAGCAGCTGCCCTGCCTATGATGCTGGTCTCGTAGAAGATGGAAAAGAATCCAATGGAGGTGCTGGCTCTAACTGGGATGGAGGTGCTGGCTCTAACTGGGAGAGAGGTGCTAGCTCTAACTGGAATGACTGGGGTCCAGAGGAGGCTAATAATAATAAGATTGGAGGTGTGAGGAAGAGCAGCTGCCCTGCCTACTATGATGGTCTCGTAGAAGATGGAAAAGAATCCAATGGAGGTGCTTACTCTAACTGGGATGGAGGTGCTGGCTCTAACTGGGATAACTGGGGATCTGAGGAGGCTAATAATAATAAGATTGGAGGTGAGAGGGCAGATGAGAATGAGGAGATTGGAATGGGAGCATGGGACCCTGAGAGGGCGGTTGCTCCTTCCTTGATGGCATTGAGTTTGGAGGACGAAGTTGGAGGGACCTTGAGCGACAGCAATGAACAACCTAGAGAAGACTGGTATCCAGACTTGCCTAAGCCAGTCAAGG
The DNA here is from genome assembly GCA_023374045.1 of Limonium bicolor. Taxonomy (NCBI): domain Eukaryota; kingdom Viridiplantae; phylum Streptophyta; class Magnoliopsida; order Caryophyllales; family Plumbaginaceae; genus Limonium; species Limonium bicolor. Next base: position 238,179,440 of record CM041780.1, read on the forward strand.
ACGAAGATGAATGGTCTGATGGTTGGAAACTTTGATCGTATTTCTGTATAAGTTATCTGGTAGGGCCTGTAGACCGATAATTCTATGTTTTTGATGAATAGCTACCCACCGCAGAAATAAAGTGATGGGTCTTGAGTTTCCATTTGTCTATAATCCTCAATAGTTTCTCGGGGGAAAAAAAATGCTCTGCCTTGTTTTGACCCTTTTCTTTTACTTGGATGATATGACAAGGGATTGCGGGAGCCATTATTGGAGAAACTGTGGAGTTAGCTTGTTATTCTTTTCCGAAAGTAGTGTAGTGAGATTGAGCCTTGGAGGATTGTAAATGAGAGTGGTTTCAGGTGTGGTGGATTGGGGAGAATCTATTCCAAAAAGGAAGTTAGGGAGGATTGGCTGGATTTGATGGCAGACTGAATTTTTCCTAATCTTTTATTTTTTTTAAATTATTGTTCTTTTATAATTTGAAAATGTGATTTAATAATATTTAATATAAAAATAAAGTAATTGTGTCAGCATCGTTTAGTATAATTTTTTGTAAGGTATCATTCTTATAAAAAAATTAGTAACAAATGATAATAAGAATTATAAGTAAAGCATTATTCATAATTTGACAATTTGGTGGCTTAACCGTAAAATAATTAATATGTGCTAAAAAATATTCTAACTTTTAATCTTAAGACTTGATTATTTATGAACTAAGTTTTAAAAATAGGTATAACAAAGAGAAATATAGGAGTTTGTAGATATAATAACAAATCTATAAAAATGAACTTAATCTTACTAATACAATGTAGACCGAGCAACTAATGAATCATAGTTTTCTTAAATAAATTCATATTTTTTTATGGTAAAGAGTCAAACCCCTACTAGAATGAAGAAAAATCAAATTATTATTGAACCCTAAAAGACTTGAAGATTAAGGCACAATTGAAACCCTAGAACTTCGTAGCCAATTTAGGTTGTCTTTTAAGTCAAAAGTTTAGGGTATCATATTTATTATAATATTCTTTACTCTTTTTGTCAACTTTAAAATTATTTCATTGTTTGCATTTTTGGTAAATTTAGTAACACAAAATTTGATAAGTGACACACTTTTGAAGAAGAGGGGAATAAAAGAGGTAAATTATATTGTATCCATTAAGGATATCCTAAACTTTACATGTTAATAAACCTTACAAGTATTATAACAAGTTATGATTGAAGGGTTTATACAGATGTTATGAATACATTTTTTTATAATAGTGTAGACATCTATATACTTTCAGGATACACTTTTAACCACTGGTGAAAATATTAATCAAATATAGCATGTGTATTTTAAAGGTCGATGGAAAAGGTTATGCACTATTATTTTTTTCATTTTAAACTACTAGTTGATACATGAAGAAATTAAGTTGGATACACTTTGAACTATTGAAGGACATTTTTCAAAAACTCTCATAGATATAATATTTTATAGTTATGAGAAACATTTAACTACTATCACGGATATGCTTCAATACCATGGTAGGAACATTTATCCACTATCATGTATACATTTTAAACTACAGATGATTTTTTCCATAAATGGTATTGTGTACATTTTTACACTATTGATGTAAATATCAATACATGATTATAGATGCATCTTTAGCTATTGACGAAACATTTGTAGATAGTAATGGATACATTTTTAACTTTTGACGGAAAGATTATCAATGATCACACATTATAAACTATTGTTGGATACATTTTATAAATGATCATGTATACCTTTTTACACTACTAATGAAAATATAATCCACGGTTACAAATGCATCTTTTGCTATCGATGGATATATTTGTAGACAGTAATGGATTCATTTTTAATATTCTATGGAAACATTTATCAATTTTTATGAATAAATTTTAAACCTAGTGTTAGTAACATTACCAACTATCATGTGTAGGTTTTAAGTTATTGATTGTAACAAATCTAAATGATCATGTGTACATTTTTGCACTACTGATGAAAGTATAATAGGGGTTGGATGCATCTATCGATGGATACGTTGGTAGAAAGTGATGATACGTTTGTAGATAGTAATGGATACATTTGTAGACAATGACGTTTGTAGAAAGTGATGGATACATTTTAACCTTCCATGGAAACATTTATCAATTATCATGAATATACTTTTAACCTAGTGTTGGAAACATTTATCAACTATCATGTGTACATTTTAAACTACTGATGAAAATTTATGAATGATCACTATACATTTTTATACTATTGATGAATGTATAAAACGTGGTTATGGATGCATCTTTAGCTATCAACGGATATACTAGTATATAGAAATGGATATATTTTAACCTTCTATGTTAACATTTATCAATTATATATCATAGATATATTTTTTACCTAGTGTAGGAAACATTTATCAACTATCATGTGTCCATTATAAGCTACTAGCCAAAGATTCTAATCACAATCGTGTATGTATTTTAAAATACTATAGAAAATACCAACATGTGGTCATTGATGCATCTTTAGAGTAACACCCCTACCTAAATGCCTTTTAATTACCGTCTGCTCGTCGTACATAATTAAACTAATCACAGTGAAAATAAATGATATCACATACTAATGGTGTTACCGCCATCACTCGCCCATACGAGTGATAAAGCATTCAATTTAATAACCGAATACAAATACGAAACATACTGCAGTGGTCACAAGAGATAGATAATAGCAACTTACAATCCCCAATACAATCCTTGATACAACCGTACACGTGAGCAATCAAGTGATAATATAATACAACCTCGGTGTCAATAGCAACCGAGTCCAAAATCATAAATCGTGTATATATCCTAAGAACTATTCCATTAACCAAAAGCTCGCGCCTCTGCATCGATAATCTGCTAAAAACTTGTGGAATCATTTTTGTATGTTTGGAATCAGCCCCTGCTGCGTATGTCACTGTGTAATTGTCATACCCCCTCAGACCCCTCAGTTAATTAGTCTAGAGCTTGCAGTTCATTTTACATGCAATACCGTTTAATAAATAAAACTGTAAAGGATTACATAACATAACCAACCATACAATAATCACACATAACACATACTTCACACATAGCATATCATAATACAATAAAAGCATACTAAACATTCAAGGTGAATATTACGAGTTATATTTACAGTCCATTCTCGTCTCTTGGCCTTTAGGGCACTTAATATTGTTGACCAATTATACGAGATCACTTACTGTTCACATTCAATGTTTAGCTGAGAACCATCTCATGCCTAACGACAGACGTCACGTTAGAGGATGACAAGTCTCTACACCATACCCATATATTCGGCAGGTCACCAACGACAGTAGCCACACTGGTGGAAAAAAACACTTTATACACGACTAAAAAAGGGTCTTATAACACAACCTTTGGCCGTGTTATATGCGGCCGTCATATATAAACAAGTTATATAACACGGCTATGAGCCGTGTTATAAAGTCGATTATATGACACGCTGCACCCAAGTTGTGTTATATAATTCGGTTTTATAACATGGCTATAGTCAAAGCCGTGGTATAAAGTTGGTTGAATCCGTCAAAATCATGACCTTTTATAACACGGCTTCCTTTTAGCCGTGGCATAAAAGCATGTTATATAACACGGCTCTTGATGTAGTGGTGTTATATAACTTGCTTTTATGCCACGACCAATAAGAAGCCGTGTTATAAAAGGCCACCGAATGCTGGACTTTATAACACACATACTCCATAGCTGTGTTATAATCCACATAGGTCAAATACCTTGTAATTCTCAAACAAAATGCACATTTACATGCATTTACAAAAAGTCTAACCAAACCCATATCAACACCTCATTCCAATATCTACACTATCAACACTCGTATCACTATCAACACTCGTTCACATATCATAAGTAGCCATAAGTCTCAACAAAGGTTTACCTAAATACTATTCCAAAGATTTTATACAATTCCTACAAGTGCTTAAGTAAAAATAATCCGAAGTCTTCTCTTACAAATCTAGTTGTTTCTTGGGTGTAAGTAGATGGTTGGTTGTCAAAATATTGATAGACCTACACAAGGAAACAAAATTTATGAGTCAATTAAATGCTAACTTGAGCTTTACAATGTTTAACAGAAAAAATCATCCAAAACCAAAGAGAAAAAGATAAATTCAAGTATAATACCGGTTTCAGAAGAAGAGGGTGAATAGCAGCACTAAATCCATAGATTTATCTTTGCAAGAGGGATTCTGTAGATTTATCTCTACAGAAGAGCAAACAGATGAAGAGAATGAAGAGCAGCGCGTAATATGTACTTTCCTTGTCGCAAGTTTGCAAAAAGTCTTAATCATAAAAAATAGTCCATGCACTCCCCATGTCTATGGACATTTGAATAGTACAGAAAATGCATACCAAAAACATCATAAAAAATAGTTCACGTACTCCCATGTATAGAAACCAATCACGTAGTATGTATGTTCCTTGCTGCAAGAGAGAAGAAGATAAGTTCAAGTATATTACCGGTTCTGGAAGAAGAACATCGATGGTCACAGATTTATCTCTGCAGTAAAAGCTCCACAGATTTATGGCAGCAGTAGTACCACATATTTTAATATCTACAAAGGTGAAAAAAGTAGAGAATGAAGTGCATTATATATTATATATGTTCCTTGTTGCCAGCAATAGTATGAATAAGAGAATGAAGAGCAGCACAAAAAAAAAAGAGAATGTAGCGCAGATTACTAAGACAAAAAAATTATGTATACTAAAATGTGCAAAACTATGACACCCAAAATGTAGGTAAGATTGAGCATATATTTTGAAAGTTAGAACTTGTTGTAACAGGTTTTATTAATGTAGCAAAAACAGAAGCAATTAAAGCTTTTATACTTAAGCATTTTTTATTTTATATACACCATGGCTGGTGTAACTTGTTTCCGTTTAAACATTATTCAAGCTTCTTGTATACTTGAGCATTATTCTAAACATTATTCAAGCTTCTGCTATACTTGTAATTGAAAATCGGAATCAGGAAAATCAACATAAATGTTCACCAAATGGACTAAAGCATTATTCATAGGCTCGTAAATATGCTTCTTGTATACTTCTAATTGAAATCCGAATCAGGAAATCTTAAAACACAATTTGTGTATCTCTTCTTCACGTTTTCTTTTAGTTCATTAATCTGTCTCCAATTCCTCCCAAAGTTTTTACCCATCTAGCTAAGGGTATTAGGAAGGTTTTCAACTCAAAACCAACTCAAAACAACAGTGTTAACACTTCTGAAAGTTCATTTTACAGAAACCAAAACTGTAGAAAGCTGTAAATATCAATTTTGTACAGCTCCTCTTTAAGCTTCCTTTTTGGTTATTAATCAGTCTCCAATTCCACCCAAAGTTTTTACCCATCTAGCTAAGTGTATTAGGAAGGTTTTAAACTCAAAAACAACCCAAAACAACATTGTTACCACTTCTGAAAGTTCATTTTACAGAAACCAAAACTGCAGAAAAACTGTAACACTAATTTTGTACAGCTCCTCTTCAAGCTTACATTTAGATTATTAATCAGTCTCCAATTCCACCCAAAGTTTTTTCCCAACTGGCTAAGTGTATTAGGAAAGTTTTAAACTCAAAAACAACCCAAAACATCATTGTTAACACTTCTGAAAGTTCCTTTTACAGAAACCAAAACTGCAGAAAAAACTGTAACACTAATTCTGTACAGCTCCTCTTCAAGCTTACATTTAGATTATTAATCAGTCTCCAATTCCACCCAAAGTTTTTTCCCAACTGGCTAAGTGTATTAGGAAAGTTTTAAACTCAAAAACAACACAAAACATCATTGTTAACACTTCTGAAAGTTCCTTTTACAGAAACCAAAACTGCAGAAAAAACTGTAACACTAATTCTGTACAGCTCCTCTTCAAGCTTACATTTAGATTATTAATCAGTCTCCAATTCCATCCAAAGTTTTTTCCCAACTGGCTAAGTGTATTAGGAAAGTATATGTAAGGGAGATTATTTGTGTACATGTAAGATGGGAAAGGAAGAGTATGAGAAAAAGGTACAAATATAGGATGGGAAAGAGGTTGAGAATGAGGTTGAGAAATAGGCCGAGAAGGAGATAAACATAACCAACTATTAAAATTCTACAACCAAACAATATAGTATATATAAGTCAATCAAGGACAAGCATTTTACAAAACAAAAGGGCTATAGCATTAAAAAAACCTTGATGAATTCCCGAATGTACTGAGTAATTAATATCTCTTCACGGTTTGTACAATTCTCAACAGCAAACAAAACCTACCACGAAACAAAAAAAAACAATGGTACTGCGTAATTAATTACACTACTAGGGAAATGGTATTTCAAGTATGAAATTAACCTTCTTAAACAAATTCACATCTAATTCTGACAAAATGAGAACATACACCAAAAAAAGGATCTGTTAACTTGTTTGTAGTCATTGCCAAGCTAAGAGGGTGAAGAAGAAGGAGGCATTCGGGTGGTGTTAAGCTCAAGAGAAAGGATAGGGCTATCCACTTCTAATCTTCTTCCTCCTGCAGGGGAAAAGGAAACATTAGAACAATATTTGTGTTCTTTTGTCATCGTAGATTGCTCACAAAAAAGAAACATTTTCTGTCAAGGACAAACAAGGTTCAAAGTAAAAGAAGAGGAAAAGATAAACAAGAAATCAGTACAAAATTGACTGAACTTGTACCCTCTCCGATCGGTCAGTTTCTTTCTCCTGTTGAAAAGAAAGATATGTAATGAAAACAAAACAAAAGACAGAAATGGTGGAGACAAACAGAACTTTGAGGCATAAAAACCTCAATTAGCAGTGGCTGCAGTAGAAAGCAGAAAACAGGAAAGAAAAAGTGAGAGGAAGAAAAGGAAGCTAGGCTAGTAGTAGCAACTTACAAGCTATAGCTAGTGCTGCTGCTTGTCAAAGAAGAATCTGACTAGTTTCCTTCTGTATATAGATTCACTTTTGCAAACTCACTCCAAAACTTACAAAATCTGCCTGAGGGCGAAGCAAAACTAGTGAGTAACAATACCCCACCCACCTTAGAGGTGAAACAGAAGCGTAAGAACCTAGCAAACAAAGAACGTCATATTGCTCAACCAACAGATAAACAGATAAGTGAATAAGAAACTCACACAGAGTGAGAGAACCCAGCAATGTACCTCACCAACTAAGATATATGTCTGCTGCATCTCCTTCAAACAGCAGTTCAAGAATTTACATTCTACTAATCAAACGATTCAGCAATAGTTGTTTTGGAACAGAATTTAATCCGATGACTTTAAATAACAACGCAATCATCGTACTTGATTACACTTCTACTATTGTAAGTAATTATAATATTCTTCATAACAAACACCAAATGAATAATGCAACATTATTCATAAGCCACGAACATTGTATGGGCATGGCAACATGTTAGTAGACAGTCATTCAGTGATTTAATAAAATAACAATCACCGTCCACAACTATTTTACAACATTTATCCAACAAGAGTTTCAGCTTCTATTAGAAGGGTAGGCATTGATATGATGATAAACATAACAATATCAAGTAAAGGATGTCCTTTCAAACCTGAATGAGTACCTTCAAAAGAACCCTTGTCACCAGAGCAAGCTGCATCAAAATTACTTGCAAAAAACCATGAGTTGTTATTGACATTTCACAACAGCCAGAAAAGAATAACGTACATAATAACCAAAATAGTTAGTTCACCATATTCCAATCATTTATCAGATAGCTCGCCGTTAGTGAGTGTGCTGACAATACTCATTACATCAAATGTCTATCTACGTTTAGATATTATAAGCAACAACCAAAGAAAAGATAATGAGCATCTCACCCTTACCATCTCATATAATACGCCATAGTTATAGAGATTGCTCTTCAAACCTAGCTACAACTAGCCCGGAACTCCACAAAGGTTAGTTACTCTTCTTTGTACACCAACAGTGTGAACTAGCAGGGGGCGGGGGCAGAACAACTTTATGTAGGCAGTTGAAATCAAATACTTCTATCGAACTAAAATGAGCAACAATAATAGTCTCCCATCCATAACTCGATATCTCCCAATTGAAGCAACGCAGCTATAAAAGCATAGAAGTGGTTGACAAACACAAGAGGAAATTGAAACGAGCTCAAGCGTTAAACCCAACCTCAATTTAGAATCTCAGTTTAAAAACTAGAAAATCCGAAAATCGAAAGAAAGTGAGGAGATGTGCTCGACATGGACAAAAAAGAAGAGCCCGAACAGAAGTTGCAAAAATTCATCCGGAACGACTACCCCATGAGTGGAACGGTATCATTATTTGTAGATAATGTCAAAGAAAGACGAAAACCGAATCGATATCGATTAGGGCAGGCGAAGGAATATGAAACGCAAATAATAAAATCACAAAGTGTACCGGAAAAACTTGTCAAACAGAAACCACAAAATTCACAAGGAAACAAAACATGGGATAGTGGGAATTGGGGGAACCAACCTGATGAATAGGAGGGTACATAGAATTGGTGCAAACGGGGCATTCCAGGAGCTCATGAACACTGGTCGCCGGGTGGCCAGACGAATTTGAATTGGCGCCGCTTCCGTTATTGTGAGCCTTCGACGTCCCGAACGGGTGATGGTGGGGATGGGAGAGATGATGGCGCCGCTTCCGTTATTGTGGTCGAAGAGATGAAGCCGAGATGAAGTTGGTGGTGGTCGAAGTGCTGAAGGCGAAACAATGGTGGTGGCCATCGAAGAGCTCGAGAGGAGGTGGCGACTGAAGCACTGGAGGCGAGAGGAGAATGAAAATCGGTCGCAGGGTTTTTTTGAGAGAGGGAACGAAACAGCGAACATGACGAGGAAGAGGTCGAGGGCGGTATTATTAGACAGACCTTATAACACGGCTTACTGTAGGCGTGTTATAAAACTCCTGGAACGCAGTCGTTTCAACACTTTATTAAAGTCTCGTTTCCTATTATTTTATAACACGGTTATATGTAACCGTGTTATAAGATATTAAAATTTGTATTTTTTAAGAGGGATTTTTCAGCGCCGAAAATATTTAACTTTTTGATCTTATAACACGGCTACCTATATAGCCGTGTTATAAAATATAAAAAAATTGTATTTTTTTAAGCGGGACTTTTCAGCGCCATAAATTATGGACTTTATAACACGGCTGAATGCTTAGCCGTGTTATAAGACTCAAAAAATTTTGTTTTTTTCTTTAAGCGTGATTTTTCAGCGCCGCAAATATTTAATTTTTTGATCTTATAACACGGCTACCTATATAGCCGTGGTATAAAATCGGGTTTTATAACACGGCTGATGTCTAGCCGTGGTATAAAATAGGGCTTTATAACACGGCTGATGCATAGCCGTGTTATAAGATATATTATTTTTGTTTTTTGTTTGGCGGGATTTTGTAGCGCTGTGGAGGGTGATTTTTCGGTATGAGGGGGGTCTATCTAAATATGGTCTGGCTAAGAAGCCTAGATCCTAGAAATTGTCATTCTGTGGAGGGATTGTGGACGGAGGATCTTATAACACGGCTATTTCTTAGCCGTGTTATATGAGCACGATAGCCGTGTTATATAATATTATATAACACGCTTACGTCATAGCCGTGGTATAAAGCCCTGTGTTATAAGACTTTTTTTCCACTAGTGCCACCTCCAACGGTGGAGTATCCGACCAATGAAACATCTAGCACCATTAGAATTTATATTGAATGAAAGGACCTATACGCAGACATCCTTTCAATAGTTTGTGATCACAATGCGCACCAAGAGCCATATCCCCTTGGATTTCTCCACACACTTCCTTCATATACAAGTCATTGATGATTAAGGTCTCTTAATCTACATACCTAAGTCTCAACTTAGGTTTCAGTGAGTAACATTTCGAATGTAAAGTCATTAAGGACTTATACCTAGAATCTCTAGGTTATTTATACCATTAGAATGTACAATAATAAGAGTGGATTTTCTTAAACCGTTGCCTACATCTAAGTATATTCTTAGAATTCTTGGATAATATAATTCATAATTATCCTTCACAATGACGTTTTCTTGTTACGTCTCCTATCTTAACTTATGATATGATTGATTTGACTTAGTCCAGTTTATGGATACAAACAATTAATATTGCATAATCGTAGCAATAAATCAAGGCAACAATATATACATAATCATGCATTATATTCCATACAATCATACAATTAATCTTATCACATATTCTCACACATCCAAACTGAGGAAACCCTTAGAGACAACCGGATCACATAACAATATACTGTTCACCTACGGTGAGTGTGCAGAAGTCCCGTCCTGGGTCTGGACTCTATCCACTAAGATTTGGAATACGCATAACACTACGTATCAATATCCTATGATCTTAATTACATTCGGTATTTTCAAATAATTGCTAATCCCCCCAGTAATTAACCCCGTGATTAACTAGTAGTTATTACTCGGGTTTTCAAATGAGTTTAGGATTAGTTAAGTCAATACTTTAATTTATATATTAACGGCATTATTGTATCTATTACAACTTAATATTTAGTCCTAATAACCTACCTCATTTATCACTAAAGTCCTCTACCTTTCCTGACAGCAGGCCTACGGTTCCCTAACCGTTCCCCGACTAGTCAGTCTACCAAATACCAAAAGTATTAAGTTGATTACGTAGTTTAACTCTCTCTCTCTCTCTCTCACACACACACACACACACACACACCCCACACACACACACACACACCACACACACACACACACACACACACACACACACACACACACACACACCACCACACACACACACACACACACACACACACACACACACACACACACACACACACACACACACACACACACACACACACACACACACACACACACACACACACACACACACACACACACACAACACACACCACACACACACACCACACCACACACACACACACACACACACACACACACACACACACACACACACACACACACTCAGATGTACACCATGTGACTCTTGCTTATACTTGTTGTTCTTCTTTTTCATGTGTATCACTTGCTTGTTCAATGTGACATGCATTGAATATATATATATATATATATACGCAAGTTAACTTATAACGACCAAACTATGATGAGCTATAAACTAGGAGACGATTGCCTCTTGTTCCAAAAAAGGATAGCTCTGCACAAGGTAGGCTGATCTTCAACTTGATTGTAGGCGTATCCCTGACACGTGTCACTCACTGGTTGGACACATTGGAGGCAAGAGTTCAGGTGGTCGATGGCTTTTGTGATGTCCACTTGCCTAGTCTGATGGCTTTATAAATGCTGCGTAATTAATGCCTTTTTATACAAGTTTATGTCTTGTTATCTTGTTCATAATTGCTTTATCTTCCATAAGCCTTTGTCAAGAACTTTACCAACTTCTATGTGAATGCATGTGTTGTTGGTTCACCTGTTCTTGATTAGTATATTGAGGTATTTTAAACATTTCTAATGCTGAGAGTCATTGGTGTGTTATTCTAGTGTCCCGTGTATACTAGGAGCTCTGTTGAAGCTCCGCAGACAGGTTGGGCACTAGTCATGATCAGAGTGTGCTAGCAACCTTGCGTGCTAAGCCACTCTTTCATTTGTTTACCTGATCTTTATACTTAGACAAACATGTAGATAAACTACACATGTTTGCTATCATTAAAACCTAAGGAACTTGACTTAACAGATCAGAAACTAGTGTTATATTGTTCAAAGGGTATGCCATTAATGGATATACGTACTACATTGCACGACAAGATGCTAAGTCATTAAACCAGAACAAAGGGGTAAAAATAGAAGCTGCAGTCACTGCATACCAAATCGGTAACCGATCTCAACCATTAAGTAGCTTTAGTTGGTATTATGGTGTTATGGGGATATTTGGGAACTAGACTACCACGTTGATTCTTTTCTAGTGTTCTACTGCAAATGGGTAGAAAATTGACGTGGATACCAAAATGACAGAGGTCTCACTCTGGTTGATCTTTCATGTGTCGGCTATGAGAATGATCAATTTGTCCCAGGAAAGGTTTACGATCAAGTGTGGTATGTTCAGGCCCCGAAAGACTATAGATGGTCTGTTTTTCTTCGAGGGAGAAGACATGTTTGATTGAAAATGAAAACAATGAGATGAGAATGAGAGGATAGACGAAACAAACTTGTTTTCTACAGGATTTGGGGTTTTGAATGATGATTTGCCAAATGTCTCTCTTTACACAAGGTCTGACCTAAGGGTGTTTGGGTTGAAAATTCAAAATGATCCTAAGTTTTTGTATCAGGTATATATGTTCTAAGTTCGATAGGTCATCCTTTTTGTACTTTTTGTAATGTAATCTTAACTATTTTTTATTGGTATGTGTAATGTTTTTCTCTATCTGTCTTTATCTAATGTTCGTCTATTTTTTCCACAGTGGATGATCACCCGATGGATGATCTAGTTGGATAGTTCCTCACAACTGGAGAAGCTGAGCCACCATAGCAGGAGAAACCAGCTAAGAGGGTCACATGTGGTGGTAAGAAGGCTCAAAGAAAGTTTGCATAGGAGGCTAGGGTTGGACCTTCCAGCAAACCAAAGAGCCAAAAGCTACTTCATCATCTGAAACATAACCAAAAGGCGGGGCCCCATAAGAGTGCTAAAGGAAAATATAGGCTTCCATGAAGCCGGTGCAGTTCAATGAGTACCAGCCACCAAACGGGCAGTGGAAGAAGGATTTCATTGCTTATGCGGGTCATCTGGTTAAGATGTACTGCAATATCAATCACGATTGGAGGCAGGTGCCTCAAGCATTGAAGGACACCATGTTTGAGCTCCTTCAGGTATATGTTTATTTTAATAGAATGTTAGTTCTAAACTATAAGAGTTTCTCATTATGTGTCCTATGAGCCTCGGGTTTTTGAACCTTTATCCTATGTTGATTGTGTTAATTAGGATCTTATTAGGTTCTAAGTCCACTTATAACCTAAGCTTAACAACTATTTTATGAAATAATAATCATTAAAACTAGGGTTAGGCCATTGGAACCTATTAGGAGTTACCACATAAGTTTTAACCTAAATAAACTTAGAAAGGTAAGAGTTCGGGTTCCAAGGCTTGGTAATATAGCTTTTCCGGATCCATTGCCCTTGAAGCTATTTTTCCTTAACTTATATCATAAAGGCTTATTATAATGCCTAATTAACCTAAGTGTGCAAGCTTTTTTTTTTTTATGTTTTTAAACATTTTTAACTGAAATTGTATATAAAAATTGAAATGACCTAAATTAAGGTTTCTGATGTGGAATTAGGTCAAATTTCTTTGCCGTTCATGACCGCGAATCCTAATCTATCAAATAAATCAGAATATTCAAATTTGTAAAAGATTGACAAATTTTGAAGTGTTCGGGGCCACGGACAGGGTGTCCATAAGTCCAAAATTTATCAGAAAAATTAATGATAAATTAAATATTTAAGTTTTGGTGCCGTTCGTATGTGGTCTGAGGTCTTGGACAGGGCGTTCGTGGTCTCAGACATGTCATCCCGTGATCCCGGGCCATCACCGAATGGTGGTTTTAACAAGGTTCCTGACGGTTTTTTAGCTCAAATTTTATGGGTAGGTAGCTTAAAGATTGTAAAGCTATAGGTGACTAAAAATTTTCAATTTGAAGTCAAAATTAGCATGAAACTTAGAAGACAAGTAAACATATATATAATTAAGAAAACTCAGAAACACATAATTCGAACTTGATTTTTGGTTGGAAATTGAAGTGAGGAGTGTGTGGAGTTTCTAGGTTTAAGAAATTCGAGTTGTCTAACCTTTTTTGAATGCTCCAATGATTTGTTTCTTTAGGTCGGGATTCCTTGATCGGTTTGTCGGTTATCCTCTAGTTGGGCAACAGCTTCCAGCTTCTGGCTCCTTCTTCCTTGGGTTATTTTCCACACTTTTGTTTTGATTTTGTGGTGTTTTTATGCTTTGAATTTTGATAGGAGAAGAAAGATTCTTTTTTAGTGGTTTGGGGATGATTTCGGCAAACTTTCGGTTTAGTAGGATTGGAAAACGTGGGAGGCAGGTTTGGAAAGCTTGGTTCTGACCTTGATAGGGTTCTGAATCAAGTTTAGGTCATTTAGGGAGGGTTATTTTTATAGAAAAAGGGTTGATCAAAAGATACAAGAAATTTTCTATCAAAAACCTAAGGAAAATCTAATTTAACTAAATTGGTTGTAGGTTGACAAAAATTCTGATAATTTAACCGTAGATAAAGAAAGATTATCATGAATTTTGAGAGTTTGAATGGGGGTCATTTTGATAACTAACTGATTTAATAAAAATGTTACAGTCTGGCATCTCCCATAATTCATAACTTATCATTGGAAATTTGAAATTTCAAAATTCCAACCGGGTTATTCTCTAAACTTCATCTTGTATCATGTGTTAAATTTTAGGAAATTATGACATGATTGGGGTATTTTCCTGAGGAGAGAAAAACTTACAATAATGTTTGAATTTCTCTTAAAACTGTTAGTTCAAGGTTCAAGATGAAATTAATCAGGTTTATGAATGTGTTTAGTCATGTCAACCATGTGATCATTTTATTATAATGTTTGGATACCTTTTATATCTTTTTTGAGGCTATTTTATGTGTAAATAATTAAGGAAAGTAGCTTATAATATGAATTAAAGGCTATATTTCTAGAATAAAAATAATCTAAAGTTTATGAAATGCGTTTTATAATGACTATGGTGTTTAAAAGTATTTTTAGATGGTGGACAAGTCATATGAAAATAGAAAGTCTCGAGAAAGTCCTTGGAAAATCCTGACTTGTGATAAGCCGCAGACTTATCATATTTTATGCACTAGATTTAGTATTATATTTATCTAAATAAAGTTATATTTATGTTATTTATGCTTATTATGTGTTAAAGTATAATATTTGTATAAATTTATTTTTTATGAGTTTTCTGTGCAAGGAATGATTTTCTAGGCAAAAGTTAATTGAAGTCGGACTCCATGCCGGGTTTTTTCTGCACGGCATAAGCACAGAACTGAAAAGAGTCCTTGCCGGACCTAATGCCGGGTAGATTCCATTCGGCATAAGTGAAGAGTCGCCACGGTTGACCAATCGATAGCAGTTATTGACCGTTGGTGAAAAGGATGATGCCGGGTGTGATGCCGGGTATCTTCTACCCGGCATATGCACTGTTTAGCACGGAATTGACGGTTTCGACCGTTAACAGTTGGGCGCATTTATCACTGTGCCGGCTACTGGTGACCCGGCACGACGCCCGGCAACGACACATTTAATGCCTATAATAGGCCGAGGAAGGCAACAATTTGACACACTTCAACACCATATTATACTTCATTCATTATCCATTTCCGCCCACATTCCAAGTGTTGGTGTCCAAGGCATTTCTACGGATCTATCCACGAGAAGAAGAGAAGATCTTGTCAGGGTTGAGGCTATAACCAATCTCCTTCTCCCTTATGTATTTCTTCTTTATTTGAGTGGATGGTGAAGTAGAAATCCTTGTTAGTTCTTGGTTAGGGATGAATTCCTTCTTGTAAACACTATGATATCTCAATATAATTTCAAGCGTTCATTAGATATTGGTTCTTATTGCAAGGGAATTAGTTGATCCCTCATTCCCTTTGTGCAAATCCTACTTGAGGAAGAAAAGCCCAAGAGTAGGATAGGTTAGACTAATCTTAGTGGTCTTTGATGTTCATCTATGATTTAGGGTTAGCATAAGAGATTTCGAATTAACCCATCTTCCCCCATTTCCTTGTTCATCGTGGCGTGATATATGCTCGATTTGTTAATAGGGATGAGTTTCTTGTTGTCAGACCCGAAGCAAGAGAATGGTTTTCACATACGAACGTGCCGGGTGCACTGCCGGGTCTCCTGTGTCCAGCACATTCAACGTCTTTGAATATGCCATGCATCTGGTGTCCGGCAGGATGTCCGACGCTTTCAAGTTGTTTGGTTAAGTTCGAGTTTTGAAGTTCATTGCGTGATCATACTGTTACTTGGTGATTTAATCCCGAATCTAGGACAAATTATTAGTAAGTTAGTTTATTTTCTTAGTTTAGAATCAACCTTTACTTTTCCCCCTTGTCTTAGAATAGGTATTACCGGATTAGGACTAATTTTCTATAAGTCCCTTGGGTACGATACTCTCGGTCGTAATATATTTACACTATACTCCGACCGGGTTTTATTTTGCTACCCGTAGTAGAGTTGTAGGTTTAGTTATTTGTTTTATTCTTTTGTATATAGTTTTATCCCTACAATTTTCTCGTTAGCAAATTGGCGCCGTTGCCGGGGACTTGGAATTAGTCCAAGTCCTAAATTCGGTAAAAACGCCTTATTCTTTATTCTTTGATTCTTTAATTTATTTTCGCCCTTAGTTGTGCAGATTTGGATATGCCGTGCATCTTGCCGGAAATCAGTT
Source organism: Limonium bicolor (assembly GCA_023374045.1). Taxonomy (NCBI): domain Eukaryota; kingdom Viridiplantae; phylum Streptophyta; class Magnoliopsida; order Caryophyllales; family Plumbaginaceae; genus Limonium; species Limonium bicolor. The sequence goes on from CM041780.1 coordinate 238,195,933, forward strand.
ACCCGGCATACTCGGAGGAAGTCCGATGCCGGATAGGTTTTGCCCGGCATCATGTCCGGCGTGTTCAAATTGTTTTCAAAATTTCGTATATTGTTAAATTTTAACAAATCTGAATGTATTCTTGTCTGCTCCTTTCGTTATTTCTCTCTTATATTAGTCCCTATACTATGTTTCTTTATTTTGAATTTCGATTTTTGCGCTTGCCGTGTATTGTGCCGGGTTTTCTACACACGGCATTTCGGAGGAAGTCCTATGCCGGACAGGTTGTATCCGGCTCGTCACCCGGCATGTTCAAATTCTCTCAATATTATTGTCGTAAATAGGAGGGACAGTTAGGAATGATTAGACCTGGCAATTTTGACCCAACCCGAAACCCAACCCGAACCCAACCCATATTTTTGCGGGTTAGGGTCTTGAGTATTGACCCATCTTTTTTTGGGTTGGGTTAGGGTAATAAGCTAAATTTGTGGGTTGGGTTAGGGTAAAGATCATAACCCATGACCAACCCGAAACCCGAAAATATATTTGTTAATAATTAATTCACAATTATATATATATATATATATATATATATATATATATATATAGATATATATATATATATTATTTCCAGAAGAAACCGTACCTTAGCCTTAAGCCCAAGTGTAGTTGGACTATCCCATCTTAATAATATCACATACTTTTAACTAAACAAACGGCCTAACCAGCTTTATATCAAACAAAGGGCCCAACCAGACCTTAACATAATGTTTGAAAACTCAAAATACTCTCGACTTGTAGACTGACATCCATTTTTCTCTACGTCATTGTTCATGTCTATGTCGCTCTTCGTCTCTGCCCAAGGTTTGTTTTTCTTATTCTCACTGCCATAGTTGTTTTGAGAACATATGTATGTTTATATTATCTAGAATGGTGAACAAAAGTAGGTGATATGTATTTTTGTAAGTAGGATCTTGATTATAGACCTCTTAGTGATTTCTGAAGCCAACAATACGGATATCGTGCTGCATAGAAGTTCCTCAATGTTGGTAACGATTAAGTGATTGTGATTTTACTTTCTCAAGCATGAGCACTCATTTTAAACAGGTGTAATTATTTTTAAAACTATTAGTCATAGTTTGAGACTTTGAGCTCTCAGTTTATAATTTTTCTAACTTTAGAAGATTTGTCTTTAGTATATTTCTCTAATGTATAATGAAGATTTTCATTTTCGTTCCCTCTTATTAAGGGAACTAGATCATGTGCATATCTAGATAGGATTCCTCCCCAACAGTGGTAGAGTTTTATGCTCAGATTGATAAATATAAACTTATGGAAAAAGTACGTGTTATTCTATTCATGGGAAATTGGTGTAGTACTTTTACATTCTTTGCATAACATGAAATTTGTTTAAAGTTGGGTCGATCAAGCAAGATTACTTTCTTCCTTTTGTTTCATCCTAATTAGTTAGCACTGGATGTTTTTTTATTAAAGTCTACTCCTAATCCGTCTAAATTATTGTATGCTTAAAAAATGGGTTGGGGGGGTTGGGTTAGGGTTGAAGGATTTTAAACGGGTTGGGTTAGGGTCATGACTTTCTGACCCATCCATTTTTGGGTTGGGCATGGGTTGATGATATTTTAAATGGGTTGGGTTAGGGTTGATATCAACCCGACCCAGCGACCCAAATTGCCAGGTCTAGGAATGATCTCCTCTTGCATCTATATTGATTATCTTTCTCACTTAATGTCTTTAATTAAGTTAATTTTTCGATTTTTGTTCACGCCGGGCAACATGCCGGGTTGTATAAACCCGGCAATAGTGGAGGAAGTCCAGCCGGGTAAGAGTCACCCGGCACTATGTCCGGTAGAACCAAAACTTTATTTTTCCTTGTATTTTCGTAAGTCTAAATATAAATATTATTTCTTTTATTTTTACGAAATATTATAACATTTTTCTTTTGCTCCTCCTGAAGTTATCCAAGTGAATGCTTCTTCGGTCAACGAATTCTCCTGAAAATTTAGCCAACTTTGATCCGGAGATCGAGAGAACCCTGCTTCAAACTTTAAGGCAACAACGAACCCTACAAAAAGCGATCCTACACCAATGGCAACACCTACCGTCCGAAATATAAACCGGCCTTCTAACCAAGGCCAAAAGCCTGCAATCGACCTTCCTCTCCTTCCACAAAACGAGTACGATGAATGGCAAAAACTCAAGCCATATCATCAAATCCGATGCATCAAGGAATTGGGTTTGTTTGACGGGTCAAATCCGGACGATGCTTTGCTCCACGTCACCAATTTCTACAGCACACAAACAGCCTAACCTCCACAAACAACGTCCTCCAATATGCCAGGCTTTCCCTCTTCCCCCATAGCCTTGCAGGGAATGCCAGCAAGTGGTACCACAGTCTAACCCCCAGTACCATCACCACATGGGAGGACATGGCAACCAAGTTTTATGACAAGTTCATGCCTCCAAGTCGCACTCTGGAGATGATCGCCGAGATATACAACTTCAGACAACCTAGCTCGGAGAACATCTGTGAGACTTGGACAGATTCAAGGGGTTGCTGCGCACATGTCCACACCACGGCCTCACCAAGGAACAACTATCTCAGTTGTTTTACAAGGGATTGGTCAACCAATGCAAGACCATGATCCTTTCCTCCCTTGGTGCAGACATATTGAAGAAGCCTGGAGATCAATTCCTTAGTGGAGTTGAATCTCTTTGCGAAGAGATTAGAGATTGGGCCACAGGTGGAACCAGGGATGGTACCGCTGGTTTATTTCGAGTGGAAGAGGGCGACTCCAAATTCGACAAATTGATGCAAAGTCATGAGCAGTTGTTGGAGAGCAATGCCCAGACGTCAACGAAGGTTAGTGCTCTACAGAAAGTGGTGGAGCAAATAGCAATGAACAAACTTCCTCAACAAGCGAACGTGGTTAGTGCACGACCGCACGCTTCGAGCCCTGCCATTCCAGACTTTCAGAATGTTGAGGAAGTCAACTATGTGAGTAACCAAGGGTATCGGCAGCCATGGCAACAGGGGAACCAACCCCTCAACACTTCCAGAGTCAAGCCGGCTACCAGGGAGGTCCAAGGCAATACAGACCATCCCACCCTGCATCATCATCAGAGGCTGAAATGGCTGAACTTCGTGACATGATGTCAGCCCTAATGAACAAAACCCAGGATACTCAAAACGAGATCTCGACCATTCGCAAGGAGCACAAATCGTTGCAGTTGCAACTACAGCAACTTCTGATGCAACCACGACAGCAAGGTCAGCCCCCGTCCCAAACGCAAACCAATCCACGGGAGCATGCGAATTCGGTCACCATTCTACCTAGGATCTCCAAGGATGCCAAATAGCCTAAAAGGCTAAGTGTAGGGCAGTTCCTCCTCACGCCTTCACTATCAAACAGGGGAGCCCTTTGTATCATTTAATTTTTCTCTTTTTATTTTATTTTATTGTTTTTAAATTGCTTTCATTATAGTTGTTTCACGTTTCAAAAAAAAAAGTTTTACTTATTCGTTTTCTTTCGAACACTGGGGACAGTGTTCCTGCCAAGTGTAGGGCAGGGACCCCCTTAAAAAATAAGTTTTTTTTTATAATATGCATAAGTTTTGCGTTTTATTCAATGTTTTACTAAACTTTTTACATGTTTTTGATTAAGATGAGATTAGGAATGACTAAAAGCTTGTTCTCTCAAGAGGTAAGCTCTCTAATGACTTATAGATTCCTGTTTTTAACTCTTTGATTCTTTTTGTTTAACATGAGTACATGATCTTTCTCCTAATTCTTTCCTTTATGTATTTATGGGTATTTATTTCTTTTCTTTTCAAATTGTGAAAAATCTTTTGGGTGAAATTCTTAAATAGGGTTTTTGTGAAAAAAAAGAAGAAAAGAAAGAAAAAAAATCTTCTTCCAAAGGAAAAGCATTATATTCCTTGAGGTTGCAGAAATGCCTCAGAATAAAAGCAAGAAACGAGAGTTTTTCCTTTTATTTTTCTCCTAAATTCCCCGTTCTTCAATGCAAAAAAATCATGGTTGATTCAGAAACCCTTGCAAAATAGGGCTGAATAATAAAAACCATCGATGGGTGTCTTGGCCACATTCAGAAACTCTTGAAAAATAGAGCTGAATGATGGAAACCGGAAAAAGGAGAGATTACAAATCCCTTATGTAAAATAACCCAAAAGTTTTTGATCGGTTTTGAAAAGTCTTTATTTTATACCCATTAGTATGTTTTGATAGAATAAGGTAGAGTAAGTGATACGTGTGAAATGGAGTCAGAGAGTTGAGAATATTTATCTTATTGTCATTCGAGAGTTTATCTGTTTTGTGCATAAGTAATTGGTCCTTTCTAATCTTGTTTTGCTCGAGGACTAGCAAAAGGTAAGTGTAGGGCCTTGATAAGCCGCAGACTTATCATATTTTATGCACTAGATTTAGTATTATATTTATCTAAATAAAGTTATATTTATGTTATTTATGCTTATTATGTGTTAAAGTATAATATTTGTACAGATTTATGTTTTTATGAGTTTTCTGTGCAAGGAATGATTTTCTAGGCAAAAGTTAATTGAAGCCGGACTCCATGCCGGGTTTTTTCTGCACGGCATAAGCACAGAACTGAAAAGAGGCCTTGCCGGACCTAATGCCGGGTAGATTCCATCCGGCATAAGTGAAGAGTCGCCACGGTTGACCAAGCGATAGCAGTTATTGACCGTTGGTGAAAAGGATGATGCCGGGTGTGATGCCGGGTATCTTCTACCCGGCATATGCACTGTTTCGCACGGAATTGACGGTTTCGACCGTTAACAGTTGGGCGCATTTATCACGTGTGCCGGCTACTGGTGACCCGGCACGACGCCCGGCAATGACACATTTAATGCCTATAAATAGGCCGAGGAAGGCAACAATTTGACTCACTTCAACACCATATTATACTTCATTCATTATTCCATTTCCGCCCACATTCCAAGTGTTGGTGTCCAAGGCATTTCTACGGATCTATCCACGAGAAGAAGAGAAGATCTTGTCAGGGTTGAGGCTATAACCAATCTCCTTCTCCCTTATGTATTTCTTCTTTATTTGAGTGGATGGTGAAGTAGAAATCCTTGTTAGTTCTTGGTTAGGGATGAATTCCTTCTTGTAAACACTATGATTATCTCAATATAATTTCAAACGTTCATTAAGATATTGGTTCTTATTGCAAGGAAATTAGTTGATCCCTCATTCCCTTTGTGCAAATCCTACTTGAGGAAGAAAAGCCCAAGAGTAGGATAGGTTAGACTAATCTTAGTGGTCTTTGATGTTTTCATCTATGATTTAGGATTAGCATAAGAGATTTCGAATTAACCCATCTTCCCCCATTTCCTTGTTCATTTCGTGGTGTGATATATGCTCGATTTGTTAATAGGGATGAGTTTCTTGTTGTCAGACCCGAAGCAAGAGAATGGTTTTCACACACGAACGTGCCGGGTGCACTGCCGGGTCTCCTGTGTCCGGCACATTCAACGTCTTTGAATATGCCGTGCATCTGGTGTCCGGCAGGATGTCCGACGCTTTCAAGTTGTTTGGTTAAGTTCGAGTTTTGAAGTTCATTGCGTGATCATACTGTTACTTGGTGATTTAATCCCGAATCTAGGACAAATTATTAGTAATTTAGTTTATTTTATTAGTTTAGAATCAACCTTTACTTTTCCCCCTTGTCTTAGAATAGGTATTACCGGATTAGGACTAATTTTCTATAAGTCCCTTGGGTACGATACTCTCGGTCGTAATATATTTACACTATACTCCGACTGGGTTTTATTTTGCTACCCGTAGTAGAGTTGTAGGTTTAGTTATTTGTTTTATTCTTTTGTATATAGTTTTATCCCTACAATTTTCTCGTTAGCAACTTGGTGCATTTTGACCATTTTGCCATTGCCTTGGAATTTATGCACTAGGACCCTTCCCGAGGGTCAAAATAAAACAGATTTCCCCCCATCAATTAGACCTTTTAATGTGGAAGAAAAGGATAGTTAATGGTTGAGTGATATCCCAAAATTTTGCCTGACCTTGAAGTTTTCCACTCTCTAGCTCGAGTCTTTGTCGAAAATCACCAGGTTACGCCAAGCTATTCTAAGGCACTGCTACCAGAAGAAGAATTCTTGAACTATCGAGCTATTCAGAGGCTCCGACTACCTTTCTTAGAATGATTTAGGTTTTGTTGAGTTGTTCTAAGGCGCTAACTACCTAAAGAAGAAAGTTGCTGTTCAATTCTAGGGGCCTGGACTTATCCCGGTTGAAATTTGATGTGTTGTGAATGCTTCTGGGGAATGAAACCTGTGCATCTAAAAATGAAATACTCGGATGCTTCTGGGGACCGAAACCCATCCATGTGAAAATGATGATGAGTTGAATGCTTATGGGGACCGAAACCCGTCCATGCTCGGATGCTTCTAGGGACCGAAACCTGTCCATGCTCTAATGCTTCTGGGAACCAAAGCCCGTCCATGTAAAAGTGAGATGACTCAAATGTTTCTAGGGAACAAAACCCATCCATGCTAGGATGCTTATAGGGATCAAAACCCGTCTATGCTCAGATGCTTCTGGGGACAGAAACCTTTCCAAAGCGATCCTGGTTGGACCCTATGTAGACTGATTGTCATTGCCTCCAACCGGTGTGCAGGGACAACTTCTGGTATTCCTAGAGGGACTTATTTTCTTTGCCTATCATTTGTTAATCCTAAAACCTGAAATAGCACAGGAGGATAAATTGCCATAACCTTGTCAACTTGGTTAGACTGCACGAGGCATCAGAAACCCATCATGCAAATAATGTAATGATACATGAGGATTGATAAAGCAAGATGATTGATGACACAAGATGATTGGCGATGCAAGATGATTGATGATGTAATCTGTCTGATGAAAGATATGACCCAGGTGCATCTAAGGACCAAATTCTATTCCAAAATGTGAATATGCAAATGAAATCTGGGTGCATTTAGGGACCATAACCTATCCCTTAATGTGAAATTGTGAATGAAATCAGGGTACATCTTGGGACCAAAACCTATTCCAAAATGTGAAAATGCGAATGAAATCCGGGTGCATGTAGGGATTGAAACCAATTCCAAAATGTGTAAAGAGTTGATTGTGGGGGATTCCAAACATGGCAGTGATTGAAGACTTGCACATTGTCAAAAAAAGATGAATATGCTCTTTGAAAGAGGTGTGTGGTGCTTAAAGTTATAGTGTGCTGGAGATCAGAGGTTATTGCGGGCCTAGGGTTTTTGTGTGGAAGTCAGGGCTTATGTTGGACCTGGGATTTTGGGGTAGTCATGGCTTATGACGGGCCTGAGATTTATGGTTGTCAAGGCTTATGACGAGCCTGAGATTTGTGTGGTGGATAGGACATATGATGAGCTTGGGGTTTTTATAGAGGTTAAGGCTTATTACAAGCCAGGGGTTTTTTTATAGAGGTCATGGCTTATGACGAGCCTGAGGTGAAGTGGTGATTGTGGGGTTTGTGGTGCTTAAGACTTATGAAAAGCTTAAGCTTCAAGTTTTTGTTGGTGTTGTCATGACAATTGTTAGAACAACAATTGCCCCAAGTATTTTCTTAGGATAATCTGAGCTAGAGTTTATGGCATTCAGATCGATTGCCCTTAGCGTATTCTTGGTTAAACGTGTGAACAGGTCTTATCCTCACTGGATTAAGGCTTATGTTTTTGATGTGGTACTTTCCTACCTACACTCGTTGTTTTTGGTATTTGGACTCATTTATTACATACATTCATAATGTGTAGACCATAGAATTTGATATTTGATGGATTTATACTTTTGACCTGTTACTTTCACTTGATTAAATACACAACTATCAAGTCGGAAGTCTTTAAGGCTTATAATGGGGCCGTGGGGTGTGATGAAATACAAAATGACCATGGGGGATATTTTGGGTTGTGTAGAGCTTAGGGTTGATCGAAGCTGCAACTTGCGCCTCTTCTCGAATTCGCCTTCCTTGTCTTGAAGTCATCTTGCTAATTTGAGTTGACTTTCTTTTATGCTTCAGACCTTGAACTTTTGAAGTTGTCATTTACATCATTTCTTTTGTTGCAATTTTGATTTTTGAGGCTTTTTAGATTTTTCTTTTCATCATTTCTTTGGGGTTCCTATGTTTCTCGACTTTGAGTTTGTCTTCGATGTTCTTGTGTTTCCCAGTTTTGAGCTTTCAAATCTGTTTTGTTGCGAGCTCTTTGATTGTAGGTTGCTTTGGGACCATTTGTGGATTGCTTCATCACACTTGTTATAGTATTTCTCCTTCTGACTGGTGTAGACGTCATGCGAGAGTCAAGATCCTCACCTCTTTGGTCATCGGGTTGGATATTCATCACAGGTTGGCTCGATTTATGGAGCTTAATAATTAAAAAGAAGGATATATATGAAAGGCTCAGCGAGGGTACTTAGGGTTTAATGTTAGTGTTTCACAAGTTTAATGGCTATGTGGTGGTGTACCTAGGTGCTTTGTCATTTCTAATAGCTGTGTGCCCGTTCTTGTTACTTTTCACAGGGCTAGGCGTAAATCTACAAGCTATCTCTTTTAGTCAGAGTTACACTAGTTACCACACCTTTGTATGTGAAATACCCCGGAATTAAAAATAGTGATTAATTAGGCTAATGATGATTTCAGAGGCTTAATTACACCTAAATAAACTTGAGCGAACGATTCCCGAAGAAAACGGATCCTTAAAACGGATTAAAAGCACACACAAACCTTAAAGCGTATTTTTCGAGGAAACTGGGAAAACGTGACTTTAAGCGGGCAAAATAAACCCGTAATAATTTTAGTCAATCAAATGTCTATATTTAAGCATTAGTGAAGGTCTAGAACCATTAAAATTAATTAAACGAGAAAATTCGGAAAACAGGTTCCGGTTAGTAAGTGAAATACCCCAAACCTTTATGTGGTTTAAATATCAAATTATGGTATGTAAAGGCTAAAAAGTGCCTTAGTAACAGTGAACAATTTAAACCATAATAAATGCAATAAAGCATTAAGACACAGTTTGAGCAAAACATGCTCTATGGCTATGAGTGAACTTGGTTAGGACCCAAAGAGCCTACCAAGACTTGATACATTTAATTATGATTTAATAAGGCTAAAAAGTCCTTAGGAAACTTTGGTGGACAGTTAAACCAAATAAAACACAAGAAAATACCTTAAAGTCAAAAGAGCAAAATGTGCTCTAAGCTTGGGATAAATGTGTATAAGACCTAATGGTCATACCTATACTTTATAAATATGTTAATGAACATATTAAATCAATTACCAAAGAAAACCAAGCTTGAAAACAAGTTAAAACACAAAATGTGCTTTAAGGAGTCTTAAAGCACGTTTTTGAAAAATTGTCTTGTAAATGAGTTTTGAATGGCTAAATGTCCATCATTACTCTTTAATTAACATGTGTACTATAGTATCACATTTGGGTGGCTATATTAATGGGAAATCAAAATTTCACTTCTATGTGCCTTAGTTTGTGAATAGTAACTTTTATAAGCTAGTTTGTAACATATAATGTTATAAGTAATTAAATGAGTCATCAAAGACTATTATACCCCTAGGTAAAGATGGGGCCGGTTTTCCATGTGACTCACCACATTTGAACAAATAAGTAAGTTAAGTAATGACAAAGCAAAAGTACTATTTGCTTTTGCTTAAATATCTCCAAAGCAAGTGTTATCTTCATTCTCTCATTCCTTCCTTCATTTCCCACGGTGGTCTTCTTCTTCCTCCTCTCTCTCATCGGTTTCCAACAGCCCACACTCATTCTTCATCTTCTTTCACTTGTAACTTGTGATTCCCTTGGCCAAATCAAATTCCAAGACCATATTTGTCTTAGTTAGGTCAAGCTCTACACTTCCCTCTTTTTAAATCTTCAAGAACTCAATTTTGGTGCCATTGAGATTCACCATTGAAGGAGCTTGAGCCCATCTTTCACATATTCTTGTTCTCCTTTGCTTCAAGGTAAGGAAACTCAAAGAAAAATCAAGTTTCCTTCATGTTTTATGTTGTCCGAAAATTCACCTCACCATGGTGTATTTATCTTGCTTGTTTTAGCTTCATTTGGATCTTCCAAGGGTTAGGAGGAGTCCTCTCTTGATACTTATTCAAGTTCTCTTCCAATTCCAAGGTAAAACAATTACCTTAAAGTGTTAAACAATATGTGTAACTAGGGTTTACAATGAGGTGAGGCACAATGCTTGAATACTCATTCTATTGTTTGTATAATGTTTAATAGTTGAAAAGGGACCAAATGCCCTACCGGTTTTACAAGGAAACAAGAAAGAAATTTGTGAGGAAAAGAGGTAAATATACTATCTTAATGAGATTTAAATGCCTTAGGAGAAATAAGCTTATAATGCTTGTTAAACTACCTAAGGAGCCAATGGCAAATGAGCTAGTAAAATGCTCTCAAGGAGACTAGTAAAAGAACATATGTATTGGTGTATGTATTTGCAGGTCAAAGGCATTATTGATGTGGGAAATTCAGTGTTTAAGGTTATGCAATTTAAGGGCCTAAGAGCCATGTTATTTAAGGGCCTAAGTGCCAAGCAATTTAAGTTAAGCACTATATTGTGATGTAGTGCTAAATGTGTGAAGTTTGTGTATAAAAATGTGTTGATGGATTTAGGTGTTCTTGAATGTTAATGGTGAAAACTATGAGTTTTGGAATGATGATATACTAAGAGAACCTATGGCGAAAATTGGTAAAATGCATAAGGAGTTTTAAGTGTTGAAATGAGTTAGTGAACTAGGTAATGTAAGGAATGGATAATGTTTTACTAAGGAAGAAAACATGTATTAAGGTGTTCTAAGGTGCTACAAGGGTTTAGGCATTATCTTGAAGTTCTAGAAATCAAATGAGAGTTTTAGGACGTATTAAAGTCTTGGAGAAGTTTGTATAAGGTTTAGGTAATGTTGATATTCAAGGAATAAATGATGTTTAGGTATGATGTGAAAAAGGAGATTTAGTTAGTAAGAAAAGAAGTTTGAGAGATGATGTTAAGGTGTAGAGGAACACCTTGGTATAGTGGTCATTATAGGTGAATACCACCTAGAAATCTTAAGGAGAAAACATTCCAAGTGCTAGGAATTTGGTAAGAAATTTGTGAATGATAAGATGGTTTTAGTGAGTGATTTAAAGAGTTTAGCACATGGCAAAAAGGTGTGTTTGAAGTGCCAAATGAGGTTAGAACACATTAGGGCTTGAGGAAAAGTTTGGTGAAGAATTGGTAAGTTTGGGTAAGTTTAGAAGGCGACCGACCCAGGGTCCGACCCAGTTTTGGGTCGGTCGAGCCTCTGTTAGATGTTAGGAATGTGTTCGGTAATGGTCCGACCCAAAAGGGTGGGTCGGACATGGGTCGGTCGGTCAAGTTTCAAAGGAAGAAAATGTTCGCACATGGTCCGACCCAGTCGAGTGAGTCGGACGTGGTCGGACGGGCATGATTATAAGGAAGTAAAAGGGTTCTGTAATGGACCGACCCAGCTGTGGGTCGGACGGTGGGTCGGTCGGACCAAAAACATGTTTTGGTTATGAAATGATGTGTAATGATGGGGATGATAGGTAATGATGTTATAAGGTTGTTAAGGACATGTTAGGTGATTTAAATGGCAATTAAGTGGGTGAAAGGTTGTATCAAAGTGTAAAAGTAAAACAAGTTAAAAATGTAAAGTTATGTAACCAAGTTAACGGGGAAAGTTAAGCATTAGACATTAAATAATCAAGCAAACCCCGATGTTAATAAAACACATGTGATGTTAACAGTTGTTCGAGAATTGCTCGAGGAACATAAGTGGACGTGGTAACGTGGACTCCGGTGACAGGTATGGTTTTCTTGCAACCTGTGTCCTACCGGATTACAACCGGCTTGTATGCCAATGTGTTTTTCTGTATGTTTGCCACGTTATGAGATAAATCATGAAACGAGTTTACAGTCGTTATTGTTATTGTATGTTTACGTGCCGATACCGGTAACCTCGAATGCGCTTGAAGGGCTAGTTAACCACTATTAGGTAAACGTAGAGAACGGTACCGGTAACAACGTTTCCGACTTAAGGAACGTTCTAACCACGGCTTTCGTGAGTTGGTTATGTGATGTTTGTGTGTGATGTTTGTATGTGAATGTACGACCCTCTCTTCCCTTGTATGTCTAATAAGACTTAACCCAATGTTTGTGAGTGTTTAATAAAGTTCAAAGTTGAACTTCTAACAGTGCTAACGGGGGAGTGAGGAGTCCGGTCTGTTCCGGCCACGCGTGTGAGTATGGGGGTCGTTGTCATAGCAGGTTCGATCCTCTCTGTATGTTATGGTGTTTCCAATTTGGTTCCCAACCTTCCCTTTAGCTTAACCAAGGCTATTACTGACTCACGTCGGCCACAGGGCATACTATTGTTATGTTTGTTTCGGTGTGCTTGGATCACTATATCCGAGACACCTTGTGTTAAGTTAACCGTTCATTTAACGAGACGGTAACGAGTTATGTAACGAGCTTATCATGAGACTGGCAACAATCTCTAGGCTCACCAGTGTATTAGTGATGTTGGGTCGGTACCTAAGAGACCATTCCCGTTATGTTATGTATCTTTGTTGTGATGCATATCTATTGCGGTGTTATGTTGTGCACATGGAAAAGTGCAAAGTGTTGTTAAGTGTTGTTATGTAGTGTATGTTATATGTTGTAAAATGTGGAGTGTGTGGATCATGGATATGATTCCCAGTTTGTGATAAGAGGCGTTTAAGGATAACCCGATTAAAGGGTATGTGTCGTCTATTAAGGAAGTAGCTCCGTTGGAGGAGAAACACTCTAGGGATGAATATCATGGGTGACTTGTTAAGTAGGATGTATTATCCGATTGTTGAGCCCATTGAGGCGAAATGTTAAGTGTTGTGTGTTTTATTGTCACATGCATGATTTAAATATAATCAACTGCATGCTAAGACGACAATTAGTTGTGCGTGGCCCGGTAGCATGTGGGCTGCGGGATTACCATACCAGCAAAGGTGCTGAGCCCTTGGGGCCACCCCTTTCTCTTCTTTTCCTATTTCAGGTACGAAGTGCTGGAAGCCGTTCGAGAGTAGGACGGGTAGTCATTGTACATGGGTAAACTTTTAAGTGTATGTATACAGTAGGTGTAGTAAGACCGAAATTGTTGTCGGCACCAGTTTATAAATACTCGGTATAGTTGGAAGGTGTTGTTGTTGTTGTGTTAATGGAAAGGGATAGTAATGTGTAGACGCTCGGGAATTTAGCCCATCAGACCGGTACATTGTGTTATGTATTAGCCTTGTTAGCCATGTGGGTGGCTAACGGCGTGTAACACCAACGAGTTAAGTAATGTGATGAGATTGTTCTTCCGCTGCAGTTCATTGTAAGTATGTTAATGTTGGATGGGGTGTTACAAAAGTGGTATCAGAGCGAAGTATCGCTCTGATGACTGAATTACCGAGCTTAGGAAGTACCGAGTTAGGATTTAAGTACTTGGGGTTAGGGGTTGAGTGATGCGTGAGAGATACGCTAGATAGGACTACCAGTGACTACTGGAAACCTACAATATCCATCCCACCCTCCACAATCCCGTATCTAACTTGGGGAAACAACGCCAGAGAGATGGAAGTCCACTCTTATTCGGGAATACCCGATCTGGCTGTTATTAAATACCTTTAGGGTACGGGAGAACCTATCATACGGTAGATCCCGAAAACTGGGAATCCCGGAGACGGTCTCCATCTGAACAATGTTTAACCGCATTTCATAGCAATGAATGAAGGATCTTGTTATGAGGAATAGAATTTCCGGCAACCTGGGTCGACATCTAAGCAGTCGAGAATAACCAGTTTGCAACGCACCAACCGTGCAACAGGCAAGAAGTGGATTAATAAAACCCGAGACGAGTGTCTACGGGACCATAGTGGATAAATAATACACCAACGGTATACCAACCGACAAGGGAACTAAGCGTAGTACCCAAACAAGAGACAAGTCTCAGCAACCACCACGACAAGTGCGTGGAACGGGCTATAAAAGGATACGATACTAAGTAAAGAGGGACCCCAAGTGGAGACACCCCATTGATAATTACCATATGAATACAGTGAGGAGTTATCCAGAGGATTATTATCAAGGCAGTAAGATCATGAGGGCCAACAAGGCCACTGTTGACAGTATGGGTAAGAACAATACCATAACCAGTATGTGTTAAACCGATAGCCAATTAGCATAGCGCACTTGCCAATAGCAAGTGCTGCTATAACAGGCTGTTCGGGAATTTATAGCCACTACAGTACTTAGTAAAGTACCATGAAGTTAAAAAGGATCATTATGACCATGGAAAGGGCTTGATAGCCTAACCTCTGTAACTGTAAGTACACCAGTCAGCAAGAAGCTAGACATGGCTAAGGTAAGAAGATGTTGTGAAACCGTGAAAATTTCTTTCAAACCCAGATTTATTCAAACCCTTTTCTTTTCAAAACCAAATTTTCTTTCAAACCAACACTTCTTTCCAACCTTCTTTTAAACCAAACCAGTAAACCAAGGACAGATGATAAGATACAACAGTGGATGAACTTTCCCTCGATTAAGATCGGGAAGCAAGGAATGAATATTGTCACGGGACAATATAAGGGAGTTGACAACGAATACTTCACCTAGGCGTGTGACGGACACTACGATTGTACCAATTGAATTGTGGGACGACCGCACTCCGATAGGAGCTTGTGGGCCTGACAGACCTACTTATGGGTTGTTGGGTAAGTAGTAATGTATCAGTATGATACCCCATATATGTATACGAGTGGAGTCCGAAACGCGGGAAGTAGTCGACTCCGTCTACGGTCAGCAGTATAATCAAAACAGGAGCTAAGGATTACAAGGAATAGTTGAAGTTAAGGAACTCAGTTAAGGTAACGAGATTAAAAGGATTAGTGAATTCCTTTCAAGGGAATGTTTAAGAGTTAGGAAGTGCGAAGTGCACAAACGTTAAGTAAAGACATAGCATATGTCTTAAGGATCCTCAGGGATAAACATGATAGCTGGAATGGTGATCCAGCTGTAAATGGCAAAGCAGATGCCTAATGTGGACACATTAATGTGCAATGAACGGGATGAAATTCCCAGAATAAGTACCTACACTACCGGGAAATGTTGATCTTCACAGAAGGAGATAATAAGCCAGTTAAGAACGCAAACGGCGTGGCTAACGGAATGTACCAATAAGTGTGAGCCAAATGTAACGGCATAACATAACAACACCCAGGAGCAATCCTTGAGGGGTGTTCGCATCAAAAAAATTGTTGAATGAAATGCATGACAGAAACACAAGGTTGAACTAAACACCCAGTTTAGACATGAGTTGTCAGGAGACGGACTGACAAACCTAAGGGGAATCCCATGAAAGGAAATGTGATGCAACGACCTTGTCATGGAGCTTAATATAATATCCCAACCATGTAATGTTGTACAGAGAAGTACATGTGTGTGGACAACCTACAATGAGCGGAGCTCAAGGCAGTAAGGCTTATAAGCCACAAATAAATGTTATGAAAAATAGATTGACTGCAAAAGTTTATGTAATATAAGTGAATAGAGTGGGAAACGAACCACTGCATTAAGAGTGGGGATACCTCTCGATGTGTGAAACCGCAGAAGCGTAGTTATGTGGATCAAGTTCAAGAAATATTTAAGGATGGACGACGTTATTACTGAAAAAGAGCAGTTAGCTTAATAGTATGCGTGTATAAAGTGAAACACCGAGCTGAATATGCCGGCTTATGACTCGAATGATCGATGCTCAAGGAGCATTCAGTTGTCATCCAAATGTGGTGAACCGTAATGTGAATAATGTAAATTTATGTGTGGAAGTTGAGGTGACATAGATACGATATAAGCTGATGTTATGCAGGAGTAAGAGCACGGTGCGCAACAAGCGACTGTTGTATAAGTGTTGTTAAACGAAAACGTAACAGATAAGATCAGTTATGAGTTAAAACTCAGTGGAGATGCAAGATAATTGATATTAAACAGACTCGGCAGTAAGCTAGTAGCCAGTATTATGAGATCAGAATTTCAGTGAAATACAGTGTGAATTCCATGGCGAATCACATAAGGGATTTACTGCAAGAGTTTACGCCCCTGCACTCTGTATGACTGAGTGTTTTGGTATTGCACTTGCGCAGTAATGATCGAGTGGGATAGCTAGGAATTGGAAACATGTTAATTATGGAGGAATAATGTTATAATGGCCGATGCATAGGAAATGCAAGGCCGCACCACAATAAAAGAGTGCTTGTACAAAACCAAATGTGGAGACATGATTAGCAGTAAGTGACTACAGTAGCACTAACTGCTAAATATCGGTACGGAATATACCCCAAATGTTTGTAAATAAACTGTATAACAGTAAATTGTCATGGAAGTGGATAGAAAGTTATAACTCACCGAATTCGCTAACGGTAAGATACCACGCGTCGGTTGAGAACCATTGTTACCAAGACGAAGGTGACAATTGGGATGTACAATACAGTAAGAATAACAAAAGGGAGCAATTAAGCTCTACAGTTATTAGAGTTTCGCAGCAGAAACTAGTGAACCAGTGATTCAAATGTACAACGTGAATAACGAATGTGAGTGGATGGCTAATTATTAACGCCTAGAAGCCCTAACAGGCCAGAATCGAAACCAACTAAGAGTTTAAACAAACTCCAATGAAATTCTTGGTTTAGGACTAAACCGCCAATATGGTTAAGATCCTCTAATCAGAATCCATGTGTAATAGACCGCGTGGAAGTTAAAACACTTCACGACGGCAGAACATTAAGCCAATGTTTAGTGATTGATTACGTGGGCGTAATCCCTTTTAAGGGGGGTTAGAGCGCAAAACCACTTAGTGTATATTACCGTACAAGTGTACGTAGTGTATGTGACTTACATTGTGCATAGCACAAAATTATATTATTGTTTTGATGATTGGTGTGTGTGTTACGTAAACATACGCATTCATTCATGGTTGAATTGTGGTAATTGCGCACAGAGGATGCGAATACCATGTGATAAGTGTGGTATTTGTTAACAAGGGTGTGATAGTACAGATGTGGGAGTAAGAGAAACTCCCGGGGAACAAAACCACCGACAGTGTATAATGTGAAACGGTGTGGTCGTATTTTGATAAAATATTGTGTATATCTACTATATGTATGCATATAAAAGGTATGAGACCAATCTAAAATCTAATGAGAATAAGATTCCATAGGCAACAGGACTAAAGTGTATGGAAATAACTGATAGACGAAGTTCTATCCTTGGAGATGTATGATCTGATTAGAATGATTTAAAAGATAGAAATTGGAAATGAGTGATTTACTTGGTGCTTGAAAATGAAGTGGGAGGTGGAACTTGATTGGCATGCGATCAAGGGAAGCCGAACACAATTGGGGTGGAAGGATAGTTCAACACTGATGCTGATCACATCAGGGTTGGATGACTCTTGAAACTCCCTATAAGTGGTCACAAATAACCACGCTAAGAAAAGAAGCAAAGATCTTAGTTGGACTTGGAGTTGTGTGTGATTTCAAAAAAAAAAAAGAAAGATTTCAATTGGTATTATAAAACGTTTATAGATACTTTACATAATAAAGTTCTCTTACTTAACCTCACAAGGAAATTTTAAATTTAAAGTGATTGTTTTGACCTCCCAAAGGCACGGGGACGGAAGGTGTCCATCGCGACCGGGTTCTGCGGGATCACAGTGTATATCAAGGATATTTTTGATTGCTATACATGCTCTGACATTGTTGTGGTGGTATGTGTCTGAATGTTGTGTCTGACTTGGATTTCCTAAAAGTGTATGCTATTGAGCCTATGAGTCTAAATGTGTTGTGTTACATAGACCTAAGTGTCTGAAGACTGTTATGTTATCGGGACCTATGTGTCCAAATGTTGTTATTTACCCAAGACCATGCGTCAAAGGGGTGTTATGTATGTGTAAGTGTTGTTAAGATACCCGGACCATAGTCCGAGGTTATCATGTGGATATGTTATGTTATGTGTGGATGTGAATGGTTTGCCGGGACCATTAAGTCCGAGGTGTGTGATTAAAGTGTGTTTGGTTATGGAAGTTTATTTCCAGTGACTACTGTTCTAATCTAATGATGTGTGAAAAGTGGAACTTCGAGGACGAGTTTCTTTTTGGGGGGTAGATTGAAATACCCCAACCTTGATATGTGGTTTAAATATCAAATAGGTATGTAAAGGCTAAAAAGTGCCTTAGTAACATCAGTGAACAATTTAAACATAATAAATGCAATAAAGCATTAAGACACAGTTTGAGCAAAACATGCTCTAACTATGATGAACTTGGTTAGGACCCAAAGAGCCTACCAAAACTTGATAACATTTAATTATGATTTAATAAGGCTAAATAAGTCCTTAGGAAACTTTGGTGGACAGTTAAACCAAATAAAACACAAGAAATACCTTAAAGTCATAAGAGCAAAATGTGCTCTAAGCTTGGGTATAAATGTGTAATACCTAATGGTCATACCTATACTTTGTAATATTTTAATGAACATTTAAATCAATTACCAAAGAAAACCAAGCTTGAAACAGTTAAAACACAAAATGTGCTTTTAAGGATCTTAAAGCACGTTTTTGAAAAATTGTCTTGTAAATGATTTTTGAATGGCTAAATGCCATCATTACTCTTTAATTAACATGTGTCTATATAGTATCACATTTGGGTGGCTATATAATGGGAATCAAATTTCACTTCTATGTGCCTTAGTTTGTGAATAGTAACTTTTATAAGCTAGTTGTAACATATAATGTATAAGTAATTAAATGATTCACAAAGACTATTATACCCTAGGTAAAGATGGGGGCCGGTTTTCCATGTGTGACTCACCACATTTGAACAAATAAGTAAGTTAAGTAATGACAAAGCAAAAGTACTATTTGCTTTTAGCTTAAATATCTCCAAAAGCAAGTGTTATCTTCATTCTCTCATTCCTTCCTTCATTTCCCACGGTGGTCTTCTTTTCCTCCTCTCTCCATCGGTTTCCAACAGCCCACACTCATTCTTCATCTTCTTTCATTGTAACTTGTGATTCCCTTGGCCAAATCAAATTCCAAGACCATATTGTCTTAGTTAGGTCAAGCTCTACACTTCCCTCTTTTTAAATCTTCAAGAACTCAATTTTGGTGCCATGGAGATTCACCATTGAAGAAGCTTGAGCCCATCTTTTCACATATTCTTGTTCTCCTTTGCTTCAAGGTAAGGAAACTCAAAGAAAAATCAAGTTTCCTTCATGTTTTGTGTTGTCCGAAAATCCACCTCACCATGGTGTATTTATCTTGCTTGTTTTAGCTTCATTTGAATCTTCCAAGGGCTAGGAGGAGTCCTCTCTTGATACTTATTCAAGTTCTCTTCCAATTCCAAGGTAAAACAATTACCTTAAAGTGTTAAAACAATATGTGTAACTAGGGTTTACAATGAGGTGAGGCACAATGCTTGAATACTCATTCTATTGTTTGTATAATGTTTAATAGTTGAAAAGGGACCAAATGCCCTACCGGTTTTACAAGGAAACAAGAAAGAAATTTGTGAGGAAAAGAGGTAAATATACTATCTTAATGAGATTTAAATGCCTTAGGAGAAATAAGCTTATAATGCTTGTTAAAACTACCTAAGGAGCCAATGGCAAATGAGCTAGTAAAATGCTCTCAAGGAGACTAGTAAAAGAACATATGTATTGGTGTATGTATTTGCAGGTCAAAGGCATTATTGATGTGGGAAATTCAGTGTTTAAGGTTTATGCAATTTAAGGGCCTAAGAGCCATGTTATTTAAGGGCCTAAGTGCCAAGCAATTTAAGTTAAGCACTATATTGTGATGTAGTGCTAAATGTGTGAAGTTTGTGTATAAAAATGTGTTGATGGATTTAGGTGTTCTTGAATGTTAATGGTGAAAACTATGAGTTTTGGAATGATGATATACTAAGAGAACCTATGGCGAAAATTGGTAAAATGCATAAGGAGTTTTAAGTGTTGAAATGAGTTAGTGAACTAGGTAATGTAAGGAATGGATAAATGTTTTACTAAGGAAGAAAACATGTATTAAGGTGTTCTAAGGTGCTACAAGGGTTTAGGCATTATCTTGAAGTTCTAGAAATCAAATGAGAGTTTTAGGACGTATTAAAGTCTTGGAGAAGTTTGTATAAGGTTTAGGTAATGTTGATATTCAAGGAATAAGTGATGTTTAGGTATGATGTGAAAAAGGAGATTTAGTTAGTAAGAAGAAAGAAGTTTGAGAGATGATGTTAAGGTGTAGAGGAAACACCTTGGTATAATGGTCATTATAGGTGAAATACCACCTAGAAATCTTAAGGAGAAAACATTCCAAGTGCTAGGAATTTGGTAAGAAATTTGTGAATGATAAGATGGTTTTGGTGAGTGATTTAAAGAGTTTAGCACATGGCAAAAAGGTGTGTTTGAGGTGCCAAATGAGGTTAGAACACATTAGGAGGCTTGAGGAAAAGTTTGGTGAAGAATTGGTAAAGTTTGGGTAAGTTTAGAAGGCGACCGACCCAGGGGTCCGACCCAGTTTTGGGTCGGTCGAGCCTCTGTTAGATGTTAGGAATGTGTTCGGTAATGGTCCGACCCAAAAGGGTGGGTCGGACATGGGTCGGTCGGTCAAGTTTCAAAGGAAGAAAATGTTCGCACATGGTCCGACCAGTCGAGTGAGTCGGACGTGGGTCGGACGGCATGATTATAAGGAAGTAAAAGGGTTCTGTAATGGACCGACCCAGCTGTGGGTCGGACGGTGGGTCGGTCGGACCAAAAACATGGTTTAGGGTTATGAAATGATGTGTAATGATGGGGATTGATAGGTAATGATGTTATAAGGTTGCTAAGGACATGTTAGGTGAGTTTAAATGGCAATTAAGTGGGTGAAAGGTTGTATCAAAGTGTAAAAGTAAAACAAGTTAAAAATGTAAAGTTATGTAACCAAGTTAACGGGGAAAGTTAAGCATTAGACATTAAATAATCAAGCAAACCCCGATGTTAATAAAAACACATGTGATGTTAACAGTTGTTCGAGAATTGCTCGAGGAACATAAGTGGACGTGGTAACGTGGACTCCGGTGACAGGTATGGTTTCTTGCAACCTGTGTCCTACCGGATTACACCGGCTTGTATGCCAATGTGTTTTTCTGTATGTTTGCCACGTTATGAGATAAATCATGAAACGAGTTTACAGTCGTTATTGTTATTGTATGTTTACGTGCCGATACCGGTAACCTCGAATGCGCTTGAAGGGCTAGTTAACCACTATTAGGTAAACGTAGGAGAACGGTATCCGGTAACAACGTTTCCGACTTAAGGAACGTTCTAACCACGGCTATGCGTGAGTTGGTTATGTGATGTTTGTGTGTGATGTTTGTATGTGAATGTACGACCCTCTCTTCCCTTGTGTATGTCTAATAAGACTTAACCCAATGTTTGTGAGTGTTTAATAAAGTTCAAAGTTGAACTTCTAACAAGTGCTAACGGGGGAGTGAGGAGTCCGGTCTGTTCCGGCCACGCGTGTGAGTATGGGGGTCGTTGTCATAGCAGGTTCGATCCTCTCTGTATGTTATGGTTGTTTTCCAATTTGGTTCCCAACCTTCCCTTTAGCTTAACCAAGGCTATTACTGACTCACGTCGGGCACAAGGGCATACTATTGTTATGTTTGTTTCGGTGTGCTTGGATCACTATATCCGAGAACCTTGTGTTAAGTTAACCGTTCATTTAACGAGACGGTAACGAGTTATGTAACGAGCTTATCATGAGACTGGCAACAATCTCTAGGCTCACCAGTGTATTAGTGATGTTGGGTCGGTACCTAAGAGGACCATTCCCGTTATGTTATGTATCTTTGTTGTGATGCAATATCTATTGCGGTGTTATGTTGTGCACGTGGAAACGTGCAAAGTGTTGTTAAGTGTTGTTATGTAGTGTATGTTATATGTTGTAAAATGTGGAGTGTGTGGATCATGGATATGATTCCCAGTTTGTGATAAGAGGCGTTTAAGGATAACCCGATTAAAGGGTATGTGTCGTCTATTAAGGAAGTAGCTCCGTTGGAGGAGAAACACTCTAGGGATGATGAATATCATGGGTGACTTGTTAAGTAGGATGTATTATCCGATTGTTGAGCCCATTGAGGCGAAATGTTAAGTGTTGTGTGTTTATTGTCACATGCATGATTTAAATATAATCAACTGCATGCTAAGACGACAATTAGTTGTGCGTGGCCCGGTAGCATGTGGGCTGCGGGATTACCATACCAGCAAAGGTGCTGAGCCCCTTGGGGCCACCCCTTTCTCTTTTCCTATTTCAGGTACGAAGTGCTGGAAGCCGTTCGAGAGTAGGACGGGTAGTCATTGTACATGGGTAAACTTTTAAGTGTATGTATACAGTAGGTGTAGTAAGACCGAAATTGTTGTCGGCACCAGTTTATAAATACTCGGTATAGTTGGAAGGTGTATGTTGTTGTTGTGTTAATGGAAAGGGATAGTAATGTGTAGACGCTCGGGAATTTAGCCCATCAGACCGGTACATTGTGTATGTATTAGCCTTGTTAGCCATGTGGGTGGCTAACGGCGTGTAACACCAACGAGTTAAGTAATGTGATGAGATTGTTCTTCCGCTGCAGTTCATTGTAAGTATGTTAATGTTGGATGGGGTGTTACAAAAAGTGGTATCAGAGCGAAGTATCGCTCTGATGACTGAATTACCGAGCTTAGGAAGTACCGAGTTAGGATTTAAGTACTTGGGGTTAGGGGTTGAGTGATAGCGTGAGAGATACGCTAGATAGGAACTACCAGGACTACTGGAAACCTACAATATCCATCCCACCCTCCACAATCCCTGTATATAACTTGGGGAAACAACGCCAGAGAGATGGAAGTCCACTCTTATTCGGGAATACCCGATCTGGCTGTTATTAAATACCTTTAGGGTACGGAGAACCTATCACACGGTAGATCCCGAAAACTGGGAATCCCGGAGACGGTTTCCATCTAAACAGTGTTAACCGCATTTCATAGCAATGAATGAAGGATCTTGTGTATGGAGGAATAGAATTTCCGGCAACCTGGGTCGACATGCTAAGCAGTCGAGAACAACCAGCTTGCAACGCACCGACCGTGCAACAGGCAAGAGATGGATTAATAAAACCCGAGACGAGTGTCTACGGGACCATAGTGGATAAATAATACACCAACGGTATACCAACCGACAAGGGAACTAAAGCGTAGTACCCAAACAAGAGACAGTCTCAGCAACCACGACAAGTGCGTGGAACGGGCTATAAAAAGGATACGATACTAAGTAAAGAGGGACCCCAAGAGTGGGAGACACCCCAGTTGATAATTACCATATGAATACAGTGAGGAGGAGTTATCCAGAGGATTATTATCAAGGCAGTAAGATCAGTGAGGGCCAACAAGGCACTGTTGACAGTGGTAAGAACAATACCATAACCAGTATGTGTTAAACCGATAGCCAATTAGCATGCCTTTGACCTACATGCATGATTTAAATATAATCAACTGCATGCTAAGACGACAATTAGTTGTGCGTGGCCCGGTAGCATGTGGGCTGCGGGATTACCATACCAGCAAAGGTGCTGAGCCCCTTGGGGCCACCCCTTTCTCTTCTTTTCCTATTTCAGGTACGAAGTGCTGGAAGCCGTTCGAGAGTAGGACGGGTAGTCATTGTACATGGGTAAACTTTTAAGTGTATGTATACAGTAGGTGTAGTAAGACCGAAATTGTTGTCGGCACCAGTTTATAAATACTCGGTATAGTTGGAAGGTGTATGTTTGTTGTGTTAATGGAAAGGGATAGTAATGTGTAGACGCTCGGGAATTTAGCCCATCAGACCGGTACATTGTGTATGTATTAGCCTTGTTAGCCATGTGGGTGGCTAACGGCGTGTAACACCAACGAGTTAAGTAATGTGATGAGATTGTTCTTCCGCTGCAGTTCATTGTAAGTATGTTAATGTTGGATGGGGTGTTACAGTAAGTAATGTTAAAATAGGAAGTTATGGGGTGATAAGTGTAAATAAGCTAAACTAACATGTCCCACTTGCAAATAAAAATCAGAAAATGGAGTGTGTGTGGGGTGTGGGACGGCTGCAAGCTCCCCCCTCTCTTTTATCTCTTTCCTAATATGCTAAAGGACAAACTAATAAAGTAAAAAGCAAAATTTACTCTCTCACCTCCTCACTCCCTTACCAGCCTCTCTCTCTCTCTCTCTCTCTCTCTCTCTCTCTCTATCTCGATTTTTGCCCCCACCTGAAGTCTCTCTTCCACCTTCAACCATCTATGGTGATTTGAAGACACCCACACAGCAGCCCCCTTGCTTCTCATTTTTGAAAGCCAAAACCAACTCTAAATCTTACAAAAACTGCACCATTGGAATCCTCTCTCCTTGGGAAACATTTCTACCTTTTCAAAATCAGGAAACTCACACTTCATCTCCATGGGTGTGGCTCATTTTGGAGCTTGAAGACCACCATTTGAAGCTCCTTCATCTCCTTATCATTCTAAGGTAAAAAGAAGTTCAAAAAACCTTTCTTTTCTAGCTCTTCTTTCTACCGAAAATTTCCACCACTTGAGCCCTTGTTCTCTTCTTGCTCCAGCCGGTTTTAATCCCTTAAAGTAGTGCTGGAGACTATTGTTTTTGCTGCTTAAAACTCCATCTAGAAGTTCCATGGTAACACCTTATTTTTAAGCTTTAAACTCTCCTTGTAGTTAAGGCTGAATTTTGAAGTTTAAGAAATTTTCTTAATGCTTATTAGATCTCTTGGAATGGCTGTAGCATTAGGAGTAAACTCCATTTGAATCGGTTGTGAAGAAAGGAGAAGAAAGAAAGAAAAGAAGAGAGGGAAAGAAGGAGAAAAAGTAAACTAGAACTACGAGGTAAATGCTCTTACCTTGAGCTAGTTTTGTATGCTTTATTGCAACAAATTTTAAATGCTTGAAATGAGTAATGTATATGGCTTTGAGTAGTAGTTAGGTTGTAGTGTAATGAGGAGGAGAACTAGATTGTTGTGGAGCTTTTAAATGATGATTAAAAACTTGTAAAAACCTTGAGGAAATAAATGATGTTGTGCAGGAACTAAATGGGTGGTTAATGCCTAGTATTTGTGTTGATAATGTATATGATGAACAGGGCTGTTGAACTAAGTGTTGTGGATAGGATTGATGAACAAATAATGTGGTGAGAATGGTTAGGAAAGTAGGGAACCTCTGTCAAAATTTGTCTAGAAACTAAGGGACTTAAGTGCTGTAAGGAGAGGAGAATAACCTAGGATATAACTAGGTGTATCTTGGTAGTTAAAATGTGTAGTTAACTATGTTAAGAACTAGGATGGAAGACAATGTAAGATGAACTCTAGGAATGGTATTGTTGGAGGAAACACTGGATGGTAGGAATGAAAGTTTAAAACCTGTAGCATAAGAGAAACAAAATCTGTAGCATAAGTTTTAGGAAACAAGAGTGGAAAAATTGGGTAAGGAAACCAAGGATTGAATGGATGAGCGAAGGAGTGAACTAAGGTAATTTAGAAGGTCTAATTAGTACTAAAACATGTTAGAATGCATGTAGGAAGATTGGGGAAGAAATGGGTAGAAGGATGAAGTTGGAACAAATTCAATAGGGCAATTCTAACCTCGACCGACCCAGAGGGTTGAGTCGGTTGTGGGTCGGTCTGACTAAAACCATTGGAACGTAAACTTTCTGACTTCGACCGACCCAGACGGGTGAGTCGGTCGTGGGTCGGTCGGGCAGGAATTTTTCCAAACTCTAAGTTTCCGACTTCGACCGACCCAGGAGGATGGGTTGGTCGTGGGATGGTCGAGATGGATTCCAGGGCTGATTTCTTTCTAACTTCGACCGACCCAGAGGGGTTTGGGTCGGACGGATCAACAAGTGGGTCGGTCGGGTCCGAACAATATATATATTTGTATACATGTACATACATATGTGACATTAGTATGGAAGTAATAACGGTAAGAAATATGCACATAAGTAAGAAAACAAACTTGAGAAACATAGGAAGTAAATGAGTTTTGTAAGTAAGTATGAGGTGTAAAGGATTAGTAAATGTAATTTGGGAAACATTAATGAAAGAACGGGATAGGTTAATGGTAGATAATTAACTGTCCCATTCCGTGCATGTTATAGGATTCGAATAGTTGAACACCGAAGGAGAGTTGGTG
The DNA here is from genome assembly GCA_023374045.1 of Limonium bicolor. Lineage (NCBI taxonomy): Eukaryota > Viridiplantae > Streptophyta > Magnoliopsida > Caryophyllales > Plumbaginaceae > Limonium > Limonium bicolor. The sequence continues at coordinate 238,222,239 of CM041780.1, forward strand.
AGCCCAAGGATGACGGTGAACGGTATAATTTTCTCATGCCCCGTATGCTACCTTGGCTACCTGATTTGTGTGTTTATGTGATCACCTAAATAAGATAAATGCACGAATTGGGTTTTTAATGCACTTACTTGTGCTTGTATTATATTGTTCTTGTTGTATTGCCTTGAACCTATAGTTTGTATAATTCATGAAATGTATGAATGAGAATGAAGTGTATGTGTGTCCTTGATGTGTAGTGTGGTAACCCATCGTATGGAAGGAAGGACTTTTAACAAATTCCTAACTACCTAACATCCTAACTTGAGAAATTGGTAAATTGGAATAAGTAGAATTCTGATATAGGTTCGGCCACGCGTGAGGATAAGGAGACACAAGAGGTTGGATCTGAATCCTGGCCTTAATCTTTTCCATGGACCAAATCCCTTAAGTGGGTAGCATCCTGGATTAGTGAGCCACCCTAAAGCCCGGTGGTGGGATATCACAGTCCCTTCCCGGAGGTCACATTGACTTGACTTGAGTATGTAAGTAAGAAGAGTATTTGTATTGTAACGGTCATGGATAGTGTAAGTCATTGACCACGAGTAAAAGAGTAAAGTACACCCGATTAACCCTGGTGAGCAAAGAAGCTAACAAGTATTGCATATGTATTGGAGAAGTGTATCTCCGTATCCGGTAAGCATGAACGGTTGACTCGTATTGTCTTCCTTGTATGTACTGAATGGAATGTATGCATGACCTATGATGTGAACGTATTGTTTCTTATAAAAGCATGTATGTATGTATGAGTAAAATGAACCGCATGTATTTAACCAAGTAGTCGGCGTACCTCCGTAGGTACCCGTGAGAATTGAAGGTCGAGTTAGCACCATGATGATTCTTTTTGTGTAGTTAGTAGGATGTGAATGGTGTACCGAGTTGTACATGACTTATGCCTTTTGAGTAGCCGGTGTACCATGTGGTACACCCTATTGGATTTTGAGATTATGAATTTGGTAAGAATGAGAGGTTGTATAAACTCATAGCTTTTGGTAGACTCGTAGAAGTTCGGATGTAATTAATATACTTTTGTATACTCGGTAATCAAGAATGTAAGTAAGTATTTGGGAATGTAATGTAAGTTTTATGTTGCTCGGTATAATCTAGTCTTCAGACCGTTATAGTAAGTAGTAGGAGCCTTGTTAGTCTTGGGATGGCTAACGGCGTTGTATCACCCGCCGGGGGTATGTAAGTATCCGCTGCGTGTAGAGTAATTATGGAGACGATTAGAGGATAATGGAAGGATTAGCGGTTGGGGTGTTACAAAAAGTGGTATCAGAGCGAAGTATCGCTCTAATGATTAGATTATCAAGAGTAGTGATTTCCGAGTTAGGTTACATACCGTTTTGCAACGGAGAATTAGAAACCTAACTAGGAATGACCGTTAATGATAACGGATACCCTTGACGTCTGAAAAGACGATACCATTGTTTAAGTCAAGACCACATGGTCATAGTATCTAATGTAATCCATACTTGTTCAGATGTCAAGAAGAGGCCGTGGTCGAGGCCGACCCCGGGGAGAGCAGGTTGATGAGCCTGGTGCGCAGACGGTCACTGAGATCATCGCCGCCACCGTGGCACAGCTGTTGCCCCAGCTAATGACTGCAGCCCAACAGCAAGTACAGCAAAACCAACAACAACAGCCCGACCCGCCTCAACCCCGAGAAACAAATTGGGTGAAGAGCGTCACCGACCTTAGACCACCCTGCTTTAGAGGCGAGAGCGACCACGCCAAGCTTGAGGCCTATATCTCTGAGATGGAGACGGCTTTCGAGACCCTCGAGGCTTCTGCTGGAGTGAGGGTGAGGATAGCGGCGTACTACCTCAAGGACGCAGCTATGGACTTGTGGAAGCTCGTTAAGGCCGAGCACGCTGCTGACCTCGCATTTGACTGGGAAGCATTCACCTTTTTTCTCCGATCTAAGTACTACACTGAGCATGTCAAGACCAAGAAGCGGCTTGAGCTTGACGCCCTCAAAATGACGGAGAAGATGACAGTTGATGAATACTACCGTACATTCACATCCATTCTCAGACTTCTACCTGACCTTGGGTATACCGGCCAGGTCTTGGTCGACCGCTTCTACGGCGGATTGAGCCATCGACTCCGGTATGGCATGAGGTTTACACGGTTTACCTCCCTCCAGGTAAACATCGTTTAAACCCTTAGATGCCATGGGCAATACAAATTAGTACCTTCTCACGTAAATATGTAACCTAATGCCCGAATACTTCAGGAGTGTTACCACGCTGCATCTCGAGTTGAGATCACCTACCAGCTGAGAGATGAAGAGCAAGCGCTGAAGCGCAACGTAAGCATCAAGGGTAACAACTTCGAGGAACAAAATCAGAATAAGCCATGGAAGAAGAAGGGAAAGTACTCCCACCAAAACCAGAAGAATACCTCAGGAGACAATAGTGCCCATGATGAGAAGGGCAAGGCAGCTGAGCCGTTGTAGCTCGCCTACACTGCACTAGTGGCAGCAAAGCCACTGAGGTCTCAGCCCTACAAGGGTAAGAACCCGAAACCGAACTAATGTACTTGTGAATTAGTGTGTATGTGAATTAGTGTAAATATGCCGAACCTCGCTAACTTCAAAGCTACAGGTTCTGGTTCTGGCTATGGCAAGAGCCAATGTGATGGCCGAAGCTATGTATGCCAAAATTGCAACAAGGATCATCCCGACACCGATTGCGAAGAAGGGAGATCCAATGCTACAACTGCCAGAAACCGGGGCACCGTGCGAATGTATGCCCGAAAAACTCGAAGCCCAAGGGAAACTACCAGGGCTACAAGCAGCGTGAAGGCAAGGAGGTTGCGTCTGGCGATGCTCAGACCCAGCAGACCTCACAGGGACAGGGGTCCCAAGGTGCTCAGAAGGGCGCACCACAGAGGCAGCCGACCTTGCACATTATTGATCGTGACGGGACCGGTACTAAGTCCGGCCTAGGTAATAATTACTACCTTTAATCCTTGAAGAGCATGTCTAAAGTATTGGATTACCTGTATGAATGAATGCATGAATGCGTAAGCACTTGAAGTATGAATTTAAGCATGAAATGAACTAGTTAAGACTAGAACTCACATTAGATGAAATTACAACCTTAGGGAGATTTAACATCTGCTACCCAATACCTTCAAACCCACTTTATGAAGAAGCCGACATCACCACTTCATCAACGAGCAGTGTTAGGTTATCCGACCAGGTATGATCTTATTAAAAGGATACCTGACACCTGAAGCGCAAATTTCCATCATCCGACGATGCAATGAACTAGGAGCGGGTCCAGGAGGATTTTATACACCCGAATTCCCTGGTGGAGCAACAATGAAGCTGAAGATTATGTGCTTGGGAAAGGACTGGAACCCTTGTACTAAGACATACCAGAAGATGCGAGCAGAAGACGGAGCAACACCTTCATCAATACCCACCGAATTTCAGACACTTGTTACACAAGCTGTAAAACTTGCACAACAGTGTGAAGATGATCCAATCCCTGCACTTGAAGCAGACCTTTGTATCGTCAAATTCTATGAGAAAAAAGGACGACTTGGCTTACACCAAGATAAGGACAAGACAATGGAATCTCTTAAACAGGGAGTGCCCGTAGTGTCTTGGTCCATTGGTGATGACGTGGTATTTTTGTATAGCGAGCAGTAGCATGTGGACCTCGCGGAGAAAATGGTATTGAGATCAGGAGACGTCTTAATCATGGGTGGAGAATCAAGGTTGTTGTATCACGTGATCAAAAAGATAAAGTTGAATACGACACCACCGGCAATAATCAATGCCACACACATGAAACCAGGAAGCCTGAACCTTACCTTTAGGAAGTATTAACCTTGTAAGAATATGTAATGCATTAGTAACATGTATTAGAGACACAATATGTATGGTGGTTGGTTTATTAATAAAGAGCAGTGTTGATTATTAAATTCCACTTGCGTCCTACCATCGTTACTTACCAAACTTATGAATAATTAGGTTGTGGACTCGGTACAGAAGGTAGCCTGAGTATCCTCACCGAAGCACAAGCCGATAAGAGCGGCACCATCCTAACGGGAACCTTCCCAGTAAATGGCATTGACGCCTCCGTTGTGAGAATACCATATTCTGTATAGTATTCTGTATAGGATTAGCTCTAATATTTGTATCTGTATTAGCTATTAGTATAGATATAGATATTGGGTCTGCTGTAATGGGCTCCGTAAATAGCCCACTACTTGTGCGACTCACTCCCATCTCCACAGCCCATTCAGTATTCTCGATCACCATACACTATATATACATGAACTCATACAAGTTGTACATATATATCGATATATGAATAAAGTTGCAATGTTATATTCTCTAAATCTCTCATGGTATCAGAGCTGTAAAGAGATTAAGATGTAACATTGCAACTCATCGGAAATAGAAAAGAAAGAAAACCCTTCTTTCTCTGTCGTCTTTCTTCTATCCAAGACGCTTCTTCTTCTTCTTCACCGGTCTTCAATTTCCTCTTCTCTGTATTTTTGGTTCTATCCACAAAAACAAATATACGACATGGATGGCAAGGCTAAAGATGCAGAAATAGAAGAAGAAATACAAAATCCAGAGGAAAAGGCGGAAGGAAAGCTCAGCGAAGGAGAGACTGGAAAAGACAAACCCGAAAAGGACAAGGGATACGTACACCCCTCGACTAGTCCCGGTTCTCCAAAACACAAATTCGACGGTACCGCGTTTGGAACCTGGAAGCGTGCCTTCCTCATAGCCTTATCAACCAAATCCAAAGTTGGCTTCGTCACCGGCGCACAACGAAGAGAAGCGATACAAGGGCGACAAGCAAACCGATTGGGATAAGGCCAACGGGATGGTCCTATCGTGGTTGTTCAGCGCATTTGATAACTCCATCAAAGAAAGCATCATATATTACCCAACCGCGGCTGAAGCTTGGGCCAAACTATGCAAGCGATACGACGAACCTGCTGGGACAAGACTATACGCTTTGAGGTTGGAATCACACAGAATCGAACAAGGCAGCGACAGTTTAAAAGATTACTACACCAGGTGGGTGAAAATTTGGAATGAGCAAAAGGAATTAGCAACTGTCGCTCCCTGCACCTGTGGATCTGCGGTTTAGCTTCTTCAACAACAAGAAAACGAACGGGTGTTCGATTTCCTTATGGGACTCAACAATTCGTTCAAGACTCTGAGGACCAACGTTCTAATGTTAAGTCCTCTTCCAGATTTAGATCGTGTTTTCTCCATGGCTCGTCAAGAAGAAAATCACAGACTATCGCAGAAGAGTCGCAAAGGAGAAAATGTTGAAAGTCTGACGTTCGCCACCAACGGCAACAATCAGGGACAACTTAGTCAAAATACACAAGATTCAAGAAATAGGGTTAAGAAGACCGAAAATCAGAAAGGGAGATGCACCCATTGCAAGAAGGTAGGACATTTATACGAAGATTGTTATTGGGTAAAAGGCACTTTCCCGAGTTACTGGCGAAACCCTACAAATCAAGGAAAGAAGACTCTGAGTGTTTCGACTTCAGAAAATCCAGATGATAGCGACAAGGGAGAATCTCCTGTACCAGGGTTCAATCAAGAACAATTAAATGCCCTCAAGGATTATTTCAAAGATGGGAAGACCACCGTTCCAGGAATTACACAGAAGCAATTGGCGTCTCTGAGTGCCTACCTTGATCGAAGTCCGACCATGGAAGTAGATAATACAACTGGTTTCTTCAATCAGTTTGCTGGTACAATTCTCTCTTCTTTAAAAACTGATTTAAAATCTGGTTTTACAAATTCATGGGTTGTTGATAGTGGCGCGACTGATCATATTTGCGGCAACATAAATATGTTTTTGGATAAAGATTTCAATGCTTGCAATTGTTCTGTTCGTATGCCAGATGGACACGCTGGTTCCATCAAAGGCTTTGGGACTGTGAAATTGTCTGATGGTCCCTATTTGTATAATGTTCTCTATGTGCCTGTTTTCAAATTCCACTTGTTGTCTGTTAGGAAGTTCCTACAACAATTGAATGCAAAGATGATAACCCATGCGCATAAATGTGTTTTGCAGGACCATAGAGACAAGATAACCGTAGACATAGCCTTTGAGAAGAATGGATTGTATGCTTTGGATGTTGATGCTTTAGGTTTCTTTGTTCAACAGAGTAGTACTTTCAATACTGTGGGAATAGTAACAAATGTAACTGGCAATACACTGGAAAAATGTAAATCTGTAAAAACTATTGTTGATCTGCAGGAAACTATGAATAAAAAAGCTGTGATTCTTTGTGTTTGATGATGTTTCTTCTGTGTTTGATGATGTTATTGTCTGGCATATGAGATTAGGACACGCTCCCCTCAAGAAAATTCTTCAACTTCAGTTAATTAAAAGGAAAGACATCCCAAAACACTTTGTGTGTGATTGTTGTGAAAAAGCCAAGAACCACAAATTACCCTTCCCACGAACTACCACCACGAGTACTCAACCCTTTGAACTGATACAATAGACATTTGTGGACCATTTAGACAAAAACACATGACCAAGCTAGATACTTCTTGATCTATTGTGATGACAAGAGTAGAGCTTTATGGGTTAAGCTGTTACAACATAAATAAGATGCCTTCTCTATTCTGAAACACTTTATACAATACGTTGAAAGACAGTTTGATAAAAAGGTTAAGTGCATTAGATCCGATAATGCTTTAGAACTAGGGAGTTTAATGAAGGGAGACGGTTCTTTCAAAGTTTAGGATTGTTCACCAAACTACTTGCCCTCATACCCCTCAAACAAAATGGAATTGTTGAGAGGAAACATCGTTATTTGATGGAGACAGCAAGATCCCTCTATTTTCAATCAAACTTACCCTTACAATATTGGGGAGAGGCATTCTTACTGCCACCTCAATAATAAACAAATTGCCCAGTTCTGTTTTGGAAGGAAAAACACCTCACGAAGTTTTTATAATAAACCACCAGAATACAATCAGTTGAAGCCCTTTGGATGTCTTGCTTATGCTCTAATTCTAGGACAGCATATAGGAAAATTTGGTCCTAAATCAGTAGCTTGTGCTCACCTAGGCTTATCTGAGAGACAAAAGGTTAAACTACTGCAGTTACATGACAAGAAATTATAATCTCCAGACATGTAACATTTCATGAGACTATTTTTCCCTTCAAACAAACTGTCCCCAACACTGACACTATTCTACACTCTTTCAATCAACACCCAACTTCTATTTTCCCTTCCATTGAGCAACATCTCAGTACCCAACAGGACCAATCTTTGTACATCTCGGAAGATGATGAAACTTCACCTTCAGACACAGAAACATCACAAAAAGACCAAATGTCTGATATCCCCACACATGTCTCACCAGAAATAACCACCACAGATAACGGCCAATCCACATCAAGACCAACTGCAGAAGAAACAAAACCTCTTCGCAGATCTGATAGAACAAGGCAGCCCCCAGCTTATCTCTCTAACTACTATACGAGTACCACACATACAGACACTGATCCTTTCACAGCTGTTCTTAAACAGAGAATTACACATACTCCTAGTGAAAAATCTAGTAGTTATTTACCCCTACACACTCTGACTGAAATCACTCCTATTCTTTCCCTCACTACTTCCGCAATACAAAACAAAAGTAATAGAAAACACCTGAACACCAAAGAGCCACAAAGCTATGAAGAAGCTATTCGGGATAAAAAATGGGAAGATGCAATACAAAATGAATTAAAAGCCCTCGTCAGCAATGACACTTGGGAACTCACCAAACTTCCAAATATAAAAAGGCTATTGGATGTAAATGGGTTTTCAAAACCAAATTGAGAGCAAATGGTACTGTTGAGAGACACAAAGCTAGACTCGTAGCCAAAGGGTTTAACCAAAATATGGCCTTGATTATACGAAAACTTTTCACCTGTAGTTAGAATGACTACGATTAGGACACTGTTGGCTGTCGCAGTGAAAAGAAAGTGGATAATGGACCAACTTGATGTTAATAATGCATTCATACATGGAAACTTGCATGAAGAAATCTTCATGCAAATTCCTAAGGGTCTGAAAACAGATGAAACAGTCAATACTTGTAAACTGAAAAAATCCTCTACGGCTTGAAACAAGCCTCAAGACAATGGTTTGCTAGACTTAGTGAGTTCTTAGAACAACTAGGCTAACAGATCTGAAAACGATGCTTCGTTATTAAAAAAAAACAAACATAAATCACCTTTCTTGCTGTATATGTAGATGATATACTCATCTGTGGTGATGACAAAGAAGAGATAGCAGATCTGAAAAAACATTTAGATAGAGAATTTAAGATAAAAGACTTGGGAAAGCTTCATTTTTTCCTTTTCATGGAATTTCTCCACCATGATACAGGTTTGATCATTTCACAGCGCAAATTCTGTATTGACATGCTAACTGAATTTAGTGTTTCTTGCAAGCATATTCCTGTCTCTCCCTTGCAGATTAACACCAAGCTGCGACCAGATGAAGGAAAAGCCCTTTCAAACCCAACACAGTACAGCAGTATAGCAGGGAAGTTGAATGACCTCACTCATACAAGACCTGATATTAATTTTACAACACAACTACTGAGTCAGTTCTTGCAGGAACCAAAAGAGACACACTTGACAACAGCTCTCCATACACTGCAGTACATAAAGGGGACACTCAACTATGGCATTCAGCTGAACAACAAACCAGATTACACATGCGGCTTATTGTGACAGCGATTGGGCAGCATGCCCCACAACACGGAAATCAGTTTGGGATATTATGTTTTTTTGGGCAGTTCCCCCATCGCATGGAAGTCCAAGAAACAGAATAGTGTATCTCTGTCCTCAGCAGAGGCAGAACAGAGCAATGAAGGCAGTAACATGTGAACTTGCCTGGTTAAGTCGATTGATCCATGAGCTTGGAGTCACCAATATACAACCAATCCCGATCAAGTGCGACAACAAATCTGCCGTGTACATTGCCAGAAACCCGATCCAGCATCAAAGGATAAACACATAGAGATCGACATTCACTATGTGCGTCAGAAAATACAAGAAGGACTTATCAGTCCAACACATCCCAAACAGCAAGCAGCTTGCAGATTTTTGACAAAACCACTATCAGGCAAATCCTACACAGATTTATACAAGACATCGGTATTCATTTGTTACAAGACCTGCCTAGAGAACCTAGTGGATCTGAAGGGGGGGTGTGAGAATACCATATTCTGTATAGTATTCTGTATAGGATAGCTCTAATATTTTGTATCTGTATTAGCTATTAGTATAGATATAGATATTGGGTCTGCTGTAATGGGCTCCGTAAATAGCCCACTACTTGTGCGACTCACTCCCATCTCCACAGCCCATTCAGTATTCTCAATCACCATACACTATATATACATGAACTCATACAAGTTGTACATATATATCGATATATGAATAAAGTTGCAATGTTATATTCTCTAAATCTCTCATCCGTACTATTCGACTCCGGCGCCTCTCACACCTTTGTATCGCCATCGTTTGCGAAGAGGTTGGGGCTAGACGCAGATGAGTTACCAAACTTCCTGGTTACTCTCCCGTCGAAGGAGCAAATAAGGTGTGCCAAGTATTACCCAACTGCCACAATTCGAATCAAAGGTGAAGAGTTTCCCATCTCCTTCATCGAATTCAATGGGTTGGGATTCTACTTGATAGTCGGGATGAACTGATTGGAGCGGCACAAGGGGTGAATCCTATACGCCAAGCATAGACTGCCGCACAAGAGTCCATCTGGGGTTACTGTTTCATACTGCTAGAGGCCGAGAGAGCCTTCTACTACAGTCATCTCCGCTATGGCTATGTACCAGGAGCTCAGAAAGGGGCACGAAGTGTATTTATGCTATGTGTAAGATATAGAGAGAGATCCAGAATTCAGCACCGAGGTGCCAGTTGTATCCGAATTCCCTGATGTGTCCCCAAAGGAACTACCCGGTATGCCAACCCCGAGAGCAGTAGAGTTCAAGATTGATCTTGTACCTGGTACTGGTCCCATTGCTAGGGCACCATACCGTATGGCATTTGCAGAAATGATAGAACTCAAAGAACAATTATGTGATCTACTCGACAAAGGGTTTATACGCTCGAGCGTATCACCTTGGGGAGCTCCGGTCCTCTTCATGAAGAAGAAGGACGGAAGTCTCCTCCTCTGCATCGACTACCGTGAATTGAATGCGGTCACTGTAAAGAACAAGTATCCATTGCCACGCATCGACGACCTGTTCGATCAGTTGAAGGGAGCTTTAGTCTTTTCGAAGATTGACCTCTGATCCGGGTATCATCAGATTGCTATCAAAGAACAAGACATCGAGAAAACGACATTCCGTACAAGATATGGCCACTACGAATTCACGGTGATGCCATTGGGTTTGTCTAACGCACCAGCCAAGTTCATGGATTTGATGAACCGCCTATTCAGTGATCAGTTGGACACTTCGGTAGTAGTATTCATCGAAGACATTCTCGTGTATTCAAAGTCTGTAGAAGAGCATGAAAACCATCTGAGAAAAGTACTTGAGACACTGCTCGAGAACCAGCTGTACGCGAAGTTCTCCAAATATGAGTTTTGGCTAGATCAGGTATCTTTCCTCGGTCATGTCATCTCGAGCGCGAGTATCTCAGTAGATCCAGCTAAAATCGAAGAGTATGATCATGGCCTAGACCTAAGACTGTTACCGACATCCGGAGCTTTCTTGGTCTAGCCGGTTATTACCGAAGATTTGTGAAGGACTTTTCTAAAGTCGCAAAGCCCATGACTACATTGATGAAGAAAGATGCACCCTTTATATGGACTGATGACTGTGAGAAATCCTTTCAAAGCCTGAAAGACTCGCTGACCTCAGCGCCCATTCTCACTCTTCCAAAGGACACAAAGGGATTCAAGGTATATTGTGATGCTTCTGGTAAGGGCATGGGATGCGTACTCATGCAGCATGGCAAGGTAGTAGCTTACGCCTCCCGCCAGCTGAAGAAACATGAGGATAATCCCGACTCATGATTTAGAACTTGGAGCCATTGTCTTCGCATTGAAGATATGGCGACATTATCTATATGGGGTAAGCATCACCATCTATTCCGATCATAAGAGCCTCCAGTACTTCTTCACACAGAGAGAACTGAATGTGAGACAGAGGAGGTGGATGGAGTTCTTATCTGATTACGACATCAACCTCCAGTATAAAAAAGGGAAGACAAGCACACGCTCCATTCACTACTCGCTTCTTCTAGCTTGGTTGACGAGGTGTGAGACGCTCAGTTGAGCGACCCTTACTTTACAGAGATCAGACATAAAATCATAGAGGGTACCTTCGAGAATCGAAAGTACAACTTCAAACTGGATGAAGATGGCCTGATTCGATTGAATGGCAGATTATGCGTCCCCTGAAGCAATGCTGAGCTAAGGGATCGCATTTTGCGAGAGTCACACTGTTCTACACTATTTGTTCACCCGGGAGCCTCCAAGATGTACAAAGACATGAAGAGGTACTTCTGGTGGTTAGGGATGAAATCTGATGTGACTGAGTATGTTTTGAGATGCCTTACATGCCAGAAAGTAAAATTCGAGCACAGAAGACCGGGCGGAATGGTACAATCTATGCCAATTCCGGAGTGGAAATTTCACGATATCTCCATGGACTTTGTTGTAGGACTCCCACCTGCCAGGATAGGACTCAACATGATCTGGGTATTAGTCGATCGCCTCACCAAGGTTGCCCGATTCTTACCGATGAAGGACACCTGGAAAGTGGCGAAGCTCACTGAGTTATTCGACAAGGAGATCATCCGACACCATGGAGTCCCGAAAACCATTGTATCTGACCGTGATACCAGATTTCTTTCGAGATACTGGAGAGCAACACGGGAAGCGCTGGGTATTGAGTTGAAGCTTCGCACCACCTTCCATCCACAGATCGACGTTCAGACATAAAGAACCATCCAGACACTTGAGGATATGCTTAGATCATGTGCCTGAGACTTCTAGGGGAGCTGGATTGATAAGCTTCATCTAATCGAGTTTTCGTACAACAACAACTATCACACTTCAATTAAGATGTCGCCATTCCAAGCTTTGTATGGTAGACCATGCCGTACCCCGTTGTGTTGGGATGAGTCAAGTGTAGCGGTCATAATAGGACCGGAGTATCTTGAACAAGTACAAGCGGATGTTCAACAAATCTGAGCGAACATGAAAGCAGCCCAAGATAGACAGAAATCCTATTCGGATGTGCGACGATGCGACCTTGAGTTCACCGTGGGCGACCAAGTGTTCCTGCGTGTGTCACCTTTGAAGGGCGTATTCCGATTTGGCCAGAAGGGCAAGCTGAGCCCGAAATTTATAGGCCGGTACACGATTACTAAGAGGATTGGAGCTATGGCTTATAGGCTAGCATTACCTGAAGAGTTGGGGCGTGTTCATGATGTTTTTCATGTATCACAACTCAATAAATACATAGCCGATCCTTCTCATGTATTAGAACCCGAAAAACTATCCCTAGAGCCGATGATGAGATATGTCGAGACTCCATTGCGAATCCTTGATACGAAGACTAGGGACACTCTGAAATACCCCAAACCTTAGTATGTGGTTTAGACATTAAACTATGGTATATTTAGGCTAAAAAGGGCCTTAGAAACATTAGTGAACAATTCAAACCATAGAAAACACAATTAATTACCTTAAAGTCAATATGGGCGAAAATGTGCTCTAAGCTTGAGATGATCTTGGTTAAGACCTAATGAGCTTACCAAGACCTTATGTACATGTTAATGAACATATTAAACCAATTTCCAAAGAAAACCAAGCTTGAAAACAAGTTAAAACACAAAATGTGCTTTAAGGAGTCTTAAAGCACATTTTTGAAAAATTGTCTTGTAAATGAGTTTTGAGTGTCTAAATGTCCATCATTACTCTTTAATCAACATGTTTACTACTTAGTATCTCATTAGGAAGTCTAAATCAACGGGAAATAAAAAATTTCACAATTATGTGCCTTGTTTTGTGAATAGTAACTAAATTAAGCAAGTTTATAACATAAGTCAATATAAGTAAGTTAATTGGTCAACAAAGACTAAAATACCCCTTATTACATAATGGGGGCCAGTTTTTATAAGGGTGAGTCACCCCTATACTAGTTTAACAAGATAAGTAAAGAAATAAAGCAAGTTACTATTTACTTTTACTTTAAATATCTAAAACTAGCTACTTACCTTCATTCTCTTCTTTCCTTCTTCATTTCCCACGTCTCCAACCTCTCTTCTTCCCCCATTCACGGTTTTGCTACAGCAACAACACCATTCTCCATCTTTGATTGTCCATAACTCCTAGCTCCATTAACCAAATCAAAAACCAAGACCACCATTCTCTTAGTCTTGCCAAGCTCTTCAATTCTATCTTCTCAAAATTCCAAGAGCTCCATTTCGGTGCCAAGAGGAATCTCCATGGGAGGAGCTTGAGCTCATCTTTTTACATCTCATTGTTCACCTTTGCTTCAAGGTAAGGAAAAACTAAAGAAAACTCCTTTTCCTTCTTGTTTTGATGTTGGCCGAAAAACACCATTAATGGCGTCTTTACTTTGCTTTGTTCTAGCTTCATTTCAATCATTCAAGGGCTTGGTGGAGTCCTCTCTTGCCACTTATTCAAACTCTCTTTCATTTCCAAGGTAAAACAACTATCTTAATGTTTTATGACAATACATAACCTAGGGTTTATAATGAGATTAAGCATGAAGCTTGAATACTCATTACATTGCTTGTATATTGATTAGAAGTTGACAAGCAATAAAGGTCCTTGCCGATTTTTAATCATGGAAACAGGAAAGAAGTTTGAGAGGAAAAGAGGTAAATGTGCTAACCTAATGTAGTTTAATGTCTTAGGAGAAATGAGTTTATATTGCTTGTTAAAAACTACTTAAGGAGCTAATGGTAAATGACTTAGAAAAAAATACTCTCAAGGAGTTTATTAAGGGCATATGTATTGTTGGGTGTATTTGCAGGTCAAAGGCAAATATAATGTGGGAAATTCAGTGTTGGTTTATGCAATTTAAGGGCCTAAGAGCCATGTTATTTAAGGGCCTAAGTGCCAAGCAATTTAAATAATGCACTATATTATGATGTAGTGTAGTTTGGGTGAAGTTTTGTGTTTAAAAATGTTCTTGATGGATTTTGGTGTGTTTGAATGTTTAATGGTGAAAACAATGTGTTTTGGTGTAAGAAAGTGTTAGTAGAACCCATGCCAAATTTGGATAAGGCACAAGATGTTCTAAGTGTTTAAAATGAGCTTTAGTGAACTAGGAAGTGCTAGGAATGACTAGGTGTTTTTACTAGGGAAAGAAAAATGTATTAAGGTGTTTTGGTTTGGCCTAGAAGAGTTGTGGTTAGTAAGAAAAGATGCTTGGGAGATGATGTTATAGTGGTGAGGAAACATTTTGGCATAGTGGTTATTATAGGTATGAAACACCACTTAGAAAACTAGTGAAAAACATTACAAGTGTTAACCTTTTTACTAGATGTTGTGTATTGCTTGAGGAGGGTTTTAGTGGATGATTTAAGGAGTTTGGTGGATGTCTTAAGGTGTGGTTGAGGTGCCTAAATGAGGTTAGAACACACTAGGTTATGTAAGGTGAAGTTTGGTGGCAAATATGCATTTTTAAACAAGGGTCTGGAGCAGACCGACCTTGGGGACCGGACCTGCAAGGTCGGTCGATCCCAGTTTACCCTGCGAGAAATGGTCTCTGGAATAGGCCGACCTTGGGACCGAACTTACAAGGTCGGTTGTGCCTAAATTTTTATGCGTAAATTGGTCTCTGGAATCGACCGATCTTGGGACCGAACTTGCCAAGATCGGTCGGGCCTGAATTTTCAAAGGGGAAAACTCTCGGGAATAGACCGACCTTGTGGACCGGACTTGCAAGGTTGGTCGGGGTAGAATTTTCCGACGGTAATATGTTCTGGAATGGACCGACCTTGGGTAAGGTCGGTCGGTAAGGGCGGTCGACCCAATTTTTTTTTTAAAAAACAAACAAACCGTGGCTTAGGGTAGTTAACCCTAGAGGGTATAGTGAAGGTAATCAAGGGTAAATTTAAGCGTTAAAACATGCCATATAACCATGTAAAATGCTTAGTGACCGGAAATTAAATAAGTTAATTAACCGACATTATTAATTATGTTTAGGGACTACGCTTGGCGGGTCACATTCGCTGCAAGGACCAAGGTATGGTTTTCTTGTAGTCCGTTGCCTACCGGTTTACACCGGCTTGTGTGTTGTTTGTTTCTGTGTGTTATGACCTTGTAAGACTTAAGTCATGTAATGAGTTTACAGTTGTTAATATTATTGCGTTGTTAAGTTGTGACTCATTTCCCTTATGTGTGTCTAACTAGACCTATACACCTGCTTGTGACTTTATTTAATAAGTTTCAATATGGAAATTCTAACCAGTGCTAATTGGGGAGTGAGGAGTCCGGTAGTTCCGGCCACGCGTGTGAGTATGGGAGTCGATGTCATAACCGGTTCGATTCTCTTTGTATGTTATGGTTGTTTCCACTTTGGTTTTCAACTTTCCCTTTAGCTTATCCAAGGCTATTTTACTGACTCACGTCGGGCCACATGGGCATACTATGTTTGTTCGGTGAGCTTGGATTACTATATCCGACACACCTTGGGATTAAGTTAGCCGTTCAATCTAACAGGACGGTAACGAGTTATGTAACGAGCTTAGCATGAGTTTGGCAACATTCTCTAGGCTCTTCATGTGAACTAACTGTGTTGGTTTGGTTCTTGAAGTGAACTGTCCTTATTATGTTATGTGTGTTGTTGTGCTATGCAATATTCTTGCTATGCTATATTTATGATGTATGTTTAAAAATCAATGCCATGTCATCATGATAAATAGTTGCGCGTATCCGGATAGCCGATGGGCTGCGCGTTAACCATACCAGCCAAGGGTTACTGACCCCCTCGGGGGCTCCATATTTATTTGCAGGATGAGGATCGAGGAAGCGGAATGGCTTTAGATCTTAGGTTATGAATACTTTTGTTATTTTTGGATGTTGAGCCCGGGATGCGCCTGTGCTCCCGTGGCGTTATGTTTTGGTACCATTATTTTGACAGTGGCGACCGTTAACAGTGGCAGTGATGGTTTACAGTTTACAGTGACGTTGTGATGTATATACTCGGTATTGTTGATTATGTAAATATATGGATGTTAGTACCTAACGCTCGGGAGTCTGATCATCAGACCGGTACACTTGTATCTATTCTGCCTTGTTAACCACGTGGGTGGTTAACGGCGTTGTAGCACCGAACCATTTAGTTATTGTTTAGTTGTTATTTTTGCTGCGATTTCAGTTAGTTGTTAAGTACGTAGTAGGGGTGTTACCAAAAGTGGTATCAGAGCGAAGTATCGCTCTGATGACTAGAATACCGAGCTTAGGAATATACCGAGTTAGGAAACCTAACCATAGTTACCTAAGTGAACAGTTATGGAAAGGTTAACCACTAACTAAGTGTGGAAATACCTTATTACCAGGAAGACGTTACTACCGTTTGAACCGATAAGTGTGCAAGTATAATGCTGATGAATGTTCATGTGAATTCAGATGTCAGGTGGACCAAGAGGTAGAGGCCGCGGGCGCGGTGTTGGTGATACGGGCGACCAGGGCGAGAACACTACGGCACAGGTTATGGCTGAGGCAGTAGCAGCCGCTGTAGCCCAGATGGTTCCCCAGTTATTTGTTGTGATGCATCAGCAGCAGCAGCAAGGCGGTACGGACTCGCAAGGGCCACAACCGCAACCACAGCCGCGCGTGACCAATTGGGTCAAGGTGTTGGCAGATTTGAGACCCCCGTCGTTTAGTGGGGAGACCGACCCTCGTAAGCTGGAGGCGTACATCTCCAAGATGGAGACCGCTTTCGAAACCTTGGATGTGCCTGCTGGTGCCAAGGTTTGACTTGCCGCTTACTACTTGAAGGGGTCGGCACAAAGTTGGTGGAAACTGGTACGGGAGGGCGGAGTTGCAGATCCTACCTTTCAGTGGAGGGAGTACATGGCCCTGCTGCGAGCCAAGTACTACCCGATACACGTGCAAGAGGCCAAGCGCCTAGAGTTGGACAATTTGAGACAAGGGGATAAGATGACGGTAGATGAGTACTACTCCGCTTTCATCGGACTTATCCACCTACTACCAGATCTAGGTTACTCAGACTGGATACTGGTAAACCGTTTCTACAACGGACTGAGCTACCGCCTACGCTATGGTATGGGGCCAACCGGATATACTACTTTGCAGGTAATGGGACTACAATGTGATGTGAATAAGTGTGTACAATGTGTGAATGTAAATGTGAGTTTGATTTGCGGGGCATAACTAATACCCTAAATATAGGAGTGCTATCATGCCGCTGCTATAGTAGAGATCACTGTCCGTCTAAGGGACGAGGAGAATGCGCTCAAGCGCAAGGCCACGAGCGAGGGTCAAAGCACGCAAGGGTACGGGGGAGGGAAGAAGAAAAGCCATACCCCAGTCCCATAAAGGACAGCAACAGGGTGGCAAGGGCCAGACCCAGACCACCACTGCTGAGGAGCCGTTGCAGCTCACCTATGCATACGCGGCTAAGCCCCTGCGCTCTCAGCCATTCAAGGGTAACCAATTAGTTCTGAATACCGAGTTAAGTGTATGATATTATAATGTGAAGGGTGTACTGAATGTGTGATGTGTTAGCAGCTAGCACGGGCTCTGGACAGGAGCGCCACTATTACTGTAAGTGGTGCAACAGAGACCACCCCGGCAAGGACTGCAAGGGCAACGACGTGCAGCGCCGATTCTGCAAGAAGATGGGGCATCGTGACTACAAATGCTTCCAGAACCCGAATGATAGAAACTACAGGCCTAAGGGGCAGTGGAAGGGTAAGGCCGCCGCGACTACCGATGGCCCGAAGACGGCTAACCATCCACCCACAGATCAGAGATACACTGATTCCCAGAAGGGGAAGGGGTCGGGGTCCGGCAAGGCCGCCCTAAATGTGGTGGACCGGTCTGCGGCACCAGGACCCTCTTCTAGACCAGGTACCGCCTAAACTATTGAATGAAATAAGTGATTGCATACCGCATTTCATGCATGTGTGTTAGTGAGTCTAAGGGTATACCCATGTAAGTAAAGAGTTAAAGTATAACGTGAAAGTCACCTAAATTAGGTAAATTGAAAACCTTAGGAACCTTCAATATTTGCTATCCAATCCCACCCGCACCAAACCCTGAAGAAACCACCATCAGCGTCACCAACTTTCCAATGGAGCAATGTCAGGTCATCCAACCAGGTATGATACTCTTAAATGGATACTTGACACCGGAGGCACAAATCCACATCATCAGGCGATGCAACAAACTTGGAACATCACCTGGAGGTTTCTACACTCCCGAATACCCAAGCGGATCAAAAATGAAGTTGAAGATGATGTGCATGGGTAAGGATTGGAATCCTTACACCAAGTCATATCAAGACGTGCGAGCTGAAGACAGAGCAACTGTACCAAAGATACCTGAGGAGTTCCTTGCGGTCGTTAATCACGCCGTGGGAATTGCTTAGCAAGTTGAATCGGATCCGATTCCGAGTGTTAAGGCAGATTTATGTATTGTGAACTTCTACCAGAAAGGTGGACGGTTAGGTTTACACAAAGATAAGGACGAGTCACCCGAGTCTCTAAGTAAGGGAGTACCCGTGGTGTCTTGGTCCATTGGTGATACCGCAGTGTTTATATATGGCGAGCAGAAGCGTGCTGATCTCGCAAAGAAGTTAGTGTTGAAATCGGGAGATGTGTTAGTCATGGGTGGGAAGTCAAGGGTTCTATACCATGGTATCAAGAAGATCAAGCTGAATACCGCACCTTCAACAGTGATCAATGCCACACATATGAAACCAGGACATTTGAATTTGACCTTCAGACAATTTTAAAGCCTTGTGTAACTATGTAATGTGTTAAGCCAGTTGTATGTCAAGGATGCTATATTTAGCTATGTTTACAATATAAACCAACCTATGGTGTAAAGAGTGTGTTAATGAATAGAGTGGAGTTGTTTTGAAGTATGTCAACCGTGTACTTATAAGTTTGCCAGTGAATTAGGCTGTGCACTCGGAACGAGAGGTATACTGAGTGTCTGCAATAAGGCAGAAGTCGGCAAGAGTGGCACAATCCTCACCGGTACCTTTCCAGTCAATGGCGTGGACGCTTCGATCTTGTTCGACTCCGGAGCCTCACATACATTTATTTTGCTATCCTTTGCGAAGAGGCTAGGGTTAGACGGTGAAGAGATGTCTGACTTCCTAGTCACTCTCCCGTCGAAAGAGCGGATCAAGTGTACCCGCTACCACCGAGATGTTGCTGTACGAATCCGAGATGAAGAGTTTCCGATCGACTTGATAGAGTTCGAGGGACTTGGTTTTGATGTGATTGTCGGGATGAACTGGTTGGAGCGGTACAAGGGCAGGATCCTATGTGCCGAGCATCGTCTGCTTCTACGGAGTCCGTCTGGGGTTACTATATCATACCGCCAGAGGTCCAGGGAGCCTTCGACTCAGATCATCACCGCCATGGCCATGTATCGTGAATTACGACGAGGGAATGATGTATACCTCTGCTCTGTCCAGGACATAGAGAGAGACCCAGAGTTTAGCCCAGATGTGCCGGTAGTGTTGGAGTTTCCTGATGTCTTTCCTAAGGAACTACCGGGCATGCCGCCAGCACCAGAAGTTGAGTTTGAGATTGATTTGGTTCCGGGCACCGGACCAATTGCGAAGGCGTCCTATCGTATGGCTCCAGCAGAGATGACAGAGCTCAAGGAACAGCTGAGAGACCTACTCGACAAGGGATTTATCCGCCCTAGTGTTTCACCATGGGGAGCGCCGGTCCTCTTCGTGAAGAAGAAGGACGGTAGTCTCCGCCTTTGCATCGACTATCGTGAGCTGAATACAGTTACGGTGAAGAACCGTTATCCTTTACCACGCATCGAAGACTTATTTGATCAGTTGAAAGGAGCATCAGTATTCTCCAAGATAGATTTACGATCCGGTTACCATCAGATTGCTATCCGGGAAAGTGACATTGAGAAGACCGCATTCAGAACTAGATACGGTCATTATAAGTTTACGGTTATGCCGTTTGGTTTATCCAATGCACCAGCCAAGTTCATGGACTTAGTGAACCGCTTGTTCCAAGACCAGTTGGACAAGTCAGTGGTAGTCTTTATCGACGATATACTTGTGTACTCGAAATCGAGAGGTGAGCATGAAAGCCACCTGAGAAGTGTGTTGCAAACATTGAGAAGGAACCAGCTGTATGCTAAATTTTCTAAGTGTGAGTTTTGGTTGAACCAAGTATCCTTTCTTGGTCATGTGATTTCTGAAGCCGGGATCGCTGTTGATCCGGCAAAGATAGATGCAGTGCGCACCTGGCCTAGGCCAAAGACAGTTACCGACATCTGGAGCTTCCTCGGTCTGACAGGATATTATAGGAGGTTTGTGAAGGACTTCTCCAGTGTCTCAAAGCCGATGACTTCCTTGATGAAGAAGGATGCACCATTCGAGTAGACAGATGACTTCGAGAGTTCTTTTCAGAGTCTCAAGGATGCTCTGACATCTGCACCGGTCCTGACTATACCAGACGGTCCAGATGGTTTTGAGGTATTGCGACGCATCAGGCAGAGGTATGGGTTGTGTATTGATGCAACACGGGAGGGTCGTAGCATACGCCTCCCGACAGTTGAAGAAGCATGAAGAGAACTACCCTACCCACGATTTAGAACTGGGTGCCATTTTCTTCGCATTGAAGATATGGTGAGATCATCTGTATGGGGTAAGCGTGACAATTTATTCCGATCACAAGAGTTTGAAGTACTTGTTCACTCAGAAGGGGTTGAACATGAGACAAAGAAGGTGGGTCGAGTTCTTAAACGACTACGACATCAATTTACAGTACAAGGAGGGAAAAGCAAATGTGGTAGCTGATGCATTGAGTCGCCGAGCACACCCTCTCCATTCGCTAGTCTCTCATACTAGCTTGGTTGAAGAGGTGCGGAGTGCTCAGATGACGAATCAGTATATGTTGGAGGTCAGGCAGAAGCTTAATGATGGCACAATCGAGGGTCAGAAGTATGACTTCCGACTCCATGATGATGACCTGATTAGGCTTAATGGCCGACTCTGTATTCCGAGGAGTAGCGCTGAGCTGAAGGAGCGCATACTGAGTGAATCCCATTGTTCTACTACTTCGATTCACCCCGGAGCTTCAAAGATGTATAAAGGTATGAAAAGATATTTTTGGTGGGCTGATATGAAGAAAGATGTGAATGATTATGTGTTGAGGTGTCTCACTTGTCAAAAGATCAAGTTTGAGCACCGACGGCCTGGTGGTATGGTACAGCCAATGCCAGTGCCTGAGTGGAAGTTCCATGACATTTCTATGGACTTCGTAGTAGGGCTTCTGCCCACAAGGGGAGGTCTGAATATGATTTGGGTTGTTGTTGACCGACTAACCAAGGTGGCTCGATTCATACCGATGAAGGCGAAGTACCCATCGTTGTTTACTTCTTAGTGTTTGTATGTATAGGGTACGGGACGTACCCCTATTTTAAGGGGGGTAGAGCCGTTTCGGTTATGTGTGTATGACATGTATTGAAATACATTATCTATGTTATGTTGTTATGTGGTTATGTTACAGACCATTGTGTCTTAATGATGTTATGTTGTTTAGAACTTGAGTCCGATGTTATGTAAGTATGTTGTTAATGTTATTATGGAAGTGTTGCTTATTAAGTATCCCCGTGTTCTGATATTATAGATGCGAGGAAGTGTGAACTTTGGGGACAAAGTTCTTTTAAGGGGGGTAGAATGAAATACCCCAAACCTTAGTATGTGGTTTAGACATTAAACTATGGTATATTAAGGCTAAAAAGGGCCTTAGAAACATTAGTGAACAATTTAAACCATAGAAAACACAATTAATTACCTTAAAGTCAATATGGGCGAAAATGTGCTCTAAGCTTGAGATGATCTTGGTTAAGACCTAATGAGCTTACCAAGACCTTAATTACATGTTAATGAACATATTAAACCAATTGCCAAAGAAAACCAAGCTTGAAAACAAGTTAAAACACAAAATGTGCTTTAAGGAGTCTTAAAGCACATTTTTGAAAAATTGTCTTGTAAATGAGTTTTGAGTGGCTAAATGTCCATCATTACTCTTTAATCAACATGTGTACTACTTAGTATCACATTAGGAAGTCTAAATCAACGGGAAATCAAAAATTTCACAATTATGTGCCTTGTTTTGTGAATAGTAACTAAATTAAGCAAGTTTATAACATAAGTCAATATAAGTAAGTTAATTGGTCAACAAAGACTAAAATACCCCTTATTACATAATGGGGGCCGGTTTTTATAAGGGTGAGTCATCCCCTTACTAGCTTAACAAGATAAGTAAAGAAATAAAGCAAGTTACTATTTACTTTTACTTTAAATATCTAAAACTAGCTACTTACCTTCATTTTCTTCTTTCCTTATTCATTTCCCACGTCTCCAACCTCTCTTTTTCCTCCATTCACGGTTTTGCTACAGCAACAACACCATTCTCCATCTTTGATTGTCCATAACTCATAGCTCCATTAACCAAATCAAAAACCTAGACCACCATTCTCTTAGTCTTGCCAAGCTCTTCAATTCTATCTTCTCAAAATTCCAAGAGCTCCATTTCAGTACCAAGAGGAATCTCCATGGGAGGAGCTTGAGCTCATCTTTTTACATCTCATTGTTCACCTTTGCTTCAAGGTAAGGAAAAACTAAAGAAAACTCCTTTTCCTTCTTGTTTTGATGTTGGCCGAAAAACACCATTAATGGTGTCTTTACCTTGCTTTGTTCTAGCTTCATTTCAATCATTCAAGGGCTTGGTGGAGTCCTCTCTTGCCACTTATTCAAACTCTCTTTCATTTCCAAGGTAAAACAACTATCTTAATGTTTTATGACAATACATAACCTAGGGTTTATAATGAGATTAAGCATGAAGCTTGAATACTCATTACATTGTTTGTATATTGATTAGAAGTTGACAAGCAATAAAGGTCCTTGCCGATTTTTAATCAAGGAAACAAGAAAGAAGTTTGAGAGGAAAAGAGGTAAATGTGCTAACCAAATGTCGTTTAATGTCTTAGGAGAAATGAGTTTATATTGCTTGTTAAAAACTACTTAAGGAGCTAATGGTAAATGACTTAGAAAAAAATACTCTCAAGGAGTTTATTAAGGGCATAAGTATTGTTGGGTGTATTTGCAGGTCAAAGGCAAATATAATGTGGGAAATTCAGTGTTTATGGTTTATGCAATTTAAGGGCCTAAGAGCCATGTTATTTAAGGGCCTAAGTGCCAAGCAATTTAAATAATGCACTATATTATGATGTAGTGTAGTTTAGGTGAAGTTTTGTGTATAAGAATGTTCTTGATGGATTTTGGTGTGTTTGAATGTTTAATGGTGAAAACAATGTGTTTTGGTGTAAGAAAGTGTTAGTAGAACCCATGCCAAATTTGGATAAGGCACAAGATGTTCTAAGTGTTTAAAATGAGCTTTAGTGAACTAGGAAGTGTTAGGAATGACTAGGTGTTTTTACTAGGGAAAGAAAAATGTATTAAGGTGTTTTGGTTTGGCCTAGAGGAGTTGTGGTTAGTAAGAAAAGATGCTTGGGAGATGATGTTATAGTGGTGAGGAAACATTTGGCATAGTGGTTATTATAGGTACGAAACACCACTTAGAAAACTAGTGAAAAACATTACAAGTGTTAACCTTTTTACAAGATTTTGTGTATTGCTTGAGGAGGGTTTTAGTGGATGATTTAAGGAGTTTGGTGGATGTCTTAAGGTGTGGTTGAGGTGCCCAAATGAGGTTAGAACACACTAGGTTACGTAAGGTGAAGTTTGGTGGCAAATATGCATTTTTAAACAAGGGTCTGGAGCAGACCAACCTTGGGGACCGGACCTGCAAGGTCGGTCGAGCCCAGTTTACCCTGCGAGAAATGGTCTCTGGAATAGACCGACCTTGGGACCGAACTTACAAGGTCGGTCGTGCCTAAATTTTTGTGCGTAAATTGGTCTCTGGAATCGACCGATCTTGGGACCGAACTTGCCAAGATCGGCCGGGCCTGAATTTTCAAAGGGGAAAACTCTCGGGAATAGACCGACCTTGTGGACCAGACTTGCAAGGTCGGTCGGGGTAGAATTTTCTGACTGTAATATGTTCTGGAATGGACCGACCTTGGGTAAGGTTGGTCGGTAAGGGCGGTCGACCTAAAAATTAAAAAAAAAACAAACAAAGTGTGGCTTAGGGTAGTTAACCCTAGGGGGTATAGTGAAGGTAATCAAGGGTAAATTTAAGCGTTAAAACATGCCATATAACCATGTAAAATGCTTAGTGACCGGAAATTAAATAAGTTAATTAACCGACATTATTAATTATGTTTAAGGACTACGCTTGGCGGGTCACGTTCGCAGCAAGGACCAAGGTATGGTTTTCTTGCAGTCTATTGCCTACCGGTTTACACCGGCTTGTGTGTTGTTTGTTTTTCTGTGTGTTTATGACCTTGTAAGACTTAAGTCATGTAATGAGTTTATAGTTGTTAATATTATTACGTTGTTAAGTTGTGACTCATTTCCCTTATGTGTGTCTAACTAGACCTATACACCTGCTTGTGACTTTATTTAATAAGTTTCAATATAGAACTTCTAACAAGTGCTAATTGGGGAGTGAGGAGTCCGGTAGTTCCGGCCATGCGTGTGAGTATGGGAGTCGATGTCATAACCGGTTCGATTCTCTTTGTATGTTATGGTTGTTTCCACTTTGGTTTTCAAATTTCTCCTTAGCTTATCCAAGGCTATTTTACTGATTCACGTCGGGCCACAGGGGCATACTATGTTTGTTCGGTGAGCTTGGATTACTATATCCGACACACCTTGGGATTAAGTTAGCCGTTCAATCTAACAGGACGGTAACGAGTTATGTAACGAGCTTAGCATGAGTTTGGCAACATTCTCTAGGCTCTTTATGTGAACTAACTATGTTGGTTTGGTTCCTGAAGTGAACTGTCCTTATTATGTTATGTGTGTTGTTGTGCTATGCAATATTCTTGCTATGCTATATTTATGATGTATGTTTAAAAATCAATGCCATGTCATCATGATAAATAGTTGCGCGTATCCCGGTAGCCGATGGGCTGCGCGTTAACCATACTAGCCAAGGGTTGCTGACCCCCTCGGGGGCTCCATATTTATTTGCAGGATGAGGATCGAGGAAGCGGAATGGCTTTAGATCTTAGGTTATGAATACTTTTGTTATTTTTGGATGTTGAGCCCGGGATGCGCCTGTGCTCCCGTGGCGTTATGTTTTGGTACCGTTATTTTGACAGTGGCGACTGTTAACAGTTCACAGTGGCAGTGATGGTTTACAGATTACATGACGTTGTGATGTATATACTCGGTATCGTTGGTTATGTAAATATATGGATGTTAGTACCTAACGCTCGGGAGTCTGATCATCAGACAGGTACACTTGTATCTATTCTGCCTTGTTAACCACGTGGTTAACGGTGTTGTAGCACCGAACCATTTAGTTATTGTTTAGTTGTTATTTTCGCTGCGATTTCGGTTAGTTGTTAAGTGCGTAGTAGGGGTGTTACACACTCGCCATAAATCAGTACAAATGGTGAAGGTCTTGTGGTCTAACCACTATGTCGAGGAAGCTACTTGGGAATTAGAAGACGCCATGAAGGCGAAGTACCCAGATTTATTTGTAGACTAGCTATTTGGTATCCGTGAGTACGAAGGGTACGGGGCGTGCCCCTTTTAAGGGGGGTAGAGCCATTTTGTTTTGCATTGCTTCGGGATAGAATTGCATACTATGTATGTATTGCAGTACATTTTGTTGGCACAATGTAGTGCTAGTAGTATTCAGTATGTTTGTACAATGAGTAACGTATTCGTGTTATACGGTGTATGACACAAATGGTAATGTGGAATGTATTGTGAACGGTATTGTGAAATGGTATTGTGGAATGTGTGCATTGTATTGTGTATTGTATTTGAATTGTGTAGCGCTTGTAATGTAGAGGAAGTGAACACCTTGTAAGGTGGTAGTAAAGTACATTGTGGCAATTGGTTTGCCAAATGAGTAGAAATAGTAAACCGTAAACCTTGAGCAACTTTGAGGGCAAAGTTTCTTAAGGGGGGTAGATTGAAATACCCCGAAATTAAAAATAGTGATTAATTAGGTTAATGATGATTTCAGAGGCTTAATGAAACCTAAATAAACTTGAGCGAATGATTCCCGAAGAAAACGGATCCTTAAAATGGATTAAAAGCACAAACGAACCTTAAAACGCACTTTTCGAGGAAACCGGGAAAACGCGACTTTAAGCGGGTTAAATAAACCCATAATAATTTTAGTCAATCAAATGTCTATATTTAAGCATTAGTGAAGGTCTAGAACCATTAAAATAAATTAAACGAGAAAATTCCGGAAAACGGGTTCCGGTTAGTGAGTAATGTAAAAACGGGAAGTTGTGGGGTGATAAGTGTAAATAAGCTAAACTAACATGTCCCACTTGCAAATAAAAATCAGAAAATGGAGTGTGTGTGGGGTGTGGGACGGTTGCAAGCTCCCCCTCTCTTTTATCTCTTTCCTAATATGCTAAAGGACAAACTAATAAAGTAAAAAGCAAAATTTACTCTCTCATCACACCAGACTCTCTCTCTCTCTCTCTCTCTCTCTCTCTCGATTTTTGCCCCCACCTGAAGTCTCTCTTCCACCTTCAGCCATCTATGGTGATTTGAAGACACCCACACAACAGCCCCCTTGCTTCTCATTTTTGAAGACCAAAACCAACTCCAAATCTTACAAAAACAGCACCATTGGAATCCTCTATCCTTGGGCAACATTTCTACCTTTTCAAAATCAGAAAACTCACACTTCATCTCCATGGGTGTGGCTCATTTTGGAGCTTGAAGACCACCATTTGAAGCTCCTTCATCTCCTTATCATTCTAAGGTAAAAAGAAGTTCAAAAAACCTTTCTTTTCTATCTCTTCTTGCTACTGAAAATTTCCACCATCTGAGCCCTTGTTCTCTTCTTGCTCCAGCCGGTTTTTAATCCCTTAAAGTAGTGCTGGAGCCTGTTGTTTTTGCTGCTTAAAACTCCATCTAGAAGTTCCAAGGTAACACCTTATTTTTAAGCTTTAAACTCTCCTTGTAGTTAAGGCTGAATTTTGAAGTTTAAGAAATTTTCTTAATGCTTATTAGATCTCTTGGAATGGCTGTAGCATTAGGAGTGAACTCCATTTGAATCGGTGGTGAAGGAAGGAGAAGAAAGAAAGAAAGAAGAGAGGGAAAGAAGGAGAAAAAGTAAACTAGAACTACAAGGTAAATGCTCTTACCTTGAGCTAGTTTTGTATGCTTTATTGTAACAGATTTTAAATGCTTGAAATGAGTAATGTATATGGCTTTCTGTAGTAGTTAGGTTGTAGGGTAATGAGGAGGATAACTAGATTGTTGTGGAGCTTTTAAATGATGATTAAAAACTTGTAAAAACCTTGAGGAAATAAATGATGTTGTGCAGGAACTAAATGGGTGGTTAATGCCTAGTATTTGTGTTGATAATGTATATGATGAACAAGGCTGTTGAACTAAGTGTTGTGGATAGGATTTATGAACAAATAATGTGGTGAGAATGGTTAGGAAAGTAGGTAACCTCTGTCAAAATATGTCTAGAAACTAAGGGACTTAAGTGCTGTAAGGAGAGGAGAATAACCTAGGATATAACTAGGTGTATCTTGGTAGTTAAAATGTGTAGTTAACTATGTTAAGAACTAGGATGGAATACAATGTAAGATGAACTCTAGGAATGGTATTGTTGGAGAAAACATTGGATGGTAGGAATGAAAGTTTAAAGCCTGTAGCATAAGAGAAACAAAATCTGAAGCATAAGTTTTAGTGAAATACCCCAAACCTTTGTGTGTTAATTAATTATGTAATTATTATTTTCTAAGGCTAATTAAGTCCTTAAGAACTTTGGTGAAGAAAGAGAAACCAAAAGAAATAAGAAAACGTGAAAAACGCGTAAAACATAAAAACATGTATTTAATTATTTTAGGAGGTATATAACCTTGACTAGGGTCCGAGAGGGATTCCTAGGGCTTAATTAGGCCTAAATAGTATGTGGGAACAATTCCTGAAGAAAACGGATCCAAATAGTGGGTTAAAACGCTAATGGAGCCTTAAAGCGTGTTTTTCAAGAAAACCCAAAACGTAACTTTAAACAGTTAAACGACCCCATAAAAATTATAGTTGATCATATAACTATAATAAAACATTATTGAAGGTTTAAGAACCATTAAAATTTAAGAAACGAGAAAAATCCGGTAAACGGGCTCGGACTAGTGAATAGTGTAAAAACGGGAACATATGGGGTGTAAATTGTAATAAGAGTAAAATACTCTCTAATATTGTAAAACAAAAATCTGAACCCCTTTTCTATTCATCTCACATGTTTTTGCCCCCCTCACATACATATATACACTCACTTTATTTACAAAAGTACAAAAAGCACTTTTATCATCTCTCTCTTCCATTTCCATCCCTTCTCATTTCTTTTTCCTTCTTCCAGCAGACTTGCTGAAAGGTAAAAAAGCTCCCTTTCCCTCGGTTCCTCTATCTATCCTAATGGTTTTACCTTGTTACAGATATTGAACGGACTTTGAGAGAGAAGACTTTGTAAATGGGTGCTCAGATTGTATTGATGTCAAAACGTGTCATATTTCATGGGGGTGCACCCCTATTTATAATGTTTCCATCGTTAGATCAGAGACTGCCAGCCTGTCATCCTCTTTTTACTGCCAGGCTGGCTATTGTACATAAATGAAATGCCTAACTACTTATTGACCGGAACGTGTTCCGGCCCGGTAACACTCCCTATCCTAGTCTACCTCATCCGGTCACAGGTGACCGGATGCTTTATTCAATATTTCCTTTACAATTTTCCCTCTTCATCAGTCCCACAAGTTCTACTTTTGATTCTCCTATATAGAAAGTAGAACTTTTCTCTTTTGTACATTTTTTAGAAAAAATTGACGTTTATGCTCGTTTGCCTTCAAGATTTTTG
Source organism: Limonium bicolor (assembly GCA_023374045.1). NCBI lineage: Eukaryota > Viridiplantae > Streptophyta > Magnoliopsida > Caryophyllales > Plumbaginaceae > Limonium > Limonium bicolor. Next base: position 238,251,509 of record CM041780.1, read on the forward strand.
GACTGCTTTCCTTGCTCCTTCCGGCCATGTCAAATAACCGCCTCTGAAGCCTTCAGATCGGCCTTGATATTCTTCTGTCCTTATTTTCTGGCTCTCTCTGCCTAGTCCCACAAGTTCTCTTTCTAGTTTTCCTTAAAAAAAAGAAAAAGAGAATTTGACACCTCGCACGAGTCTTCGGCTCGTGCCAGGCTCGTGCTTTTCAAAAATTTGCTCGCGCCTTTTCGATGTGGGATATATAGAACTTATTTTGTGTCAGTGCCTTATCTTAGGAAGGCGTAAAGTCTCTACTTTTCCTGCAAAAAGGGTGCTGGGTCTTTATGACGCATATTCTTTATTCTTGATTAGTTTTCGGACATTTTCTCTCTCCTTTGCCTTCCCCAGACTCTGCTGCTTTCTTCCTCGCGTTTCATTTTTGAACCCATCCTTTTGCCGTTGTCCTCTGTTTCACCAGCTCCAATGGCTTCTTCCAGTTCGAAGAAAAACAAAGCAGCTACAAACTTTGTTCCTGCTAAAGAAGCACTTCAAGGTACTTCTTCTCCCCAGGGCTTTCGCCCTTCCTATCTAAAATCTGTCGCACCCTTCTCTAGTGATCAAGAGCCCTTTCCGTCTTCATTGGACACTTCTTCTCTTCTTTCTTACGTTAAAAATGTCAAAGTCCCAGTGGGCACTTGCATCCACCTTCCCTCATCCGATTCCCATCCCTACGATGACTTCGATCTCTGATATGCCGTTTACGTGGATTTTTTCCCTAGCGGCTTGACCGTGCCCCCTCACCCATTTGTCCTCAGCTTCTTAATTCGCCGTTGTTGCCTACTTGCCCATTGACGCCCAAAAGCAATTTCGTATCTTCACACTTATGTGCTCCTTTGCGAGGAGAACCAAATTTGGGCAGAGGCGACTGAATTCGCCCAATTTTTCTCAACCAGGGATGATCCCGACAGTCTGACTATTAAAGCAAAGGCTGGATTTTTGCTTTTCGATTACAAGAAGGTGTCTTCCGGGTGGAACTCTCGATGGTTCGTTATTACCCCACCATCCGGCCGGTTCCTGGGAGTTCCTTACTATTCTGTAATCCAGAAAGGCCAATTCAGTTGTCCCTCTTCTCCCACAAAGGATATGCCGATCTCAAGGATTTTGAAGGCGCTGAGTAGCCAACAGTAGATAGTTTCCCAATTCTTTACTCAGGCACGCCTAAATTCGCTGAAAAATATCACAGTAAGTTTTTGCCCTATTCACTCTTATTGCATTTTTTTTACCTTCCCTTACTGTTTGTTCCTTACCCTTCACGATGTTTTTGGTAGATTTCTTCTCTAGAGGAGATAAGGTGGGGCCTTTCAAAAGTTGGAATTTCGTCAACTTCAAAATTGGTGACGAGCGAGTTGATTACTATGCATCTGTTGATGTGGCCATTGATACGGCTGAGAAACTTCTCGGAGATGTCCCTGCCTCCAAGAAAAGACAGAGAGAAGATGGTGACAAAGATCAATCCGGACGGAAGAAGAAAAACAAAATCATCGAGTCCCCAGTTCACTCGAACAATGACTTGCCAGGTACTTAGCACGTGAGTCCAGGGTCTGGATGTCGCGTCTTTCTTCCCCTCACCCCTGGTTCAGGTCTGGATTCTATCTCTCGCCCAAGACAGGAGTCTGGCCATCCGACTCCTATTTGTGATTTATTTCCTGACTTGCCAGGATACTTTTCTTCCGATCCGGCCCAAGATGTTGCTCTGGAGGAGATAGACTTATGTATTGATCTTCCAACTGAAGATAGTATCCTCTTTGTTGATTTTTTGCTTTGTATACTTTTTGCTGATTTTTCCTCATTTCAGGTTCTCAGGGCGCCCCATTAGCTGTGCCTGACAATGAAGCTGTATCCGGTCCTGTTCCCCCTACTGTCGCTCTGTCAGCTTCCAACACCTAGAAACTCCAGAAGAAACTTGCATCAAAACCGAAGGCTACTCTGTTAGAAATCTCTGAAGACAAGGAGGACAGTGGGGTTCCTGGGGCCTCAATCTCATGCGACGTCTCCGGAGCTAAGGAATCCGTTCACCAAAGGGTGAGAGAATATCGGGCAGTCCCTGAAAACCCGAAACTTTGAGGTAAGAAGAGGGAGGACATTGCCGCCTCTTCCTCTTCTCCACCCCCTCCTGTTCATGTAAATTTTACCGGTCCCTCGCAGAAGGAGGGATGGTTCTACCATCCTGGACAACCCTTACCCGGGATCCCCTTGGAAACCGCTCGATATACTGATGCCTGGAAAGAGGCAATAAGATTGTCCGATCACTCGGACGGAATCTTCGCCCCACCGCCCATCACCACTGCCATCAAAGAAAAACTGAGAATCGGGAGCAGGGGAGCCGATGCTATTATGTGTCACTCTTCCCTTAGGGGAGGTTTTTGATCTCATGTGGCAGGGCATCTTCCGAGTTAGTATGACCTTTCATTCGTACTTTTTATATTATTTTGGTGCCTTTTAACTTCTTATACCTTGTGCTTTTTAGGTAATGTCAATGGCCCAAAGCGCCAAAGTTCAGACTCGAGACCTCCAATCTAACTTGCGATACGAGAAGAGTCGGGCTAACAACGTTGAGGCTGAGCTGAGGAAAACCTGCTCTTCTCACGACATCTATATTGATCAAGTCACTATGAGATCGACCGCAAGGTGAAGGAAAGGCCAGATACCTTGAACAAGGAATTGCGGTCATCTCATCACGAATGTGTTTGTCTGCGTGACAAGATGAGTTGAAGTTAAAGAATCTACGGGAAGAGATGTTTTCTCTGAAGAACCAGAACCTTCAAATGGATACCATCTTGAAACAGGTACGCCGCAGCCCTACCGGTGGAAAAGATGTATGCATGCAAGTACTAGCTTTTGCTGATTTGGAAGTTTTGTTGCGGCAGGTACAAGCTGCTCAAAAAAAGAAGTGAACTCCCTTGCTACTGACAAGGTCCATCTGTCTGACCTGAAGGTTGCCCTCGAGAAAGAAGTCGAGACTCTTGAGGCTGATAAAAAGAATTTGGCCAAGCAAAATGAGGCTTCAGTGGAAGACAAAGCCAAGCTCATTCACGAGCTCTCCTATCTGACCGAAGAAAGGGACGCTCTGGAGGAGCAGACTAAGGCTGCTTTTGAGCAGGAGAAGCAGGCTCTAGTTCACGACCGAGCCACCTTAGTGGAAGAAAACATGGCCCTTTCTTCCGGTAAAGTTGCTCTTGCGGCCGAAAAGGCCGATCTGGAAGAAAAGGTGAAGACCTTGTAGGATTCCGTGGCTTTCCTCCAATCCAAAAATGCTAAGCTTCCGGCCAAGAGTGAGTTTTTACCTGAACTATACTTTCACCAGTGGCCTTTCCTCTTTTTGTCCTATCCTTATTAGTGACCTCTTTCATTTTTGATCAGGCTCAAAAAATCTGTTAAAGCACGTTGAGAAACTCAGCAACCGTATTGACAAGCTAAATGAGGAGCTCTCTGTCATGAGTTCTCATCGTGATCGCTATCAAGCCCAGGTCTTGCAACTCGATTAGGGAAGTTGCCAAGCATGTGGCCTACGCTCGCCAGAGCCAAGAGGAGCTGAAAAAATAGGGTACCATCATCACCTACCTGAAGGAAATGTTTGGCTCTCAGAGCCGGAAGATCACTAATGTTTGTCGTCAAACCATTTCGAGGTACTTCTTGAATAAAGGAGAAGTTCTGGATGATGATTTATATGGTGAATTGGAATTCGACAAAGTTGCTCAAAGAAGCAACTTCTTTGAAGATTTTGAGAGATTCGGCCACCTTCCTGGCGAAACGTGCTTTGGGCCTGGTCAGGCTTTTTTCTTCCTCCTGACAGCGGTATGCGCCAGGCAGTTATAGGTCCTCATCAGGTTGCTGAAAGGTCCAAATCTCAGGAGAGCGTATCCAATCCTGTCGAAGGATCAGGCACAAAAAATCCCACCCAAGAATAGTTATTTCAGGAAGGTTGCTTCTGGAGTACAAACCCTGTATAAGAAAATTTTAGTTATGAACTCAATAGTTATTTAGCGTTTTTACTTTTGTAAGTGCCTTTTGTACTTTCGACCGGTTCAAACTACTTATTTATATATTTGCCTTATGTGTTCTTTCCATTTGGCTTAATCCAGAGCGACCGGATTTCCAAAGGTTTTGCATACATCTCTTGTTTCTTTTTTGACGCGAACATTATTTGCCGGTTTTTATGTGTATCACCCGGTTTTATTCTTATGCATGCCTAGTGGAGTATTTGTTATATTTTCATGCCAGACTGCAGGAATACTGGCCGGATATTGTATTTCAAGGCATGATAGCCTGTAGGCACACTGGTCGGATGTTGCATTTCAAGGCATGATAGCCTGTAGGCACACTGGCCGGATGTTGCATTTCAAGGCATGATAGCCTGTAGGTACACTGGCCGGATGTTGCATTTCAAGGCATGATAGCCTGTAGGCGCACTGGCCGGATGTTGCATTTCAAGGCATGATAGCCTGTAGGCACACTGGCCGGATGTTGCATTTCAAGGCATGATAGCCTGTAGGCACACTGGTCGGATGTTGCATTTCAAGGCATGATAGTCTGTAGGCACACTAGCCGGATGTTTTAAGAAAAAACTTTTCCCAAAAATACCTCATTTTTATTAAATTTATTGAAAAATGTTTTACACGTATAACTTTTTTAAGCATTCATCATGCCAAGAGTGAGGCAATTCGTATCCTTCACTGTTCTTCAGGCGGTACGAGGCTGGCCCAGTTCGCTATTGCACTGTAAATGGTCCCTCCCACTGGGGCTCTAATTTCTTTGGCTGCTTTACTTCCCGAAGGACCAGCTCGCCCGGAACGAAACTTCTTTCTTTTGCTCTTTTGTTAAAGTATCTTTCGACTTTCGCTTTGTCCTTTTCCATCCTGATCCGTGCCATGTCCCTAGTTTCCTCAAGCAGATCAAGGTGGTCTTTTATCCCTTCAGCGTTATTTTCTTTATCATAGGATTCCCACATAACCGATGGCATTACAACCTCAGCTGAACAATTGCTTCTAGACCGTAAGTCAACCTGTAGGGAGTATCTCCACTAGGCCCTTTTTCAGTCGTTATGTAGGACCAGAGAACCTGAGGTAGCAACTCCGCCCACCTTCCATTTTTATTGTCTAATTTTCTCTTTATAGCCTTGACGATCTATTCATTCACATTTTCTACTTGGCCATTTGCTTATGGATGAGCGACCGATGCGAACCTTAGATCAATTTTCCACTCTTCACAGAATGCCTGGAAACTATTGCAGTTGAATTCGGCTCCATTGTCTGTTATTATTATCTTGGGATTTCGAATCTGCAAACCACGTACTTCCAGATGAAGTCTTGTGATTTTCTTGCTGTAATAACATTGTTGGCATCGCTTCCACCCATTTGGTGAAATAATCAATAGCCACATAAATGAATCTGAGGAGATGCTTCCGGGAAAGGTCCAACAATATCCAATCCCCACATGGTAAACAGAATTGGGGACAATATGGCCTTTTGTGTGGCCGGGGGGTTATGTATTATGTGTCCATGTTCCTGACACTTGACACATTTTTGTATATATTCTTTAGAATGCTCCCTCATTTTTTGACAATAGTACCCTAGCCTTAGGATTTTGTGAGTTATCGCCCTTTCTCCCTGATGGTTTCCGCAAGTTCCTTTGTGTAATTCCTCCATGACTCTTGCCCCTTCTTCCATAGTGACACATTTTAGTGCTGGTCTCGCAAACGATCTTTTGTAAAGCTGCCCCTCATCCAGGAAAAAAGACGCGGCCCTTCGCTTTGTTTTTGTCGCTTCTTTTTCATTTTGTGGCAAACTTCCGGTTCGTATATACTCAATAATCGGTGTCTCCAAGATCCCTCTGCCTCATGCAATTCAATGGTGCACACCCGTACTACCTCCAAACTTGAGTTAGTCTTTATTTCCATCCATACTTTATTAGGCATTCTTTCGGCAATACTGGCTAATTTGGCCAGTGCATCAGCTTCAATGTTTTCCGTTCGTGGAAGATGCCTTAACTCATATTTCTGAAAGTTCGCCTTCATTTCTTTGACTTTGGCCAAGTATTTCCAGTGTTTCTCCTCTTTGACGTCATAAATGTTATCATTTTGTCGTGCCACCAACATTGAGTCTGAATATATTTCCAATTCTGCACAGTGAGTAAAATAATAAGCCTTTACTTTCCTCCCTTTTTGGGAGGTAACAAAAAGTTTATAAGAATTTTCATAGGGGTTAATATTATTATTATAAGAAGAACCAGTTGCCTCTAAGGTAGTGGCGACTTCCAAACCCTGAATGAGAGCTTCATACTCTGCTTCATTATTTGTTACCTCAAACTCCAACCGGAACGCAAAATTGAGAGTTCGACCATCCAGCGTTTGAACCACTATTCCGGCCCCAGCTCCCGTTTTACACCGAGCCCCATCAACAAGGATAACATGTGGGGTTGTAGGCTCTCTTTTCTCTTGGGCGAAGGTTGTTCAGTTATGAAGTCTGCCAAGGCCTGCGCTTTTATGGCTGTTCGAGGAAGGAAGTGGATTTCATACTGTGTGAGCTCGACGGCCCAACTCACCATTCGCCCGGATGCGTTAGGATTACTTGCTATTTGCTTCAATGGCCAATTTGTCCTGACAAAAATTCGGTGTGACTGAAAATAAGGGCAAAGTTTTCGTGACACAACAACTAATGCGAACAAGAGCTTTTCAATGTTGGTGTTGTAACACCCCATCTCAATCCAAATGTGGTAACTTAACAGCTTATATATAAATGTCACAGCGGAATTCAATACACTCCAGGACCTTGCCACGCTCTGATTGACAGAATATACCGAACATTAGTACATACAAATCTTAACCAAATACATATCCTTCTTACAATCCCCTCACATCCTATACATCTTACTAACTCAAATTGCCATACGAGTGTACATGCACAACTCGTAGGCCACTTAACCCGTAACGCTTGTACCCCTTCTTATTCTCGCGACGGCCGCCTCTTGACGTTCACCTGTGTAGTAAAAACATCCCCCAAAGGGGGTCAGCACGAATGCTGGTACGATCCTCTCATGGCCCCCAAGCTAACGTGGCTACGACGACTAATTGTCGATAGCATGGAGGCTGATTAGATGCACAACATAATAGAAAGTGCAGTAAACAACAATCCAAATATGAACAATCAAAGTTCAAACATAATGAATGACTTAATTGCGTTCCCTTAATTAGAGAGTTAATTATTTAACTCCTTAAGTTATGTTTCCTCTTAATCTTAGTCCATCCTTATCTTACCTCAATCTTAGTCTTATCTTAGTCTTAGGGACAACCATCCTTTAAAAAGGAATGGATGTAGCTTATCTTAGTCTTATAATACAAACCATCCTTTAAAAAGGAATGGTTGCAACTTATCTCAAACCTTATCTTAATCTTAGAATACAAACCACTCTTTAAAATAGAAATGGTTGTATCTTACCTCAATGTTTATTTTTGTCGGGTCAAAAGCAACCCAAGCCAATGAGCTATTAACTCCATTGGTTGAATAAACAACTTATCTTATAATTTAGGATTTAGGTGATCCTACCGCACCATCTTAATGCCACCTACCTTGGACTGTATGTCCAATGTAGCTGAACCCGGCAACAAGTCCGAAGACAAGTCCTTAAACGGAAGTCGGTTCTGCTATAGATACCGACCCCCTTTTTCCTTAGCATGCATGACCAGAGTCAGTCCCGGGTTCCTCACTCCCCCCTTAAGTTCCAGTTAGTAGAAGTCACAAGACAATGTTTGTTGGTTAACCTCTTTCGGTTTATAACAAACTAATATTAGGGAGCGTTCCTTAGTCTCACTCAATTCCTTACTAAACGTTGGTTAGTAAGTTCTCACGGTAGGTTGTGTTAGTTTTCAAACATCACACAACAATACAATAAACATAATGTTCCGGTTGCATGCATTATCTTGTTTAGTGAGCACACAAAAACAAATATCACACAAGCCGTGGGACACCTCGTTAGCAAGCAGGTCACAAAAAGAACTGTACCGTTCACCGTTGGTCGTTCGGTTGCTTACTCTCTTCCGGAGTCCAAATACTCAAGCCCTAAAACATTCATTCAGTTTTAGGTTGTTAATCACTTAACCTAATCCAACTTATTTAACTTACTTAACCCATAATGATTCCCCACCTAACACCTCTTAAGTTTTACAACTTATTCTTACAACCTAAACTTAAACTTTTAAGTTTATACTTAACTTAATCCCTTAGGTCTTTATACCTCTATTCATCATTGCCCTCTTAATGGGGTACCACTAATACCTCTAGACTTTCTTAGGGTTTCTTTTTTTTTTTTACAACTTAAGGGTCGACCGACCCTACCGACCGACCTTACCCAAGGTCGGTCCATTCCAAAACTTATTACCGTTTGAAAATTTTACCCCAACCGACCTTGCAAGTCCGGTCCCCAAGGTCGGTCCATTCCCGGGAGTTTTCCCCGTTGAAAATTTAAGTCCGACAGACCTTGTCAAGGTCAGTCCCAAGTTCGGTCGATTCCAGAGACTCAATTCGTACACAAAATGCAAGCCCGACAGAACTTGTAAGTCCGGTCCTCAAGTTCGGTCGATTCCAGAAACTCTTTCTGGTAGTGTAAACCGAGCTCGACCGACCTTGCAGGTCCGGTCCCTAAGGTCGGTCGGCTCCAGAACCTTGTTTCTAAATTCCCATTTGACTCCAAGCTTCTCCACAAGTTCCCCCATGTGTCCTAATACCATTTAGGCACTTAAACTCACCTTGGAACTTCCACCAAACTCTCCAAAACAACTTCCAAAGATCTTCTTAAACATTTACTAAATTCTTACAAACACTCCTAACACTTATCATATAATTCCTTACATTTCCAACTTGTAACCTTACCAAAACTTCAACCAACTCAAGTGTTCCCTCCTTAACAGTTTGAGCGCTTCATAGATATTATTTTCCATCTTCAGTTCATTTACCAAAACTTCCACAAGTCATCTTACATATCCATGCACAAATTCCTCTCTTTTCCATTTGTTACTCATCATTCCTAAACTCCTGGACATACCTAAACATTTCTTCCCATCCTCTTAGCACCTTAACCTTGTTCTTCTTTACCTTGACCTTCCTACACCCTCCTTAGACATCTACATCTCTTTTACTCAATTTACTCACCATTCTCATGATCTTACTCTCTTATACATTCCTCGTCGATTTCCTCGACAATCGACAACAGTCTCCTTCAATCTTCACTCCCATCACCTAAGTCCACTCATTACCATCTAAACTAAAACCTTATTGTTCCACCACTAGCATCATCACCACTTACACAAGCTTCCCAAAACTTTCATTGATATATTCCCTAGTTCATACCTAAATCACCTTAAAGCATTATACACCTTCTCCTCCAAATTTTGCACAAGTTTAGCCATTACTCATACTATGACTTTGGTGTGTTCAATACACCCACCTAAGTTCTACTTTCCTCATAGACACTTCTAGGTCATACAAAACCTCAAGAACTCCTTAGTTAACTCATTTCCACTCAATTCCATAAATTCCCTATGATCT
>CM041780.1:238261580-238303210 GCA_023374045.1 Limonium bicolor
AACACACAAGAACACCTAAAAATCACCAAGAACACTCTCATACAAACTTCACCAAAATTCACAACATCACAATATAGTGCATAACTTTAATTGCATGGCACTTAGGCCCTTAAAATGCTTGGCTCTTAGGCCCTTAAAATGCATAACTCTTAAACACTGAATTTCCACAATATATTTGCCTTTGACCTGCAAATACACTCAACAACACATATGCCTTTTACTAGTCTCTTGAGAACACTTTACTAAGTCATTCACCATTTGCTCTTTAGGTAGTTTTAACAAGCATTATAAGCTCATTCTCCTAAGGCATTAAACAACATTAGGTTAGTAGATTACCTCTTTTCCAAACAACTTCTTTCTTGTTTCCTTATAGAACCGGTAAGGTATTTGATTCTTTGTCAAGTTCTAAACAATATACAAACATTATAATGAGTATTCAAGCTATAAGCTTCATCTCATTGTAAACCCTCATTTTACATTGTTTCAAAAACATTAATAAGTAGTTGTTTTACCTTGATCTTGAAGAGAGTTTGAATATATAACAAGAGAGGACTCCACCTAGTCCATGAAGAGTTGGAATGAAGCTAGAACAAAGTCACACAAAGAGCTCACCAATGGGTATTTGCGGTCACAACAAAAACATGGAGGAGGAAATGTAGTTTTATTTGAGATTCCTTACCTAGAAGCAAAAGAGAGAGTAATATGTCAAAATACAAGCTCAAGCTCCTTCAATGGTGGAACTCCTTGGCACCGAAATGGGGCTCTTGAAGTTTTGAGAAGATAGGAATGAAGATCTGATGAGAGGAAGAGATTGGTGGTGTTTGTTTTTGATTTGGACAAGTGAGCTAGATTTTACAAGAGATCAAAGATGGAGATGGTGGTGTGTACTATTGCAAAACCGTGAGAGAATGAAGAAGAGAGGTTGAAGATGGTGTTTGGAACCGTGGGAAATGAAGGAGAGAAATGAGAATGAAGATAGAATTTGCTTTTAAGTAGATATTTGTGCTTTATAAAGTAAAAAGGTAACTTAATTAGTTTTCTTTACTTACTTATCATATTAACTAGAGAGTGGTGAGTCACCACACTTAGAAAACCGGCCCCCTATAATATAATAAGGTATTTTTGTCTTTGTTTGTCAATTTAATTACTTATGACAACATATGTTACAAACTAGCTTATAAAAATCACTATTCACCAAAACAAGGCACTTAGAAGTGAAATTTTTGATTTCCATTAATATAGCCACCCAAATGTGATACTATATAGTACACATATATATTTAAGAGTAATGATGGACATTTGGCCATTCAAAACTCATTTACAAGACAATTTTTCAAAAATGTGCTTTAAGACTCCTTAAAGCACATTTTGTGTTTAAACTTGTTTTCAAGCTTGGTTTTCTTTGGTAATTGGTTTAATATGTTCATTGGTATATAAATGAGGTCTTGGTAAGTTCATTAGGTCTTAACCAAGTTTATCCCAAGCTTAGAGCACATTTTGGCTCTTATTGACTTTAAAGCACATTTTGTGTTTTCTTTTGTTTAAATTTGTTTACTAATGTTTCTAAGACTCTTTTTAGTCTCAATACACCATATTTAGGTGTTTAAACAACATAACTAGGTTTGGGGTATTTCAACAGGACTTATACCTCTATTTGTCTTCCACAGAATGGGCGGTAGCGGCCGTGTTAATAATGGAAGAAGAGAACAAAGAAATACCAGTATATTATACTGGCAAAATTCTAACGGCAGCAAAAAGCCGGTACACCTGAAATACCCCAAACCTAAGTATTCTAAGTAAACATCAATTTATGATGTAGTAAGGCTAAAATATGCCTTAGAAAGATTGGTAGACAATTTAGACCAAGGAAAACACAAGAAAACGCCTTAAGGGCAATTTAGGCAAAAATGTGCTTTAAGCTTGGAGTGACTTTGATTAGCACCCAAATACCATTATAAGATCTTAGTAATATGTCAATGGACATTTTAAATCAATTTCCAAAGAAAACCAAGCTCAAAAACAAGCTTAAACACAAAATGTGCTTTAAGACTCCTTAAAGCACCTTTTTGAGGAATTGTCTTAGAATTGAGTTTTGAGTGGCTAAATGCCTATGATTACATCTTAATTAACTTGTGTACTACTTAGTATCACATTAGGAGGTCTAAATCAATGGGAAATCAAAAATTTCACGAATAAGTGCACTAGGTTATGAATAGTAACCAACTAGTGCCTAGTTTAGTCCTTAATTAATTAAGTCTAATTAGATGGTCAAATAAGACCATGACCAACCTTAAATAAATAAGGGGGCCGGTTTCCAAGGGGATGAGTCACCATGAGTAGCCAAATAATGTTAGAAAAGAAGAGGGAAAAAGTAAGAGGTTACTATTTGCTTTTAGAAACAAATATCTCACATTTGCTTACCTCTCTCCTCACTTCTTCATTCTCTCTTCTTCCCACCGGTTGCTACTGCTCCCTCTCTTCTTCTTTTACGTGAAGAACAACCCCATGCCAAGCTCCATCTTCCTTTGATCACTACTCACTCATTTTAGCTCCAAATCAAAAACTAAACACATATTATTCTTAGTTAGCTCAAGCTCTAGCTTTCTATCTTTTCAAATCCTTCAAAGCTCCATTTCGGTGCCAAGAGAAAACTCCATTGATGGAGGAAAATCAAGTTTGAAGAACCCATTTGGTTCTCCATTCATTCAAGGTAAGGAAAATGTAAGAAAAATCATGTTTCCATCACTTCCTCACCATGGCCGAAAATTTGCCTCTTAAGATACCTTGTTTTTATGCTTTGTTCTAGCTTGTTTTATTCACCAAGGACTAGTGGAGGTCCTCTTTCATTCAATGCCCAAGTCTACCTTGAGACTTCAAAGGTAATCATCCACTTTTATACCTTAGAACACATTTTTAACCTAGGTTTTCATTCCTTAAGGCTAGTGTATTATTTAGCACTCATGAGAGTCAATGTATATTGATTAGAACATTGGCAAGGAAAATTAAAATGGTGGCCGAGATTTCCAAGGGAAGAAGCCTAAGGAGGAAGTTGAGAGAAACTTGAGAAAAACAAGGTAAATTGCTTACCTAATGGTGGTTTAAGTTTTAAGGGATAAGTTTTAGGTGGGTACTAATGTAGCTTAAAGCTTACATTATATAGTGGGTTATATAACCTAGGAAAAAGGAATTTAAACAAGCTTGTGAACTTGTGACTAAGGAGCCAATGGAATGAGTTAATAAGATAAGTTTAAGATGGATTTTAAGAGCATTATAACTACTATGAGATTGTTGGGTGTATTTGCAGGTTGAAAGCTATTACATGTGGGAAATTCAGTGTTTAAGTTTAAGTCATTTAAGGGCCTAAGAGCCATGTCATTTAAGAGCCTTAGTGCTATGCAATTTAAGATTATTGCATTATATTGAGTTTGTTGTGAATGAGTTGGTTTGGGTGATAAAATATGATGAGAAAGAACTTGAGGTGTGTGAGATGGTTGAATGAGGAAAACAATGCATTTAGTAGAAAGCAAAGTGTTTAAGTGGTGGAGGTGAGTTAATATGCCCTAGGATTCACTAGGGATCATTATGAGGAATTTGAGTGGAAATGAGTTAACTAAGGAGTTCTTGAGGTTTTGAATGACCTAGAAGTGTCTATGAGGAAAGTAGAATTTAGGTGGGTGTATTGAACACACCAAAGTCATAGTATGAGTAATGGCTAAACTTGTGCAAAATTTAGAGGAGAAGGTGTATAATGCTTTAAGGTGATTTAGGTATGAACAAGGGAATATATCAATGAAAGTTTTGGGAAGCTTGTGTAAGTGGTGATGATGCTAGTGGTGGAACAATAAGGTTTTAGTTTAGATGGTAATGAGTGGACTTAGGTGATGGGAGTGAAGATTGAAGGAGAATGTTGTCGATTGTCGAGGAAATCGACTAGGAATGTATAAGAGAGTAAGATCATGAGAATGGTGAGTAAATTGAAAAACAGAGATGTAGATGTCTAAGGATGGTGTAGGAAGGTCAAGGTAAAGAAGAACAAGGTTAAGGTGCTAAGAGGATGGGAAGAAATGTTTAGGTATGTCCAAGAGTTTAGGAATGATGAGTAACAAATGGAAAAGAGAGGAATTTGTGCATGGATATGTAAGACGACTTGAGGAAGTTTTGGTAAATGAACTGAAGATGGAAAATAATGTCTATGAAGTGCTCAAACTGTTAAGGAGGGAACACTTGAGTTGGTTGAAGTTTTGGTAAGGTTACAAGTTGGAAATGTAAGGAATTATATGATAAGTGTTAGGAGTGTTTGTAAGAATTTAGTAAATGTTTAAGAAGATCTTTGGAAGTTGTTTTGGAGAGTTTGGTGGAAGTTCTAAGGTGAGTTTAAGTGCCTAAATGGTATTAGGACACATGGGGGAACTTGTGGAGAAGCTTGGAGTCAAATGGGAATTTAGAAACAAGGTTCTGGAGCCGACCGACCTTAGGGACCGGACCTGCAAGGTCGGTCGAGCTCAGTTTACACTACCGGAAAGAGTTTCTGGAATCGACCGAACTTGGGGACCGGACTTACAAGTTTGGTCGGGCTTGCATTTTGTGTACGAATTGAGTCTCTGGAATCGACCGACCAAGACAAGGTCGGTCTGACTTAAATTTTCAACGGGGAAAACTCCCGGGAATGGACCGACCTTGGGGACCGGACTTGCAAGGTCGGTCGGGGTAAAATTTTCAAACGGTATTAAGTTCTGGAATGGATCGACCTTGGGTAAGGTCGGTCGGTAGGGTCGGTCGACCCTTAAGTTGTAAAAAAAAAAGAAACCCTAAGAAAGTTTAGAGGTATTAGTGGTACCCCACTAAGAGGGCAATGATGAATAGAGGTATAAAGACCTAAGGGATTAAGTTAAGTATAAACTTAAAAGGTTAAGTTTAGGTTGTAAGAATAAGTTGTAAAACTTAAGAGGTGTTAGGTGGGGAATCATTATGGGTTAAGTAAGTTAAATAAGTTGAATTAGGTTAAGTGATTAACAACCTAAAACTGAATGAATGTTTTAGGGCTTGAGTATTTGGACTCCGGAAGAGAGTAAGCAACCGAACGACCAACGGTGAACGGTACACTTCTTTTTGTGACCTGCTTGCTAACGAGGTGTCCCTCGGCTTGTGTGCTATTTGTTTTTGTGTGCTCACTAAACAACATAAAGCATGCAACCGGAACATTATGTTTATTGTATTGTTGTGTGATGTTTGAAAACTAACACAACCTACCGTGAGAACTTACTAACCAACGTTTAGTAAGGAATTGAGTGAGACTAAGGAACGCTACCTAATATTAGTTTGTTGTAAACCGAAAGAGGTTAACCAACAAACATTGTCTTGAGACTTCTACTAACTGGAACTTAAGGGGGGAGTGAGGAACCCGGGACTGACTCCGGTCATGCATGCTAAGGAAAAAGGGGGTCGGTATCTATAGCAGAACCGACTTCCGTTTAAGGACTTGTCTTCGGACTTGTTGCCTAGGGTCGGTTGCCGGGTCAGCTACATTGGACATACAGTCCAAGGTAGGTGGCATTAAGATGGTGCGGTAGGATCACCTAAATCCTAAATTATAAGATAAGTTGTTTATTCAACCAATGGAGTTACTAGCTCATTGGCTAGGGTTGCTTTTGACCCGACAAAAATAAAAATTGAGGTAAGATACAACCATTTCTATTTTAAAGAGTGGTTTGTATTCTAAGATTAAGATAAGGTTTGAGATAAGTTGCAACCATTCCTTTTTAAAGGATGTTTTGTATTATAAGACTAAGATAAGCTACATCCATTCCTTTTTAAAGGATGGTTGTCCCTAAGACTAAGATAAGACTAAGATTGAGGTAAGATAAGGATGGACTAAGATTAAGAGGAAACATAACTTAAGGAGTTAAATAATTAACTCTCTAATTAAGGGAACGCAATTAAGTCGTTCATTATGTTTGAACTTTGATTGTTCATATTTGGATTGTTGTTTACTGCACTTTCTATTATGTTGTGCATCTAATCAACCTCCATGCTATCGACAATTAGTCGTCGTAGCCACGTTAGCTTGGGGGCCATGAGAGGATCGTACCAGCATTCGTGTTGACCCCCTTTGGGGGCTATTTTTACTACACAGGTGAACGTCAGGAGGCGGCCGTCGCGAGAATAAGAAGGGGTACAAGCGTTACGGGTTAAGTGTGGCCTACGAGTTGTGCATGTACATTCGTATGGCAATTTGAGTTAGTAAGATGTATAGAATGTGAGGGGATTGTAAGAAGGATATGTATTTGGTTAAGATTTGTATGTACTAATGTTCGGTATATTCTGTCAATCAGACCGTGGCAAGGTCCTGGAGTGTATTGAATTCCGCTATGACATTTATATATATGCTGTTAAGTTGCGAAACCACATTTGGATTGAGATGGGGTGTTACAAAAAGTGGTATCAGAGCGTAGTTACGCTCTGAAGACAAGAATTACCGAACTTAGGTGAATACAGAGATTGAGTTTGAGTTATGGGTTAAGGGTTGAGTGATAGAGAGAGAGGTGCGTTAGTTAGGACTTCCCGGTATTTACCGGATATCTATAGTACCTAGACCCGCCCTCCACATCCCTAACCCTGAATATGTGGAACAAACGCCAGAGAGAAGAAAGCCTTCTCTTACTCGGGGAAACCCGATCTGGCAGTTAGTAACAGTAAGCAATACAAGAAACATCTTGTTAAACAACAGTTTATGAGAACTTGAACGTTTTAACTGGGGCGCAACGGTGAAACAGGCGCTACCAACGGAATTCTACCAGTAAGGGAACGAAGATTACCGGCAACATGGGTCGACATGCTACGCAGTCGAGTTACCCCACCATACCAATGATAAGAAAAGCACTAATGGTGCAATGGGTAAGAAAAGATAAGTGACGTGAGTACCGGACAGTGGTCCGAATAAGCATAGCAGTGGGATAATATAAAGCTTAAGGGATAAGATTACTGGAAAGTCTAGTTAAGAACGGGAACTCCAAACCCCATACAATGAAGAAGGTTGCAAACCTAGCCGACATAACGCAGACGACGGTAGAAACTCATACAACTATACACCAGAATAGGACTACGATGTAGTGCCTAAAGGAGGATCATTATTTAGTAACCACGACAAAATGTGTGGGAACGGGAGTGAGGATTAAGACATAAGTAAGTAACGAGGGGTTCCCTCAAAAAAGAGGAACACCCTGACAAATGACAGTACTGTCAAAACAACCAGGAAACTGCCGGATAGCTAGTTATCCTAAATAAGAGAACGTCGAAGGAGTCCCGAGGACTACCAAAGATATGGAAACTAGGTTGAAGTACCACTACAGACGCACACAGTACCGGTAACCCATCTTGCATGGCGCACTTGCCATAGCAAGTGCTACCACGGTTAAATAGTACGGAAAGCCATCATGGCGAGGTAATAGAACGCTACAGTTGTAGTACACACTAATACCGGATTGTAAATCTATAAGAATGGGAGAATGAGACCTTGGAAGGGCCTGACGGCCTGACCATGATGAGATGAGCGGATACACCAGTCAGCAGGGAGCTGAACTTGGACAGAATACTAAACGA
This sequence comes from Limonium bicolor, assembly GCA_023374045.1. Taxonomy (NCBI): domain Eukaryota; kingdom Viridiplantae; phylum Streptophyta; class Magnoliopsida; order Caryophyllales; family Plumbaginaceae; genus Limonium; species Limonium bicolor. The sequence goes on from CM041780.1 coordinate 238,269,180, forward strand.
TATAAATATTAGCAACGGTACAACCTACTACAACAACAACCGACAATGGGATAAGACTTCCAGATTGATCACTAAGAATACCAGTAATAAGCATTCTTCAATGAAGATGTTGGAAAACCCAGAAAACAAGGGTAAAAGAAATGAACGTAAGCTATAACCTACTAAGGATTAAAGACGTACAACCCTGAAAAGGAATGCCCAGAGGACTACCCCCATAGAGCGGGCATAGTCAAGCCGAACAAACTGATGAATGACAGTTAATACTGCTTGCCTAACTCATTAACACCCAAGTGTGAACAATCATCACGGTGCGTAGTCACGGAAGTTGAACGAAGCGTTGAGATGGAAGCATAAGATGACAGGATGATATCCAACTTGGACACCGTAAGGCAAACGCCTAATACGAACCTAACCTTGATTGCTAAACGACATAAGTCTAGTAAAATAACAGTATTTTAGAGGACACTAAGTAACCTCAGATCACCTGAATAAACTTCCATAGCAGGAAGCAGGATGCAGCAACTTACCTTGAAACCCGATACTACATTCAATATGTAACCTAACGGTGGATAATGTTCAAAGAAAGAAAAACCTATAAGGATGACCTACAGATCAATAAGAGTACAAGTAATGGACTGAGGCATTAAGCACAAAGAGCCTACGCGCCAAGGATGTTAACCACATCAGAGCCGAGGTACAGCAAGTTGTAAGAGAGCTTATTTAAGCCATGAGGAACTACAATTCGTAGATACGAACGGTTACAAACCTATAATTTAGATTGTGTAAGAATTGCCAGGAAAGGGCACCAATGAGAATAAGGGGATAATGCTAAGGACAGGGGCGGAGAACGAACCATTCCTTTTAGGGTGGGGACACCTCTCCTTGTTGTGAGGCCATGAGTGGGAATGAACCCCTCAAAAAGGGCTTTCACTTATTAGAGATATAATACGCTTTTGTTATAAAATAGAAACCGTAAACCTTGAGATTACCTTAGAACATACCAGATACACTTGAGTAATAAGGAAGGCTGTAGAGACAGACCTCATATCTAACACTCATGATTTAGGAATCAGTAATCATCAGAGAAAAACATGGTGAGTGCACAGAATGGCACGTCAAGTGACCAACGCTCAGAAGAGCTTGTGAGTAAACGGATGACTTCTTCGGTAACCGGTAAAATTACTTGGTAGATAACATCATAAAGGAGGAAAGAATGTGAGAGAAATTGGCCTACTTATGAACCAGAGATTGAAGCAGAACACCTTCGTATTAAGAGATAACCATTTTACAGCACGGTATGACAATCGCCAAACACCGAAATTAGAGAACTCCCAGTGTGCTTACACCAAGAAGGGATTGAATATAAGATAAGATGTTAGAGTAAATGAGTAAGGAGTTGCACCATCAAGGGGCAACAGAGTAAAGGCCAGCTACCACGGTAGTAGTGGTCGTGAGTACAATATTTATATAAGGGGATTAAGTCATGGTGCGCGGTAAAGCGACCGTTATGTATAAGCCGTCAAATATTGACACTGAGGCAATTAAATTTATAAGCTAAGACCGATATAAGTAAGGAAATAAGATGGTATATGAACTGTGCATTGATGCCAGTAGTCTAGACTTGGTTAGATAAGATTTCACAGGAAGCACACTACCCATTCCTTAAGGAACTGGAAGTGCATTCCTAGTAGAACAAATATGAGAAAGAAGATAAGAGGCTCTATGGAAAGAGACCTCAGTTACTAAGAGACCGAATCAGTACGGGATACAGAAAGAACTAGAGCATACTATACTTAAGAGCACATTAAATAAATTTCCCTTGATTAAGTTCAAGAAGGATAATAAATGTTATCATGGAACGATGAAGAGGAGATCGACAACAGAAAACTTTATAATTAGCAATAGCTAAACGTGTGATGGACACTATGAGTTTACTAAAATGAGACGTGGGACGACTGCACCCCACAGGGGCTTGCAGGCCTGACACGCTCATTTATGAGTTAGTCGGGTAAGTAGTAATGTACCAGTAAGGTACCCCATGCATGTAAACGAGTGGTGTAAGGAACACGGGAAGTAGTCGACTCCGTACCACAGACAACGACGCAAGATCAGACAAGAGCAGCTACTACCGCAAACAGTCGAAGAGAAGAATTCAGTTGAACCAACAACACAAAGGAATTACAGAACAAATAATTAAGGACTATGAAGTGCGAAGAGCACGGATTGTTAAGCACAAACATTGGACATGTCTTAAAGTGTTAAGGATAAGACTGTAAAGCGCAATAAGAACTAAACAGTAGTTTCAGATTAAGGGTCATCCTCAGACCAAAGGTCAGTTGGAGAGAACAATTTAGACATTCGAGAAAACACTAAGAATACAAACATTAGATCTCCAGGGAGACTGGATAGACGAGCTACAACTCATTAAGGCCGTGTATATATAAAGATAACATGTAACCATTGAGGGACCTTTAGTGCTAAACCATAAGCACGCAGGAGGAAGATATACAATACTATAAAAAAGATAAGCGAGGCAGTTAAGCCTAGGACTATCAGAGTTGTGCAGCGGAAGCTAGCAGATCAGTAACTTTGAGGTTAGACCAAACTAAGCTAAGAATATGGTACAAATACCGTTAAGAATCCTCGATGCAGAGACTAAGTCATTAGCATAGTTATGACGCTCTGATCGAAACGTAAGTGAGATAGATGACATGGAAGCTAGATTTGTAACACCCCATCCAACAACAAACACATAACAACAATCTACAGCGGAAAATACTCTTCATCACATTACTTAACTCGTTGGTGTTACACGCCGTTAACCACCCACGTGGCTAACAAGGCTATTACATATACATTGTACCGGTCTGATGGACTAGATTCCCGAGCGACTACACATTACTGACCCTTCCATTAACAATAGAAACAACATACACCTTCCAACTGTACTGAGTATTCACATACTAATGCCGATAACAATTTCGGTCTTACTACACCTACTGCATATATACAACTTAAATTATTACCCATGTACAATGACTACCCCGTCCTACTCTCGAACGGCTTCCAGCTCTTTGTACCTGAAATAGGAAAAGAAGAGAAAGGGTGGCCCCCAAGGGGCTCAGCACCTTTGCTGGTATGGTAATCCCGCAGCCCGCATGCTACCGGGCCACGCACAACTAATTGTCGTCTTAGCATGCGGTTGATTATATTTAAATCATGCATGTAACTATAAACACACAGCACATAGCATTCCGCCTCAATGGGCTCAACAAACAGATAACACATCCATACTTGATAGGTCACTCATGGTATTCATTACCCCTAGAGTGTTTCTCCTCTAATGGAGCTACTTCCTTAATAGACGGCACTTACCCATTAATCGGGTTATCCTTAAACGCCTCTTATCACAAACTGGGATTCATATCCATGATCCATATACTCCACATTTTACAACATATAACATACATCACATAACAACACATAACAACACATAACAACACCTTTCACGTTTCAACGTGCACATAATAACATCGCAATAGAAATTGCATTACATCAACAACACATAACATAACGGGAGCGGTTCTCTTAGGAACCGACCTAAACATTGTTAATTCACTGGTGAGCCTAGAGAATGATGTCACCCTCATGATAAACTTGTTATACAACACTCATTACCGTCCTAATAGTCGGACAAGTAACTTAAGTTAAGATGGTTCGGGTTTTGTGACCCAAACACACCACACAAACACATGTTCCCCCTAAACCGATCATAAGTTAGAATAGCTAAGCTTTGGAGTAAGCTAATGGGAGATCATAACCCGTGAGGGAAACAACCATAACAGAGAGAAGGGTAAGGCTAAAAAGGATACCCACTCCCAAACAACGCGCGACCGGCCTAACCGGATTCCTCACCACTGTTAGTACATACTTACTTTTAGATATTAGTTAGAACCCCACTATGGAGTCTATCACATCCACACAACATACAGTATTACAACTGGGTTACACATACAAGGAGGTCCCTACATACACACAAATATCACACATTAAACACACGCATAGCCGTGGTTAGAACGCCCCATGGTTCGGGTCGTTTAATCCGAATACCGAACTCTCGTGTGATCCTAGACTCAGTTAACTAAGGTTAACACTTCCGAGGTTAAATGGTATCGAGTTGAACACGCCACATATATGAATTACTGTAAACTCATTACATGTTTTATCTTACAACGTGGAAACATACAGAAAAACACATTGGCATACAAGCCGGTGTAATCCGGTAGGACACGGGTTGCAAGAAAACCATACCTGTCCCGGAGTCCACTCTATCATGTCCACTTATGTTCCTCGAGCAATTCTCGAACAACTGATAACATTACATGTACTTTTATTAACATCGGGGTAACATGATTGTTTAAAGTCTAATGCTTATAACTTATCCCCGTTAACTTAGTTAAATAACTTCACATTTTAACTTATTTTACCTTTACGTTTTAATACAACTTTTCCCCCACTAAATTGTCATTATAACTCACTTAACATGTCCTTAACAATCTTATAACATCATTAATTAATAATCCCCATCATTCTATAACCTTAAACAATTTTTTTTTACATATTTTGGGTCGTCCGACCCACCGTCCGACCCACAACTGGGTCGGACCGTTCCAGAAACTTTTCCCGTCTTTTAAATACACCTATCCGACCCATGTCCGACCCAATCATCTGGGTCAGACCATTCTAGAGACTTAGAGCACACATGTCCGACCCATGTCCGACCCAAGACCTCTGGCGTCGGACCATTCCAGAAACTCCAACGATTGAATTAACAAGGCTGTCCGACCCACCCTGGGTCGGACCACTGGGTCGGTCAACATCAGAAATTGTCAAAAACTTATCAAACTTTCTCCAAACTTTTCCTCAAGCCTCCTAATTGTTCAACACATTGGCACACCAAACACACCTTTAGCCATGTACTAAACTCTTTAAATCACACACCAAAACCATCTTATCATTCACAAATTCTTACAAGATTCCTAGCACTTGGAATGTTTTCTCCTTAAGATTTCTAAGTGGTATTTCACCTATAATGACCACTATACCAAAGTGTTTCTTCTACACCTTAACATCATCTCTCAAACTTCTTTTCTTACTAACTAAATCTCCTTTTTCACATCTTACCTAAACATCATTTCTTCCTTGTACATCAACATTCCTAAACCTTAAACAAACTTCTCCAAGACTTTAATACATTCTCAAAAACACACATTGAATTCCTAGAACTTCCAAGTAATACCTAATCCTTGTATCACTCTAAATCACCTTAATACATGTTTTCTTCCCTAGTAAAACACTTGTTCACCTTTAACACTTCCTAGTTCACCAAAACTTGTTTAAATCACTTAGAACTTCTTATACATTTTTTTCCAAATTTTGCCATAGCTTCTTTTGTATATTCTCACATCCAACACTTAGGTTTTTACCTTATTTCATTCAAGAACACCTAAAATCCACTAAGAACTTTCTCACACACAAAACTTCACCAAATTTACACTACATCACAATATAGTGCATAAACTTAATTTCTTGGCACTTAGGCCCTTAAATAATGGCTCTTAGGCCCTTAAATTGCATAAACCTTAAACACTGAATTTCCCACATAATATATTGCCTTTAACCTGCAAATACACTCAACATCACATATGCCCTTTAATAATCTCCTTAAGAACAATTCACTAGCTCTTTTTCCATTGGCTCCTTAGGTATTTTATTAAGCAAATCAAGCTCATTTTTTTTAGGAATAAATTACATTAGGTTAGCACATTTACCTCTTTTCTTTAAGATTTTTACTTGAACACTCTTGTTCTTCCTTGTTTGGAAATCGGCAAGAAGACTTGGTTACTTTTCAATGTTCTAATCAATATACAAGTAACATCAATGAGCATTCAAGCTTCATGCTTAAACTCATTTACAAACCCTAGGTTATACATATTGTCTTAAAACATTAAGGTAATTGTTTTACCTTGGAATTGGAAGAGAGCTTGAATAAGTATCAAGGGAGGACTACTCCTAGCCCTTGGAAGATTCAAATGAAGCTAAAACAAGAAAGGTAAAGACACCATTGTGAGGTGAATTTTCGGACATGTACCAAAATGAGAGGAAACAAGGTTTTTCTTTGATTTTCCTTACCTTGAAGCATAAGAGAATGACAAGCCATGAAAAGATGAGGTCAATCTCCATCAATGGTGAATCTCCTTGGCACCAAAATGAGGCTTTTGAAGATTTGAAAAGATAGAAGTGTAGAGCTTGCTCCAACTAGAAGAATGGTGGTCTTGAAATTGAATTTGGACCATGGAGCTAGGAGTTACAAGCATTCAAAGATGGAGTTCTTGTGTGGTACTATAGCAAATCGTAAAAGAGAGAAAGAAGGGAGGAAGAAGACATGTGAAACGAAGGGAAATGAGAGAATGAAGGAAAAGGTAAGTTGTTTAGATATTTAAGTAAAGTAACTATTTACTTTTGCTATTTTTTTCTATCTTATCAATTAACAAGGGAATGAGTCATCCCATATAAGAAAACCGGCCCCCTTTATTATGTAAGGGGTATTTTAGTCTTTATTTGCCAATTTAATTACTTATAATAACATATGTTACAAACTAGCTTATTTTAGTTACTATTCACTAAAACAAGGCACATAGATGTGAAATTTTTGATTTCCCATTGATTTAGACCTCCAAATGTGATACTAAGTAGTACACATGTTAATTAAAGAGTAATGATGGACATTTAGCCATTCAAAACTCATTTACAAGACAATTTTTCAAAAACGTGCTTTAAGACTCCTTAAAGCACATTTTGTGTTTTAACTTGTTTTCAAGCTTGGTTTTCTTTGGTAATTAATTTAATATGTTCATTAACATATTTATAAGGCATAGGTATGACCATTAGGTCTTATACAAATTTATCCCAAGCTTAGAGCACATTTTTGCCCATATTGACTTTAAGGTATTTATTTATGTTTTATTTGGTTTAACTGTCTACCAAAGTTTCCTAAGGACTTAATTAGCCTTATTAAATCATAATTGAATATCATTAAGTCTTGGTAGGCTCTTTGGGTCCTAACCAAGTTCACTCCGAGCTTAGAACATGTTTTTGCTCAAACTGTATCTTAGTACTTTATTGCATATTACTATGGTTTAAATTGTTCACTGATGTTTCTAAGGCACTTTTAGCCTTTACATACCATAGTTTAAATGTTTAACGACATATCAAGGTTTGGGGTATTTCAATCTACCCCCCTTAAAAGAACTTCGTCCTCGAAGTTCACACTTCCCACACAACATTAGATTAGAACACAGGAGTCACTTGGAAATAAACTTCCATAACCAAACATACTTTACATCACAACCTCGGACTTAACGGTCCGGGTACACATACACATCCATACATAACATAACATACTCACATGATAACCTCGGACTCAATGGTCCGGGCATCTTAACAACATTTGCACATATATACAACCCTTAGACTCTCTGGTCTTGGGTAACATAACAACATTCAGACACATAGGTCTTGATAACATAACAACCTTTAGACACATAGGTCTATGTAACACAACAACATTCAGACTCATAGGTCTTGATAACATACACTTTTGGAACTCAAGGTCAAAATAATATTTATTACACATACCACACAACATGTCATAGCATGTATAACAATCAAAAATATCTTTGATACACACTGTGATCCCGCAGAACCCGGTCGTGATGGACACCTTCCGTCCCCGTTCCTTTGGGAGATCAAAACAATCACTTAAATTTAAAATTTTCCTTGTGAGGTTAAGTAAGAGAACTTTAATTATGTAAAGTATCTATCGAAGTTTTATAAATACCAATTCAAAATCCTTTTTGAAAATACATACAACTCCAAGTCCAACTTATGCTCTTTGCTTCTTTTCTTAGCGTGGTTATTTGTGACCACTTAAGGGAGCTTCAAGAATCATCCAACCCTGATGTGATCAGCATTAGTGTTGAACTATCCTTCCACCCCAATTTTGTTCGGCTTCCCTTGATCTCATGATAATCAAGTTTCACCTCCCACTTCAATTTCAAGCATCAAGTAAATCACTCGTTTCCAATTTTCTATCTTTTTTTTTCATTCTAATCATGATCATAACATCTCCAAGGGATAGAACTTCGTCTATCAGTTATTTCCATTCACCTTAATCCTATTGCCTAGGGAATCTTATTCTCACTAGGTTCTATGTCGGTTTCATACCCTTTCATAAATCACTATATAGTATATATATACACATATATTTTATCAAAATACAACATACAGTTTCACATTTAGTGTCACATAAACATATAATGTCGGGGTTTTAGTTCCCCGGGAGTTTCTCTACTCCCCACACTTGTACTATCACACACAACTGTTAACAAATAAACACACTTATCACAATGGTATTCGCATCTTTTGTGCGCAATTACCATAATTAAACCATGAATGAATGCGTATGTTTACGTAACACACGCACCAATCATCAAAACAAATTATTTGTGCTATGCACAACATAAGTCACGTACACTTGTACGGTAATACACACTAAGTGGTTTTGCGCTCTACCCCCCTTAAAAGGGATTACGCCCACGTAATCAGTCACTGGACATTGGCTTAAAATGTTCTGTCCTCGTGAAGTGTTTTGACTTCCACGCGGTCTATTATACAATGCATTCTGGTTGGAGGATCTTAACCATAGCGGTGGTTTAGTTCCTAAACCAAGAATTCTCATTGGAGTTTGCTTAAACTCTTAACTGGTTTCGGTTCTGGCCTATGAGGCTTTTAGGCATTAATAATTAGCCATTCACTCATGTTCACCATGCACATTGTACACTTGAATCACTGGCTCACTAGTTTCTGCTGCGAACTCTAATAACTGTAGGGCTCAGTTTGCCCCATTCGTTATTCTTACTGTATTGTACATGTCCCATATATCACCTTTATCTTGGTAATAATGGTTTCTCGACCGATGCGTGGTATCTCTTACCGTGAGCGAATTCGGTGAGTTTCAAAACTTCCATCCACTTCTCTAATAACTTACTGCGTAAACTGCTACGTATTTCACAATGATTGACTTGTTTCCCTCAGACTTACTGTCAGTTGAGGTTGAGCTACTACCTAGTGTGTAGTGCTCTCTCAGCTATTTCCAACATTTGGGGTATATTCCATACCGATATTTGGCAGTTAGTGCTACTGTAGTCACTTACTGTTAATCATGCCTCCACATTTGGTTTTGTACAAGTACTCTTCCATTGGTACGTCCTTGCATTTCCTATGCATCAGTCACTATGGAGTTATAAGCCGTTTTCTGTTTCCACCACAATTAACATTTCCCGAATCCTAGCTATCGCACTCGATCATTACTGCGCAAATGCAATACCAAAACACTCAGTCATACAGAGTGCAGAGGCATAAACTCTTGGCAGCAGATCTCTCATGCGATTCGCAACGGAATTCACACTGTGTTTCATTGAGATTCTGATCTCGTAATACTGGCTACTGGCTTACTGCCTAGTTATTTGCTATCACTTATCGGTTAACAATACTTATACAACGGTCGCTTGCTGCGCACCGTGCCCTTACTCATTGCATAACACTAACTTACATGGTATTTACTGTCACATTAACTTCCACACATATACTTACATCATTCGTATTATGGTTCGTCATTCATTTGGATGACTACTGTATGCTCCTGGAGCGTAGCTCACTCGAGTTACAAGTCGCTGTTATTCAGCCGGGTGCTTCACAAGCTACTAAACTAACTGTTCTCGCAATATCAACATGGTCAATCCTTAACATATTTCTTGGACTTGGTACACATAACTACCGCTCCTGCGGTCTCACAATATCGAGAGGTATCCCCACTCTTAATGCAGTGGTTCGTTCTGCACTCTATTCACTTATATAACATAAACTTCTGCAATCAATCTAATTTACATAACACATTTTATTTGTGGCTTATGAGCCTTACTGCTTCGAGCTCTGTCCATTGTGGACGGTTCACACACATTTACTTCTCTGTACAACATTACATGGTTAGAGGTTGTATTGGGCTCCATGACAAGGTCGTTGCATTACCATCACGTTTCCTTTCACGGGATGCCCCTTAGGATTGTCAGTCCGTCTCCTGACAACTTATGTCTAAACTGGGTGTTAGTTTCAACCCTTGTGCTTCTGTCACGTCATTTCGTGCAACAATTGTTGATGCGAACACCCTTCAAGGATTGCTCCTGGGTGTTACTAAGTTATGCCATTACATCTGGTTCGCACTTACTGGTATATTCAGTTAGCCACGCCGTTTGCGTTCTTAACTGGTTTATTATCTTCTTCTGTGAAGATCAACATTTCCTGGTAGTGTAGGTACTCATTCTGGGAGTTTCATCCCGTTCATTGCACATTAATGTGTCCACATTAGGCATCTGCTTGCCATGCACAGGCTGGGTCACCATTCCAGCTATCATGTTTATCCCTGAGGATCCTTAAGACGTATACGATGTCTTTACATTACAGTTAGTGCACTTCACACCTCCTGACTCTTAAACATTTAGTTGAAAGGAATTCACTAATTCCTTTAGTCTCGTTAACTTAACTGAGTTCCTTTACTTCAACCATTCATTGTAATCCTTAGCTCTTGTTTGACTTATACTGTTGACCGTAGTACGGAGTCGACTACTTCCCGTGTTTCGGACTCTACTCGTATACATATGTGGGGTACCCTACTGATACATTACTACTTACCCAACTAACCCATAAGTTGGTCTGTCAGGCCCACAAGCTCCTATCGGAGTGCGGTCGTCCCACATTACAGTTGGTACACTCGTAGTGTCCGTCACACGCCTAGGTGAAGTATTCTGTTGTCAACTCCCTTATATTGTCCTGTGACAATATTCATTCCGTGCTTCCCGAACTTAATCAAGGGAAGGTCTCTCCACTGTTGTATTACCATGAACTCAATCCACTCCCTCGGGTTGTTACCCTTGGGTTTACCGGTTTCCTTTCCGGTTATTCAAAAGTAAACTGGGTATAACTTACCTACTGTGTGGCATGGAGGCCGGTGTAGGTCCTCTGGTTTGGTTTTTAAAAGAAGGTAGAAAATGAGTATAGGTTTGAAAGAAAATTTGGTTTTGAAAGGAAAAGAGTTTGAATAAATCTAGGTTTGAAAGAAAATTTTTTCATGGTTTCATAACGTCTTCTTGCCTTAACCAAGTCTAGCCTCTTGCTGACTGGTGTACTTCCAATTACAAAGGTTAGGCTGTTAAGCCCTTCCACAGTTGTAACGATCACACTTAACTTCATGGTACTTTACCAAGTACTTTGTAGTTGTTATAAATTTCCCGAACAGCCCTGTTATAGCAGCACTTGCCATGGCAAGTGCGCCATGCTAACTGGCTATCGGTTCAACACATACCGGTTGTGGTATTGTTTTTACCCATGCTGTCATCAGTGGCCTTGTTGGCCCTCACTTGATCCTACATTCTTGACAATTAACCCTCTGGGCGACTTCTCACTGTATTCACATGATAATTATTAACTGGGGTATCTCCCATTCTTGGAGTCCCCCTTTTTACTTAGTATCGTTTCCTCTTCGTAGCCCGTTCCATGCATTTGTTGTGGTTACTGTGACATGTCTCTTGTTTGGGCACTACGTTGTAGTTCCTTTGTCGGTTAGTATATCGTTGGTGTATCATTTAACAACTGTGGTCCCGTAGACACTCGTCTCGGGTTTCATTAATCCACTTCTTGCATGTTGCACAATTGGTGCGTTGCAAGCTGGTTGTTCTCGACTGCTCGGCATGTCGACCCAGGTTGCCGGAAATTCTATTCTCTCATACATGAAATTCTTCATTCTTCGCTATTAATGCGGTCAACATTGTTCAGGTAGAAACCGTCTCGGGATTCCCACTCTTCGGGATCTACCGTACGACAGGTTCTCCGTACCTTAGAGGTACTTAATAATAGCCAGATCGGGTATTCCCGAGTAAGAGAGGACTTTCATCTCTCTAGCGTTGTTTCCCCACGTTATATACAGGGATTGTGGAGGGCGGGAAGGTTATAGTAGGTTTCCAGTACACACTGGTTACTCCTAACTAGCGTATCTCTCACGCTATCACTCAACCCTTAACCCAAAGTACTAAAATCCTAACTCGGTACTTCCTAAGATCGGTAATTTAGTCATCAGAGCGATACTTCGCTCTGATACCACTTTTTGTAACACCCCATCCAACAACAAACACATAACAACAATCTGCAGCGGAAAATACTCTTCATCACATTACTTAACTCGTTGGTGTTACACGCCGTTAACCACCCACGTGGCTAACAAGGCTATTACATATACATTGTACCGGTCTGATGGACTAGATTCCCGAGTGACTACATGTAACACCCCATACGATAATTCCTCTAACCACGGTCTAAACGTCACGGACACTAAACTAATCGCAGCGGAAAAACATTAACTACCGAGGGTGATACAATACCGATAACCACCCATATGGTTACCGGATCCAAACAACTACATCTACAGTCCCGGTCTGACAAAAGAAATACCAACTTAATTTACATAACTTACAACACCTGATTACCGAGTACTAAGAGTATTTACATCAGGGCTCACAGCCCGCCAAAAGAATACAAGTTTATAGTCACACGACCACTCCGTGTTTCCTCCTAACAAAAGCAACCGGTGTACCTCATAGTACACCGACTATACTAAGGCAACAAGCCCATGTACAACTCGGTACACCGCCCCATCTACGACTAGCAACCAAAAGTATAACATCTCGGACTCCATAACTAGCAACCGTCTCGTGTACCTGTAAGAATAAGAAAAATGGTGCCCGAAGGGGCTCAGCTAAAGCTGCATATGGTAATCGCATACCCCGCGTACTAGCGAGGGTACGCCAACTACTTGGTCGCCAACATGCGGTTCTTTATTATTCAACAAGCATGCTATTATAATTAACAATATATTCAAGTAAAAGCAATACCCACACACAGGGCATATCACACAATGGAAACATTACAAGTCATCTAAACGTTGGTCACTGAGGCCTTGAGGTTCTCCCTCAAGATTCACACCTCTTCTCGTGTTAGCCAGGTTCTCATCCGGGTTAGACGGATGCTCATAACTCTTATCTCTTGATCATATGTCTCGCACAAGACATGATCCACACTTACCATTATTCATCTCTTGAAATAATTACTCAGTTAAGTCGGGTGACCTCCGGGCAGAGAAGTAGCATACACACCACAACTCACCACCGGGCTTAGGTTTGGCTTACTTCCCCGGGCTACGACCTTACGGTTCGGAACCATGGTGGGAAGGTTAGGCCAGAACTCGGTAAGCAAATTCTCTTGCTTCCTCATTCTCACGTGTGGCCGACACTCTATCGGTCTCCTCTCAACTTAGTTACCATTTCCAAATTAGGTAAGTCAAGAGGTTAGTGTGTTAGTGAGTCAACTCAACACAAGAATTCTTCTCATTCAACATTTCATGAATTATACAAACTAGTCTTTCAAGACATAGTTCTTTGGGTGCAAAGACAAGCACACAACATATAAAGAAATACCAATAAACACATTCATGCATTTAATCTTGATTAGGTGATTGCATATAAACACACAAACACACAAATCAGAGTAACCAAGTTAGGATACTGGGCATGAGAAAACCATACCGTTCACCGTCGATTCTTGCCCGTTGACTTACTCTCTCGGAGTCCAACTAATCGGATCCTATAACATACATTAATTCGGGAGGTCAATTAACCGTAATTAACCTAACTCGTTACTCCACTAACGTTTTCCCGTACTTTACTCACTTAGTCATTATGTTTCAAGCTTAAATCACACAAGTTCATGTTTCACATTTTCTCTTAATCTTGCTTAAGCCCTTAATGACCTTCACATGTCATTAGTCAAGTGCTAATTAACCTATAATATCATTACCAAGCCATTCCCTAGCTTATAAACCACTTAAAACTATTTTTTTTTTCATTTCTGGTCTGGTCCGGGACTTCACACGGGACTTAAGTCCCGGACCAACCATGGTTCAAACTCTCGGCTAATAAATTGTATATGGTCCGGGACTTGGGCATGGAGTTAGGTCCCGGACCAAACAAGCAGGGAACTCTCGGGTTGAAAAATGTATATGGTCCGGGACTTGAGCATGGGGTTAGGACCCGGACCAAACAAGCTGAGCACTCTCGGGGTAAAAATAGGGGTGGTCCGGGACTTGGTCCTGGACCTAAGTCCCGGACCCTGCTACAGATTTCTGAATTTTAACAGTTTACAACTCTGTTACATGTTATCTCTTTGCCCATTAATTAACCAATCTTCACCAACTAAAATCCTCATGTTTTAGTGCCTAATTACCCTCCTAAACCACCTTAAACCAAGCACCAAGTACACTCACCAATCTAGTTAATTTCACTTAGGTTCTTTTACACTTACAAACTAGTTTTCCCACTTGTTTTCTTTCAGTTTTGTAACAGATTTTAGTTTCCTCTTTAAGCCCTTCAAACCTCACATACTGATGCCATACCTAACTCTCAAATGACATTATTTTCCCCATAGAACACTCTTCTTCTTAGTTGGGCTCTCAAAACAATAACCACTCATCTTAACCCTCTTAAACAACCTAATTTCTTCCTTTAAAACAGAACACTCAAACTATCCATCCTAGGTGAATTTTGACAGCACCTATTTACTTCACTAATCATTTTCACCACACTACAAAAGTTCACAACACACATCTCCCACCTGTTTGGTTTAAACACATATAACACAACAAAATCCCATTTGCTCACATATGTAAAACAACTTAACTTCTAGGTTTAATTGCACACCCACACACATTAAAACATTCTCTTCAAACTATTAATATTGTAGTACCAAGGCCACACAAACTCAAGGTTATTTATTCAACACCCACATCAATTTCACAAGGAAACAAAACCAATACAAGGTAAGCTTTTTACCTTGTTTCACTTTCAGTTTTCACTCCCCTTCTTCCTCTTTATCTTGTTCCCTCTTTCTCCTCTTGTTTTCCACACCACACAAGGGCTTTGGATTGCCAACTACAACCGCAGCCCATCACACATACAACAATCAATTCACTTTTCCTCCACAAAACCTAATATATATTTTAAGAGCTAGTTTACAAAGTTTAATCTATATTTTACCTTGGAGAACCCAAATGGTTGGATTGGCAATCAATTGGAGAAGTTTTCCAACACCCACAAAAACTCACGGTTCCGATTGAAATGAGGGAAATTCCAACGTGAGGGAAAAAGTCTCACAAATGGTAGAATAAGCTTGAAATGGTATAAATACTTACTTATATATACCTTAAGGCACTAAGGAAGAGAAGAAGGGTTGAAATCTACTCTTCAAGCTTCAAAATCTCCCACGTCAATGGAGATGAAAATGGAGGAATCGAAACTTTGATGGGTGGAGATCAAAGCTCTCACCGAGACGAGTTCAACGGTACCAATTTCGTGTGATTCGGTGGAGGAATGAGCAAGTTAATGGTGATACAAGGAGAGGGTTTGGGTGCTATTCGTGTCGCGAGGAAGAAGGAGAAGTATAGAGGTCTGGGCAGAGCAAAATGTGAATGAAGAATAAAAGGTGAGAGGGTGAGTATTTTATTTTACTTTTACTTTATACTATTTGCTTTCTTATTTATTTATTTGTCTTGTTATTACTTAATAGCTAGCAAGCTATTAATGGGTGTACACTCATTAATTAAAACCGGCCCACATTAATTAATAGCTCGGGTCGTTTTCCGTCTTTTCAAATTAAACGCGTTTCGTCTCCCGGTTTAGATACTATTCATTTACCAGGTCCATTTTCCGGAATTTTGCCGTTTAATTAATTTTAATAGCTCTAGACCCACACTATGGTCTAATTACAGATATTTAACTAACTATAATTATTACGAGTTAATTTAACCCGTTTAAAATCATATTTTCCCCGGTTTCTCGAAAAGCGCGTTTTAAAGCTCGTTTGCGTTTTTAACTCGTTTTACGAATCCGTTTTCTTCGGGAATCGTTCCTACATATTTATTTCGGACTAATTAAGCTTTAAAATATTTAATTAGCCTAATTAATCTCTGTTTTTAATTCCAGGGTATTTCAACCTACCCCCCTTAAGGAACTTTGCCCTCAAAGTTGGTCAAAGTCAGTGGATTAATAGCT
The DNA here is from genome assembly GCA_023374045.1 of Limonium bicolor. NCBI lineage: Eukaryota > Viridiplantae > Streptophyta > Magnoliopsida > Caryophyllales > Plumbaginaceae > Limonium > Limonium bicolor. Next base: position 238,285,451 of record CM041780.1, read on the forward strand.
TCAATCATTTGACAAGTCCATTGTCAAAATCGCACATAACACAACACACAACTGTACACATACAAATATCATATCTGTCAAACAAGTTCGCAAAACAAATCTCACACATATATTCATAGCAACATGCACATACACACACTGTGCAAACAAGAGTCATACACACACTGTGCAAACAAGCACCATCCCTGCAAGCAACACACTGCAAGCACTAACAACACTACAACCAATACACTGGTTGTTACACTGTGTCAAACAAAATGTAAACATATACATACAAGCAAAGCTATCCCGAAGCAATGCTAAAACAAAACGGTCCTACCCCCCTTAAAAAGGGGTACGCCCCGTACCCTCACGACACTAGACAACCTAGTCTACAAACGTGTCGGGTACTTCGCCTCATGGCGTCCTCTAGTTCCCAAGTAGCCTCCTCAGCGTCGTGGTTCGACCACAAGACCTTCACCATCCGCACTGACTTGTTGCGGGTGTCTCTCGTCTTGGTGTCAAGGATGCGCAAGGGAGTCTCGACGTACCTCATCGTCGGCTCGAGGGATATGTGATCAGCTCTAAGACATGAGATGGATCGGCTATATACTTCTTGAGCTGTGAACATGAAAGACATCATGCACACAACCCAAGTCTGCAGGTAACGCTAACCTGTAAGCTACAGCTCCGATCCTTTCCATGATCGTATAAGGCCCAACGTATTTCGGGCTCAACTTGCCTTTCTGGCCGAATCGGAACACGCCCTTCATTGGTGAGACGCGCAGAAATACCTGATCGCCTACAGCGAACTCGAGGTCGCGTCGTCGCACATCGGCATAAGACTTTTGTCGATCCTGGGCCGCTTTCAGATTCGCTCGAATTTGTTGCACTTCAGATTGCATCTGCTCAAGGTATTCCGGTCCAACAATGACCGCCTCACTGGACTCATCCCAACATAGTGGAGTACGACACGGTCTGCCATACAAGGCTTGGAAGGGTGACATCTTGATCGAAGTGTGGTAGCTGTTGTTATAAGAGAACTCGATCAGATGTAACTTATCAATCCAATGATTGCCCTGAAAATCTAAGGTGCATGCTCTCAGCATGTCCTCCGGTGTCTGGATGGTCTGCTCTGTCTGACCGTCAGTCTGTGGATGGAAGGCTGTACTGAGCTTCAGTTCGGTACCAAGCACCTCACGTGTGGCTCTCCAGTATCTCGAGAGAAACCTGGTGTCGCGGTCAGACACAATCGTCTTAGGAACTCCATGATGTCGAATAATCTCTGGATCAAATATCTCAGCAAGCTTTGCTACCTTCCAAGTGTCCCTCATCAGTATGAAGCGGGCCACTTTGGTAAGGCGATCTACAATCACCCAGATCATGTTGAGTCCTCCCCTAGCAGATGGGAGTCCAACAACAAAATCCATCGATATATCATGGAACTTCCATTCAGGAATCGGCATAGGTTGTAATTCCTCCAGGTCGACGGTGCTCAAACTTCACTCTTGGCAAGTGAGGCACCTCAAGACAAACTCATTCACATCAGATTTCATTCCCGACCACCAGAAATACCTCTTCATACCTTTGTACATCTAGAGGCTCCTGGATGGACAGATAATGAGGAACAGTGGGCTTCTCGCAGAATGCGATCCTCAGCTCAGCATTTGCTTTGGGGAACGCATAATCTGCCGTTCAGTCGGATCAGACCATCGTCGTGGAGCCTGAAGTCATACTTCCGGTGCTCGAATGTGCCGTCGATGATACTCTGTCTGATCTCACTCATATACGGGTCTTTCATCTGAGCGTCTCGCACCTCATCAACCAAGCTGGAAGAGGCGAGCAGCGAATGGAGCGAGTGTGCTCGACGACTCAGTGCATCTGCCATGACATTCGGCTTCCCCTTTGTACTGAAGGTCGATGTCATAGTCTGATAGGAATTCCATCCATCTCCTCTGCCTGAGGTTCAACTCTTTCTGCGTGAAGATATACTACAGGCTTTTGTGGTCGGAGTAGATGGTAACACAAACCCCATAAAGATAATGCCGCCATATCTTCAATGCGAAGACGATGGCTCCCAGCTCAAGGTCGTGGGTGGGGTAGTTCTCCTCATGCTTCTTCAGCTGGCGGGAGGCGTAGGCTACTACCTTGCCGTGCTGCAGAGTACGCATCCAAGGCCTCTGCCTGATGCATCACAATAGACTTCGAATCCCTCTGAACCCTCAGGAATGGTAAGGACGGGCGCAGATGAAAACCCCTAACCTTTAAAACTTAATTAAATGACCTACTAATGATCTAAGATGGTTAATAAACATCTAAATATTATTGGGGAACAATCTAAAAGATCTCAACAAGGCAAAACACGCCTTAAGATCGGTAAAGCCAAAAATGTGCTTTAAGACACCATAAAGATTGTATGACCTCAAATAGGATCCAAAGTGGATTCCTAAGTATTATAATGAAGTAAGGAACACAACAAAACTATTATCAAAGAAAGCTAAGCTCAGAAGCACCTTGCAACACAAAATGTGCACTAAAATACCTTAAAGCACGTTTTTGTGAGATTGCCTTCTAAATTGGGTTTTAATGGGCTTAAAGGTTATAATTACCTTTAAATATGATATTTTATCATATTATATCATATTAGGAATTTAATTCCAGAAATTTATGAATTTTTACAAATTTAATATTAAAATATTAATAAAACCCTAAAGTGGGGCCCGTTCGAGTCAATATTGACCAAGTATGGTCAATGGTCAATTAATTGACCCAATTGACCAAGGAAGTCGACAGGAAGGAGGAGAGGAGACAGCTCACAATCATTGTTAGACAAATTAGCTACCTAATACCAAATTTGCAATAGTAAAAGTACTTTTATTACTTTTCCATTTCAATTAAGCCTTTCCAATCATTCTTCTTCACTCACCTTGCTTCCCAGCCGATTCCAGCAGCCCCCCACCTCTCTTTGCTTCTCCATTTTCGTGGTAACACAGCCAAACTCAGAGGAGAACAGCAATCACCATTGGTAAGCTTATTAAGCTCTTAAATGTTCATTTTCTTCACAATTTCTTCCTCTTTCCATGGAGCAAAGCATCAACCACTTCCATCAATGTTCTTAGGTTGTTATGGAGGTTAAATGGAGGGTGTATCTCGGCATTAACAAGGGAAGAAGGTGGAGAAAGCTAATCTTGTTCTTAAGGTATAAAAATGTGCTCTAAGCACATATCTTTTGATTCCCTTCAAATTCGGCTGTGAAACTTTGTTTCTAAGCTTATAATCTTCATTTTAACATACTTATCCAGTTGGTACTTCAAGAGCTTCGAAGTATAACCAGATCCAAGCCAAAAACACCATTTTAGGCATTTTAAACAAGGTAAAGATTGGCTACCTTCTAATCTGAGTTATACCAGTTTAAAGCTTGGTTTTAGTAGCTCTTTTAACACTCTTTGCCTACTGTAAATACAGGCCGAGATTAACCTTGTATACCTTGGTGTTCTAAGGTAAATTTTACCTTGAAAATTGACATTAAACACTTCTTATGGTTAGATCTTGCTTGGAGACTAATCATGCCTTAATTGCTGTTTGAAAACATGTAAACTAAGCTGTGGAAAATAGATCTCCATACAGCCGTGGCCAACAAGGCATATACTAGGCAAAAACAAGGTATAAATCACTTAAACCTTCACTTGGTATATTAATATGTGCTTATACATATTTATATAAATTGTGCCGTGAGTGAACAAAGTATTTAAGGTCTTATTTTGACCTTAGGTGATTAAGGAATGGTTTAGTAAATTTTATAACAAATTAATTAGCATAATTGTCAAATTTAAGACATTATGTGGAAAATTGGTAAATAAAGAAAACATATGTGTAAGGGCCGAGAGTTTAAGGCTTTTATGGACATTTATGTGTAATTTATTTTATAAGCCAATGTTTGTAATAAGGCCATGTACTTTAGGCCATTTTATTTATGCATTTATAAGCTTTTAATTAAGTTTAGGTGCTAAATATGCATTACCGCATATTATTGGGGTTATAGTGTAATTAAATTAAAATTTGGGGGCTATAAAAGGATATAGCCGAAAATTGGAGATTTAAAGGAGTTATATAAAAATTATAAGATTATATAAAGTTTTGGGGTTAAATGGTAATTTATGAAAGTTATGGGTGTAAACCGTAATATATAGAAATTAATGGTCAAGGAAATATTAAGGTGGTCAACCTTGACCATATGGTAGGTTTTGACCAAATTAAATAAGTTAGATAACTTATTTAAGGTTTTATAACAAGTTATGAATTTAATTGTAACAATTTTATAACATATGTGGTGAATATGTTATTACCGAAAATAAAGGGTGTAAAATGGTATTATAAACACCCATGGGCTATTAGGAATTTATTGAGTTGATTTTGGAATTAGAATGAACTATATATGTATAATATATAGTTATTATGTCATTATGACACTTTGAAATAAAAGATGTGGTGGAATGGTAATAACCGATTATATATGGGTTAGTAAGGGTAATTATAACCCTTTGGTGAAATTTGGTGATTTTTAGAATTATATAAGATATTAATGAGATATGTGTATAATATATGGTTTTAATGTTATTATCAAACTATATGTTATAAATTGGGCCAAATGACAATTATAGAATAATATTGGGTCTGTTCGGAATTTACAAAAATATAACCATAGGTTATACCATTTTATAAGTTAAAATGTTATATTTTATGAGATATATAACATGGTATAAATAATGGGGTGAATTTGTAAATAAAGGAGAGTATGGTATATGAAAAGAATATGGTTTTTATAAGGTGCCCATGCGGCAATAATAAATAGTTTTGCATAAAAACTATATGTTATAAATTAAAGGGAATAAAAATATCATAATATATGATATTAGTACATGGCATAACATTACATAATGTTATGTGGTCAAAATGGAATTTAAATAAATTCAAGGGCTGTACCGAAATATTAGAGGTTGGAAAATGAATCCTAGACTAAGTCTATAATGTTATAAATGTTATAACAATTATTTGTTTAGATGGAATTAATAAAAGTAAGAATAATCACATTAAGTAATGTGACAAACTATAAATAAATAGGATTCATAAACCAAGGAATTTGTTAATTAAACCTTGGGAGTTGTTAAGATACAACATAAAATGTTACATAATATTAGGATAATAATCTTAATATAAGTTGTACAATATAGTACAACTAAAGGGAAAAGGCATCTAGTAAAAGATGATAAAAATGTAACATATAATACAAGAATTTATAACTCATGGAATTACCTTGTGGTAAATATATATACACGTACCAGAAAAATGTATATAAGAATGAATATATACTTTGGTTAGAAAACCATGTATTAAAATGGGTGGTGGAAAAACAAACCTTAGGAAAAATAAATACTAAGGTGAGATGTATGATAAATGATTAAGATTATACATGCAATATAGTGACAAGCTATACAATGTACAAATGTGTATTAAATTACATGTGGTAACAAACGTTTAAAGTTAAGTATATTAATATACTCGACGTAACCACGCATGAAATATGACGTTGTTCCAAATCCCGAGTTAAACCGAAAACCCGACAAACGTTATCAGTTAGTAACGGGGAATAAACCGGGATGGATTAGTAATGGTACGGGGTACCGTAGTGTGTTGTTAGTATGAGATGCTGATGCATAGTGTGATGCATATTGATAGATTGTTAGAGACGACACGAGGAGCATCGGATCTAGCTGAATCATACTCCACCGTAATACAATCAGGGTGAACGGTATGTTATTTATGTGGCTTGATTGTCTCTGAGGATTTCCTCAGTTCAGACATTGTGTGAAAATCTGTGATAAGATTGAATGTCTGTTTGTGTGAATTAATATGCTTGAGTTGTGTATTAATGCTGCTTTATTATTACTGTCGCGTACGATAACAGTACCGTTCGTATATATGAACATATTATAAAACGAACTAGCGCGCAATGATGCTATCTTATATGTGTAATATAAGTAACGTAAGTAAAACGTTGTAGCATCAGAATAATAAGATATATATTCTATCTGAGACTTATATACGGAGCATTGGCCTTTTTAACGCCGCTCTCGTATCTAACACTGGATCCCGAGTCGACATACTCAGGATTGGACTAACGACCTTAGTCTGTTGTGTTAAGGAAAATAATAAAACGATGCGATGGTATAGAGATAAGTTTATCAAGAGGATGTGACTCTTACTGTGAACTGTGATCCATTAACGATACTAGGATACCGTGTGGTAACCGTAAGTATCAGGTAATTTCCAACGAACTACAGATTGTTCGTAGGTCGGAGACTCTACCGCTGGAGTGGCTACTGCCGTGGGTGACCCGCCATAAGAGATGGGTAACTTAGAGACACGTCGTTCTAACGAGACGTTGTCATTAGACATGACTGAACAATTATGAACGACTATATCAACTCGTACATTAGGCGAACATTATTTGGGCTTGCATGCCAAAGATGAGGGTTTATACTCGTTTATAATTCTCGTTGTTTCGCCTTGTTGTTCATTGGTTGTGCTTTGTGGTTATGTGTGGTATGTTGGTGGATTTGTTTGAACGAGCTATTGTGCTCATATTGTGTGTTGTGAACTGGATGTGTCGAGTCGTTGTACTCATGTGTGGTTTATGGTGGATTGTTTGGTCGAGTGAGTCGCCGAACTCAATTATGAACTGTTAAGTGTTTGTTGGAATGGAGTCTCTGTACTCCTATAAGCGTTGTAGCGCTTTCAGTGGTTTATTACGATGCGATGTGTGAAGCCGGGGGCTTGTTAGTTATTTGAGTTTACTGCAATATATATTGTTGCTTTACAGTTTTAACATTAAAATACTTGCATGAAAATGAATTGCATGCTCTCGACCAAATAACTGAGGGTCCGAGGGGGCATGACAGTCATGTAGTAACATACTCAGCAGGGGCTGATTCCATACCACAAACAACCATTTTTGCAGGTATGCAGCTTCCGGTGTCGGCAAAGAGAGGGACGCGCTGGGTAGTTTAATTACAGTTGTTTAAATATGCACTGTTGCATTTTGATACGAACTTAGAAACGTGTATAGGATTGGGATACTTAGAATGCTCACTGCGAATGTATTTATATTGGTTTGGGAAGGATAGATCTATCTCTTGTTGTCACTGCGAGAAATTGTTTCGTATTTAAGAATATAGTAAGTACGTTATTACTCGTATGGGCGAGTAAGAACGGTGACACCAGTAGTTCAATTGTTGAGATTACCGCTGCGATTATAATGTTAAGTAAGATGATTAGGAGCCGATTAGAGTAGGGGTGTTACAAAAGTGGTATCAGAGCGGAGTACCGCTCTGATGACAAGAGATAATAGGACTTATACAGTGAGCATAGGTTTTGGGAATACGGGAAACGTTGTGAGGATACGTGACCTTGCGGGGTTGATGCAATGCTTAGAGCTTGCACACCATAGCCGTAGGGGCACTTCAATATTAAATGACCGAGACTACGGTATTAGACCGAGTAAAAGTCCAACCCGTCCCCTTGACTTAGGTCAGGGAGAGGTCTGGGTAACAGTACTAAGGAAGAACACGGAGCAGCGGAAGGTGGTGAAGGTCCAGCAACCCCAAGTAACGCGAAGATGGTATGAACCGCTCGCACTTGATGGGAGAGCATCCCGGGAAATTTGCAATGGTACCCCACCCGCCGCAGCCCGTATCTCGAGTACTATCTAGTGAGACAATGAAATGAGAAACACCACGGAGATAACTCTCCTGATCGGAAAGACCCGATGTGGATGCTAAGAGGATTATGTTAAATGTAGAAAATAAGACTTTGTGTTTTGATGTAATGTTTAGGACCGGGGTCCTGGTAATGACGTAATGTCTACCATACGGGGATGAGATAAATAATAGACCGAGTTGAGGAGAAACTCCCTGTAGGACTAATGGGGCTAGCATGCTATAAGCAAAGCAACCCTGTCTTACATCCAGGAAGCACCGATGGTGCGCTTGGGGGGAAAAGAGGTAGAAACAGCGAGTAATGATTAATTATGATATATGTAACGGACGGAATGGACGACCTTATAGAAGTCTCACCCGAAGCGAGTAACTCTAAAACCATGCAACACTGAAGGTTTAAGATGGCCCGACGTGCATGAGGAGAGATCATGAGAACTGTAGAAACAAGAACTCGCTAAGTTGCTATCATGCAACGCCTCGAGAGGGGAGTAAGACCTTACTACCATGGTAAACTTGTGGGAACGAGTGCGGAGTGAGACTGTATTAATTTGAATAAGAACTTTTGACTTGTACAGGAACCCGATTAGGGAATGGCACTGCACTGACACACCGTACCGGTGGCTCAGTCTGCATGGTGCACTTGCCACTGCAAGTGCCACATTAACCAAAGCATTAAAATTCAACCTGCCTTGCGCACTTGCTACAGCAAGTGCAGCGACGGTAAACTAACCCTAAAGGACGTAGTGGTCCAGGCGGTTACCAATAAACACTAAATCTTATGTAAGTCCGTAATGCAATAAAGCAGGACACAACCTTCTTAAGGGCAGGGGTACGAAACCCTTGGGTTTGAGGTCGATAAAACCTCGGGAAGACCTAGCCGGTCTGACCATTAAACCTGAAAATAATACACCATTCAGTAGAATATTAAAAGGGGAGTAAATGAGAATAACGTTAATTAGTGCCTTCAAGCCTAACCCCAGTGCCGGTATGGACATTAAACGTCAATCATTACCGGTGGGGAGTGACGGGTCTTCAGGACCAGCATAACCATATTTAGAGAGTGCGCGACACTTGTGGTTAAACCACTACCATTGAACATTGCCAGAGGGCAAGAAGTGAGCTATACGAGTCAGGACTTAAAAAAAATTAATTAATTAATAGGCAGATGTGAACGTGCAATAAAGGGGCCGATGTAATGCCCGCACCACACACACCGGAGGTGTTGTTGATCCATAATGCTGCTAGACTCCCGTATGGAGGGCAGTGGATATAAACTAAAAGTGAAAATTGCCTGATGACGGAAGATACCGTTACCTCAAAGAGGATGGAGGGAATACTAGTTGAATAAGAGTAAGGACTACAAAATATAGAGCGATGATTAGCGGAACCCACTAAGTTGTGAGTATCCAATTGTGACCTGGGGAGAAAGTATTCGAACCATTTGGGATTAAATTAAATAGAAAGACCAATCATTCGACTATCAGAATAAGCATTGAGCCTGAGTATCGTATGGCATAGGCCTACGAAAGGATACCCTTAGTACCACCAAAATGACCCAAAACTAGGGGAAAAAGGGTGATGAATCACAAGTACTGATTAATATCAGACTAACGGGACTGCCGTAAGATAGGGAAACACGAGGTGTCAACCTTTATCATGGAGTCCGAACTACACCATAGGGTATAACCCAATGGATTGGGTGGAGTTCTAGAACTGAAAACTCATATCTGAAGGCGTTAACAGCCTAGGAGTGAACGGGAGAGATAAGTAGTTACTGATCCCCACTCACAAATACCAGATGACGAGCATGTGGAAACCAGAATTAGGGCGATAAGTCGCAAACACCTATCTTAGAGAAAGTCAAGGAAATACACATTAATAAAGGAAACCATAGAACCTAATAATAGGGCCATTCTGACATTAAAGGTTAAGAATTGGCAGCATAGTTACTCAAACATAAATTACCGAGACTAAGAGTACGATAATCACCGGGTACGAACGCTACGAGTGCACTAAACGAGACATGGGACGACCGCACTCCTAGGAGCTTGTGGGCCTGACAAACTATATTAAGTTAGTTGGGTAAGTAGTAATGTATCAGTATGGTACCCCATGCATGTAAACGAGTAGTGTAAAGACCCAGGAGGTAATCAACTCTGCGTCTAAGTCAGCGAATGGAACCCTGACTAGGTAAACCATGTAACGACGAGAGATCTCAGTCAAACTAGCAAGGTTAGGAAAAATCAAGAATAGCTTAATAATAAAGTGACATAAGGTCGCAACTCCACAGTGGAGGAGTCAGAACATAAGTTTTACGGATTTTAGTAAACGAGGAAACTAAGGCCAATTTAATGGTAATGGCAAGTCGAACCCATGAATGAGAAGAGGAATTGTGGTATCTAAGGAAGTTATATTAGAGAAACCTTTGTGATAATAGATGCTACCCAAAAAGGGGGCACAGAGAGAGTTATACCACGCGCTGAGGGCGCTGCGATGATGTCGCATTAAATAATAATAACCACATGCTCAAGCCATAAAAAAACCGTTAGTATGTTAGTACCAATTAGGATTGAACAGAAAATAAATACAAAGCTAAAACCCACAGTCGTATTGTATGTTACAACAGACGAAGGGCAAAAGCGAGCATTACAAGAGATACTCTAAGCTGGAGATTAGGTATTCCATGCAAACCGCAACGGCGGATAACCGTCCAATCGACTGGTACATGGTGCGCAGCAAAGCGACCATTATAATAACTGTCAACCGAATTATATTAGAGAAAAGTAGAAAGTCGAGGATCAAATAAACCAATGGATTTCCCTAATGGAGTGTAGGAATGAACCATATGTGTGGACAATAAATACCAACACGCGAGGGATACGAGCTCACACCAATAAAAGAAGACCTACATGGTACCTAGGGAACGAACTCATCCCGGTTAGAAATAACTTGGAGTCATGAGGCGCCAGTTAAATGCGCATATCAGACTCGTCTTAATATTTTAGAGACAACTATTGCAAGCACTAGGTGCTAGAGCATAGCTCGACAACCCTTATACCGAAGGTTAGTTCGGTAGGGTGGCATGAACTCATGGGAATATACCATGAGCATGTATAGAATTCAGAAGGGCTGAATAGAATGGCTAGTTGAAATAATAAGCGTGTGCGACTAACGATACTCCATAATTATGGAAGACCGTGTAGAAAACACCGTCACATGGAGTTGAAACCGACATGAAATTACCACCTAAAAAGGGTAAACTAACCATATAGTAGTTGGGCAGACTGCTTGCGGAGCGAGTGGGCCCATATTGCTTAGGTTTGACGTACCTAGCGGGTTTGGGGAAACAATTGATATGTTTACACCTCCCGACCAAACCGTATATGAATATACATACACCTAACCGAAACAGGCGGTATAACCTGAGGGGCTAAAGCCCGACCCTATGAAAAAGGAGTAATGAAATATGTAGCACATTAGTGCACGAATAATTCAACTGGAATGGAACATCTTGAACTTATTACTTCACGATGATATATTCGTAGATTACGTGGGCGTAATCACTTTTAAGGGGGGTAGAGCGATTTCGCACACCTAAAATATACCGTACGTAGGGGTACGTAGCACATGGTACACATGCTGCAAACTATTATTGTACGTAGAGTACAAGTGTTATGATTGTGTTATATTACTTGAGGTAATATTATGATGTATTATGTGTATGAATATATATATATTTTAGTTCGCATTAGTTGTGGTGAATAGAAAAGGGAGAACAAATAGAATGTTCTTATCCTATTTCCGATTATTATGCAAACATTGCGAACATTAAAACACATAAACGCCTAACTTGTTAGCTCCAGTTGAGAGTTCAAGTAGGTCTATCTGGTAGCTTCTATGGGAGATGTCAAATGGAAGGAGTAGAAAGCTCCATACTATATGATTTGTGACTCGGTATGAAACCGATTGTTGGAATGCGATGAGTGAGTCGGCATGAGACCGATGTGTAACCTAGTGGAGGTAAAACCTCTAGGAATTGTACGAATAATTATAAGTTGAAAGAACTTGGTATATGGTTAGGATACATGATCCTAGATGCCAATGACTAGATTAATTACACTAGTTGACTTGTGTATCTATGAACACAAGGTGGCAAATATCAAGAGGAAACAAGATTAGAAATGGATAAAACAATTAATTGATTGAAATTGACGTGGGAAGTTGAACTTGATCCTGGTCCGATCAAGCGATACCGAACACAAATTGAGGTAAGAGATAGCTCAACACTGACGCTGACCACGTCGGGGTTGAATGACTCTCGAAACTTCCTACAAGTGGACACAGATATGAATAGAAATTGGAAGTTAGGGCGTCACTCGAAGAGCCGTGGACCGTGGAGTCCTTCGTCATTAGACCGGTGTGTCTGCGAGTGACATCACCCAGAGAGCCGTGGACCGCAGAGTCCTTTGTCATTAGACCGGTGTGTCTGTGGGTGACTAAGGAAATAAGGTGATACTGTCCGAGGAGCCGTGGACCGCAGTGTCCTTCGTTATTAAACCGGTGTGTCCGCGGGTGGTAGACGTTGTTTGGGTTGGGGATCGTCAAGTCCTGGTCTTTAAGACTGCTTCCCTGTGATTTGTCAACGTTAACTATATGTGCACACATACATGTGGAATGATGTGTGAGTATCCTCGCGAGATACTAACATGTAGATAGGGATGCGTGGAGTATCCCTTGCAAACACCTTTGAGTACTTTATGAGATTTGCACCTTGTCTAGTGCTGTGTATATGAGATTTGCACCTTGTCTAGTGCTGTGTATTATGAGATTTGCACCTTGTCTAGTGCTGTGTATTATGAGATTTGCACCTTGTTTAGTGCTGTTTATGAATGAATGTATCATGATTATTGACTATATGGAATGAGATGGATGCTGTATCAAATGTGATACATATAGACTAGGTCTGAATGTAGTGGAATGTACTCCCTAGTGATGATCTGTCTGTGGTTACTTAGTGGAACTTGATTCCTTAGGTGAACTGTAGATGATTAAGGACTTCGGGACGAAGCCTTTTTAAGGGGGGTAGACTGAAATACCCCTAACCTTTAAAACTTAATTAAATGACCTACTAATGATCTAAGATGGTTAATAAACATCTAAATATTATTGGGGAACAATCTAAAAGATCTCAACAAGGCAAAACACGCCTTAAGATCGGTAAAGCCAAAAATGTGCTTTAAGACACCATAAAGATTGTATGACCTCAAATAGGATCCAAAGTGGATTCCTAAGTATTATAATGAAGTAAGGAACACAACAAAACTATTATCAAAGAAAGCTAAGCTCAGAAGCACCTTGCAACACAAAATGTGCACTAAAATACCTTAAAGCACGTTTTTGTGAGATTGCCTTCTAAATTGGGTTTTAATGGGCTTAAAGGTTATAATTACCTTTAAATATGATATTTTATCATATTATATCATATTAGGAATTTAATTCCAGAAATTTAATTTTTACAAATTTAATATTAAAATATTAATAAAACCCTAAAGTGGGGCCCGTTCGAGTCAATATTGACCAAGTATGGTCAATGGTCAATTAATTGACCCAATTGACCAAGGAATTCGACAGGCAAGGAGGAGAGGAGACAGCTCACAATCATTGTTAGACAAATTAGCTACCTAATACCAAATTTGCAATAGTAAAAGTACTTTTATTACTTTTCCATTTCAATTAAGCCTTTCCAATCATTCTTCTTCACTCACCTTGCTTCCCAGCCGATTCCAGCAGCCCCCCCCCCACCTCTCTTTGCTTCTCCATTTTCGTGGTAACACAGCCAAACTCAGAGGAGAACAGCAATCACCATTGGTAAGCTTATTAAGCTCTTAAATGTTCATTTTCTTCACAATTTCTTCCTCTTTCCATGGAGCAAAGCATCAACCACTTCCATCAATGTTCTTAGGTTGTTATGGAGGTTAAATGGAGGGTGTATCTCGGCATTAACAAGGGAAGAAGGTGGAGAAAGCTAATCTTGTTCTTAAGGTATAAAAATGTGCTCTAAGCACATATCTTTTGATTCCCTTCAAATTCGGCTGTGAAACTTTGTTTCTAAGCTTATAATCTTCATTTTAACATACTTATCCAGTTGGTACTTCAAGAGCTTCGAAGTATAACCAGATCCAAGCCAAAAACACCATTTTAGGCATTTTAAACAAGGTAAAGATTGGCTACCTTCTAATCTGAGTTATACCAGTTTAAAGCTTGGTTTTAGTAGCTCTTTTAACACTCTTTGCCTACTGTAAATACAGGCCGAGATTAACCTTGTATACCTTGGTGTTCTAAGGTAAATTTTACCTTGAAAATTGACATTAAACACTTCTTATGGTTAGATCTTGCTTGGAGACTAATCATGCCTTAATTGCTGTTTGAAAACATGTAAACTAAGCTGTGGAAAATAGATCTCCATACAGCCGTGGCCAACAAGGCATATACTAGGCAAAAACAAGGTATAAATCACTTAAACCTTCACTTGGTATATTAATATGTGCTTATACATATTTATATAAATTGTGCCGTGAGTGAACAAAGTATTTAAGGTCTTATTTTGACCTTAGGTGATTAAGGAATGGTTTAGTAAATTTTATAACAAATTAATTAGCATAATTGTCAAATTTAAGACATTATGTGGAAAATTGGTAAATAAAGAAAACATATGTGTAAGGGCCGAGAGTTTAAGGCTTTTATGGACATTTATGTGTAATTTATTTTATAAGCCAATGTTTGTAATAAGGCCATGTACTTTAGGCCATTTTATTTATGCATTTATAAGCTTTTAATTAAGTTTAGGTGCTAAATATGCATTACCGCATATTATTGGGGTTATAGTGTAATTAAATTAAAATTTGGGGGCTATAAAAGGATATAGCCGAAAATTGGAGATTTAAAGGAGTTATATAAAAATTATAAGATTATATAAAGTTTTGGGGTAAATGGTAATTTATGAAAGTTATGGGTGTAAACCGTAATATATAGAAATTAATGGTCAAGGAAATATTAAGGTGGTCAACCTTGACCATATGGTAGGTTTTGACCAAATTAAATAAGTTAGATAACTTATTTAAGGTTTTATAACAAGTTATGAATTTAATTGTAACAATTTTATAACATATGTGGTGAATATGTTATTACCGAAAATAAAGGGTGTAAAATGGTATTATAAACACCCATGGGCTATTAGGAATTTATTGAGTTGATTTTGGAATTAGAATGAACTATATATGTATAATATATAGTTATTATGTCATTATGACACTTTGAAATAAAAGATGTGGTGGAATGGTAATAACCGATATATATGGGTTAGTAAGGGTAATTATAACCCTTTGGTGAAATTTGGTGATTTTTAGAATTATATAAGAGTATTTAATGAGATATGTGTATAATATATGGTTTTAATGTTATTATCAAACTATATGTTATAAATTGGGCCAAATGACAATTATAGAATAATATTGGGTCTGTTCGGAATTTACAAAAATATAACCATAGGTTATACCATTTTATAAGTTAAAATGTTATATTTTATGAGATATATAACATGGTATAAATAATGGGGTGAATTTGTAAATAAAGGAGAGTATGGTATATGAAAAGAATATGGTTTTTATAAGGTGCCCATGCGGCAATAATAAATAGTTTTGCATAAAAACTATATGTTATAAATTAAAGGGAATAAAAATATCATAATATATGATATTAGTACATGGCATAACATTACATAATGTTATGTGGTCAAAATGGAATTTAAATAAATTCAAGGGCTGTACCGAAATATTAGAGGTTGGAAAATGAATCCTAGACTAAGTCTATAATGTTATAAATGTTATAACAATTATTTGTTTAGATGGAATTAATAAAAGTAAGAATATCACATTAAGTAATGTGACAAACTATAAATAAATAGGATTCATAAACCAAGGAATTTGTTAATTAAACCTTGGGAGTTGTTAAGATACAACATAAAATGTTACATAATATTAGGATAATAATCTTAATATAAGTTGTACAATATAGTACAACTAAAGGGAAAAGGCATCTAGTAAAAGATGATAAAAATGTAACATATAATACAAGAATTTATAACTCATGGAATTACCTTGTGGTAAATATATATACACGTACCAGAAAAATGTATATAAGAATGAATATATACTTTGGTTAGAAAACCATGTATTAAAATGGGTGGTGGAAAAACAAACCTTAGGAAAAATAAATACTAAGGTGAGATGTATGATAAATGATTAAGATTATACATGCAATATAGTGACAAGCTATACAATGTACAAATGTGTATTAAATTACATGTGGTAACAAACGTTTAAAGTTAAGTATATTAATACTCGACGTAACCACGCATGAAATATGACGTTGTTCCAAATCCCGAGTTAAACCGAAAACCCGACAAACGTTATCAGTTAGTAACGGGAATAAACCGGGATGGATTAGTAATGGTACGGGGTACCGTAGTGTGTTGTTAGTATGAGATGCTGATGCATAGTGTGATGCATATTGATAGATTGTTAGAGACGACACGAGGAGCATCGGATCTAGCTGAATCATACTCCACCGTATAAACATCAGGGTGAACGGTATGTTATTTATGTGGCTTGATTGTCTCTGAGGATTTCAGTTCAAATTGTGTGAAAATCTGTGATAAGATTGAATGTCTGTTTGTGTGAATTATATGCTTGAGTTGTGTATTAATGCTGCTTTATTATTACTGGCGTACGATAACAGTACCGTTCGTATATATGAACATATTATAAAACGAACTAGCGGCAATGATGCTATCTTATATGCGTATATAAGTAACGTAAGTAAAACGTTGTAGCATCAGAATAATAAGATATATATTCTATCTGAGACTTATATACGGAGCATTGGCCTTTTTAACGCCGCTCTCGTATCTAACACTGGATCCCGATTGACATACTCAGGATTGGACTAACGACCTTAGTCTGTTGTGTTAAGGAAATAATAAAACGATGTGATGGTATAGAGATAAGTTTATCAAGGGATGTGACTCTTACTGTGAACTGTGATCCATTAACGATACTAGGATACCATGTGGTAACCGTAAGTATCAGGTATTTCCAACGAACTACAGATTGTTCGTAGGTCGGAGACTCTACCGCTGGAGTGGCTACTGCCGTGGGTGACCCGCCATAAGAGATGGGTAACTTAGAGACACGTCGTTCTAACGAGACGTTGTCATTAGACATGACTGAACAATTATGAACGACTATATCAACTCGTACATTAGGCGAACATTATTTGGGCTTGCATGCCAAAGATGAGGGTTTATACTCGTTTATAATTCTCGTTGTTTCGCCTTGTTGTTCATTGGTTGTGCTTCGTGGTTATGTGTGGTATGTTGGTGGATTTGTTTGAACGAGCTATTGTGCTCATATTGTGTGTGTGAACTGGATGTGTCGAGTCGTTGTACTCATGTGTGGTTTATGGTGGATGTTTGGTCGAGTGAGTCGCCGAACTCAATTATGAACTGTTAAGTGTTTGTTGGAATGGAGTCTCTGTACTCCTATAAGCGTTGTAGCGCTTTCAGTGGTTTATTACGATGCGATGTGTGAAGTCGGGGGCTTGTTAGTTATTTGAGTTTACTGCAATATATATGTTGCTTTACAGTTTTAACATTAAAATACTTGCATGAAAATGAATTGCATGCTCTCGACCAAATAACTGAGGGTCCGAGGGGGCATGACAGTCATGTAGTAACATACTCAGCAGGGGCTGATTCCATACCACAAACAACCATTTTTGCAGGTATGCAGCTTCCGGTGTCGGCAAAGAGAGGGACGCGCTGGGTAGTTTAATTACAGTTGTTTAAATATGCACTGTTGCATTTTGATACGAACTTAGAAACGTGTATAGGATTGGGATACTTAGAATGCTCACTGCGAATGTATTTTATATTGGTTTGGGAAGGATA
>CM041780.1:238303710-238344285 GCA_023374045.1 Limonium bicolor
CTTCCTACTTAAGCTGGAATAGAGAAAAATAGAACCGAGTTAACACGTTTTCGAAACACATTTTCAACCTTTCTGGATTGCCCGAGCTGCTTTCGTAGAGATATGGGAGTCTCGAATACTGCTGTTGAGCAGCAGCAGCAGCGTACACCATCGTCATTCATCTCCGATTTTCTCGCCAAATGCGCCGGCGGATGCGCCGTGGTAGACGGCGGCTTAGCCACTGAGTTGGAGCGTCTCGGCGCTGACCTCAATGACCCTCTCTGGAGTGCCAAATGCCTCCTAACTTCTCCCCACCTCATCCGAAGGGTATTACTTTCATCTTTCTTTTTTTCTGTTTTTGGCTTTTGTCTCTTCCTCCATCGCGGAAGACTTCTATTCTCCGTTCTGTTTATAGATCATACTCTCCCTCGTTCTCGCTTACCGGAAAGTTATACTCTTTGGGGTTTTACTGCTATAATCGGGCTACTGCTCCGATTGTAGAATGTTTAAAAATACTATAACGAGTATCCCTCCCTAACTGTTTGTTGAGCTGATTTGAACTTTGAATTCGAGTAAATTGGAGATGATAATAGAAGGCCAGAGGACATGATAATTGTTCTGCGTAATACCATTGGTGATGCTGAATTTTCGACCCAGAAAAACGGTGCTGTGATCTTAGTCCGTTTCTTTGTTTTTCAGGGTCCCGTGAGTACTCACCTGATCTGCCTGTCCTTGAGAATCTGTTTAATATCGTTATTGAGGTTGTAGATTAAGCAACCGAAACCCTTCACTCCGTCGCATTATGTAAAACCAAAAAAATGTCGTAGTGGTGATGAATGATGCTTGATAATTCTTCACTTGAATTGGAAAATGATGCCGCAGCTTATCGTAACTTAACCACATGGAAGCTGCTAAATCTTGTGAAGTACGTGATGTAGTTTATTTATTTTTTTTTTGCTTCAAAGTACGTGATGTAGTTTATAAGTTAGCTATTCTAATGGACTACTTCTGTAAATAGAATATATTTTTGTAAAAACATTAAGTGGGGTTTATTAATCATGATGTCCGTTCAATGCGGGAGTGTCCGGTTACTCCATCTTGTATGTGATTCTGCTACGCTACTGTGATAGTAGTTACGACGAATAATTCCTTGTAGCTAGATGTCGCCATACTATAGTTAGCATATATTCTGAATAACTGATCCATATTTGATTGATGTGTAATTGGGACAACTTGCTTGGCAATGGCAGGTTCACTTAGATTACCTTGAAGCTGGTGCAAATGTCATAACATCCGCATCTTATCAGGTAAGATTTCTTATACTGTTTCTCTCTTGTTGTGTGCTTAAATTCTTATGTATTTTACATTTAGTAAGAAAAAGGTTAGATATATCAGCTGTTCTTAATAAAGTTCCTGTTCCTTTGGCTGCTAAATTTTGCAGGCTACACTTCAAGGCTTTGAAGCGAAAGGCATATCAGGAGCTGAAGGGGAAAATCTACTGAGGAAAAGTGTACAAATTGCCTGTGAAGCCAGAGATATCTACAATGATGGATGCACAAAAGCCTCTTGGGATCATCATCCAAAGGGAGACAGTTCATTGAGAAGAAGGCCAATCCTGGTCGCTGCATCAGTTGGAAGCTACGGTGCATATTTGGCCGATGGTTCTGAGTATAGGTTGGTGTATAATGTTGCCTTTTTTTTTTTTTTTCTGGCCTTTATGCAGGGAAATTGTATTTAGCGGTAGGAAGTGCTCTTTTTCTCCTTGTGTATGTCGCGTTTAAGTGGAATGGACTGTAGTTTCACCTGTTTTAAGACATCTTGGCCTTGATTGGTATGTTACAGTTAATGGTTAATTATTTGATAGGACTTGTTATTTTCTTCCTTGCAGTGGCGATTATGGAGCAGCAATAGATTTGGAGACATTGAAAAGTTTTCACAGAAGAAGGGTCCAAATTCTTGCCGAATCAGGAGCAGACTTGATTGCTTTTGAAACTATCCCTAATAAACTAGAGGCTAAGGTATTGGGGCTAGTGATTACAAACTGTTCTTTCCTTTTTTCCTTGATAGTGGATAGCCCGCTGACAATAGTTTAAAAATCAGGCTTATGCTGAACTTCTGAAGGAAGAAAATATCAAGCTTCCAGTGTGGTTTACCTTTAATTCCAAGGATGGGGTGAATGCTGTCAGTGGAGATTCGATCTTGGAATGTGCTTCTATTGCAGACTCATGCGAGAATGTTGCTTGTGTTGGAATTAACTGCACTCCTCCTAAATTTATTCACCAGCTGATCCTGTCTATACAGAAGGTTCATTTACTTGAGCAGTCTCTTTGAATCATCTTATCGGACACTGTTAACAATGATTACTTTGTAGCATATATGAGCAAAAACTAATTCTTGCAGGTGACAAACAAGCCAATAATCATTTACCCAAACAGCGGGGAAACATATGACCCTGCCAAGAAGGAATGGGTGGTGAGTAGGAAAGATTCACATCTTCCTAATCAAACCTGTCTTGCTTTTTTTTTAATCAAACAAACATGTCTTGCTTTGAAAAAGTTATATAATTGTGAATGATATAAAGTTGGTGCATACCATCTTTCTTAGATGGTTTAACATATAGTACGTATGGTTATTCAAAATGGACATTGGGCTTGGTAACTAATTTTGTATTCATATACAGCCAACAACTGGGGATGCAGACGAGGATTTTGTTGCATTTGTGGGTGTATGGAGAGAAGCTGGAGCATCTCTCATTGGGGGTTGTTGCAGGACATCTCCTAAGACTATCAGGGCCATCGCGAAGTCTGTCACTTAGACGGATCTGCCTAGAGCTGCTGGGTTCCTCTGTATTTGTATATATACTAAAACAAGGCAGTCTTGTATTAACGTGTGTTTTCTTGTTGCCATCACATATACTCAATATCTCCCAAGCAATAACATGGCCCGCATGTGCTGTTTTTTTTTTCACTTGTGAAGGAGTGGCATAATGCGATTGTATGAACTTTAAAACATGAATTTCTTTTTCTACAAGCCTAATTATACTTAATATATGTGGGTGGGTGTCGGGCTTGTAATCTATTGACTCAATTGAAGAATTTCATCAACCGAGTTTCCTACATTATTTTAAACAGCATTAGTATGGATTTCTTTCTACTGAAACAGAGTGTTCTTTCATCGTCACTAGTAAACATAAGGCATAATAGCATCGTATTTTGGGTCTGTTCTCTTTGTGGGCTGTGTCGGCCCAACAATCATATTTTTAGCATTCAGAGAACTGGGCCATATTTTTCAGTAGTCTAGTAGTATTAGTTTACTACTCTATGGCCTGTATTACAATCTGTATAAATATAACAAATCAGCACTGAATACGATGGGAATGTATTTTATCCTAAACCCTACTTCTACTATGGTATCAGAGCACCAGTAAAATTCCCCAAAACAATCACTTCCCCAGTCATGACGGCGCTCAACTCTCCTACGGGAGAAATCAATTCTGCTACAGGAGAAATCCAACCACCCCCATCTACAACGTCAGATAACATTGTTTCTTCACACACATCCTTCACCAGCACTCAATCGGTTCTTTCAGCTGCTGGAAATTTGATAAAACTCACCCAAGACAATTTCAGCTTGTGGAAGACTACTATAGCTCCCTTCTTGAGAGGTAATGACTTGTACAAATTCCTTGATAACTCTTATCCATGCCCTGCACAACGTAACAATGATGGAAGTGTCAATAAAGAATATAACAAGTGGACAAATCAAGATCAGCTTATAATGTCGGTCATTCACATGTCTCTTACTCAACCAATTCTCATTTCTACCGTTGGTTGTTCAACGTCTAAGGCACTTTGGGATTTATTACATGCTACTTATGCCGTGCAATCTGCTGCACAACTGGGCCATTTTCATCTCCAACTAGCTAGTTTGACTAAGAAAGGAGATGAAAACATTTCAGATTATTATAACCGTGCTCGTAATCTGGTGTATTCTTTAGCTGGAGCAGGTCATACTGTGACAGATATTGAGTTTAAAACCTTTCTTCTTAGAGGTCTTCCTGCAGAGTACAATGCTCTTTCTACTATTCTCATGAACTCCACACAATCTATGGCTCCTTTTGAGTTATTGAGCAGTTTACTGCAACACGAAGCCACTATAAATCAGCAAGCACAACAACTGACTGGTACTATTACAGTCAATTCTACTGCTGTTAATTTTGCTGCGGCAAAGAGTTATTCAGCTAACCGTGGTGGCTATGCAAACCGAGGAAGATCCTCCGGTAGACAGAACAGAGGCAGAGGCCGCACCCAATACAATTCTACAAACTCCTCTAGAGGAGGATATTCAAATCAGACCACAGGAAACAATACTGGAGGGAAGTATTTTACAGGTCAACCTGACCACAGACCATCATGTCAGATCTGTTTTAAGAAAGGGCATGAGGCAAGGGATTGCTACCATCGCTTCAATCACTCCTATCAATCTTCCCCACCCACTTATTTTTCTGCCAATGCTACTGCATACAACACAGGTCCTACTACTGAATGGCTACCTGATACTGGCGCGTCCCATCACTTTACTGGAGACTTTTCTAGACTAAACATTGCTGCTTCAGACTACAATGGTTCTGATTCTATTGCCCTCGGTGATGGTGGTATGTTACCAATTTCTCATCAGGGTAGGGGTGTTCTCTCTTCTAATAACTACACTTTTCAACTCAACAAGATTTTTCATAGTCCATCCCTTACCAAGAATCTCCTTTCAGTTAATCAATTTTGCATTGACAACAACACCTACTTTGAATTTCACCCCACTCATTTTCTTTTGAAGGATCTCAACACTCATCAGGTCCTTCTTCAGGGGCCAGCTAAGGAAGGAGTGTATCTGTTTCCCACTACAGCTGTGGCTCCTACTCTCAATGCTACCTCACAAAATCAGAAGCCTCAGCTTAATGTTGGAATCAAAGCTTCCCCTACTATTTGGCATTGGCGATTAGGCCACCCCTCTACTTATGTTACCAATCACATGTTAAAACTTTTTAAGCTTCCTGTTACTAGTTCTCCAACTCAATTTTGTTCTGCTTGCTGTATTGGGAAAGCTCATGCTCTCCCACACCACTTTTCTTCTAGTTGTTCGAACACTCCTTTTGCCTTGTTGTTTATGGACCTATGGGGACCAGCGTATTTAAATTCCGTTGATGGATTTCGGTACTTTTTATTGATTGTGGACGATTATTCTCGTTATGTTTGGCTCTTTCCTCTTCACTCAAAGAGTGAAGTCTCTCATGTTTTTCAGACCTATGTGCATATGGTTGAAAATTGTTTTGGAGCACATATTAAATCAGTTCAGACAGACGGGGGAGGTGAATTCAAGACTCTTACTACTTTTTTTCAAGAGAGAGGTATTCATCATAGACTCACATGTCCTCACTCTCACCAACAGAATGGTTCGGTTGAGAGTAGGCACAGACGGATTGTTGATAAAGGTATTACTCTTCTCTCACAAGCTTCTATGCCTTTAACCTATTGGACATATGCCTTTAAGACAGCAGCATATCTGCTAAATCGCACTGTCACTCCTATATTGTCAAATCAGTCTCCCTATCAAGTGCTAATGGGCCACTGCCCTAACTACAACAGTTTAAAGGTTTTTGGGTGTGCGTGTTATCCCAATCTAAGACCTTATCAGCCACATAAACTGTCTGTTCGCTCCACCAAGTGTGTTTTTCTGGGGTACTCATTACAGCATACTGGTTACTTATGCTATGATATTCCTCACAAAAGAATGTATATTTCACGGGACGTACTTTTTGATGAAAGTGATTTCCCTTTTGCCTTCAATCCTTCTTCCACTACTTATCCCTCTGAACTACGTACATACTCTCTATTAATCCCAAATCTTGCTCCCACACCCTCTCATCATCTCCCAGATCAAACCCCTCCCTCACCTACTGAACCTGTTTCTACCCACCATCCAGATTATAATTCCCCTCCATTATCACCACATACTGATGCTTCACCTACTACTTCCTCACTTCCCTCCACTCCTCCATCTCCTCCAAATACATTACCACTTATACTCTCTCCTTCTCCTCCACCAATACCACAACAATCTACCTCTCATCCTCCTCCTCCCTCTCATCCTATGACAACACGCTCCAAAACCAACAGTCTCAAGCCCCTGATCAGAACAGATGGAACCGTAAATTATCAAACTCACTCAACCACTGTCACTACCATACCAGAAAACCCCACTTTCAAACAAGCTATGCAACACTCAGAATGGATTGATGCTATGCAGCAAGAGTTACATGCTTTAAAACAGAACGACACATGGGAGCTTGTGCCTTACAAACCAGATATGAATTTATTGGGAGTTCGATGGATTTTCAGAACCAAACGAAAGTCAGATGGTACTATTGACAGGAGGAAAGCACGTTTAGTTGCACAGGGGTTTAATCAAGCTCCAGGCTATGATTACACAGAAACCTTTAGCCCCGTGGTCAAGCAATCTACTATTCGGCTTATTATATCCATTGCAGTTTCTCACGGCTGGCCAATACAACAAATTGATGTTCAAAATGCTTTTTTGCATGGAGAACTAGAAGAGACTGTCTATACCAAGCAACCTCCTGGCTTTTCTAACAGTACGTTTCCTAACCATGTCTGCCGGCTCAAAAAATCTCTTTATGGTCTTAAACAGTCACCAAGAGCTTGGTATTCTAAACTCAGTTCTTTTCTTGTTCAAATTGGATTTACCATCTCTAAATCAGACACCTCACTGTTTATATATATTCAGGGCAAAGACATCATTTATGTTCTTGTTTATGTCGATGATATCCTAATTACAGGGTCTTCTTTAACTACTCTACGACAGTTCATTAATACATTTGCCACTACTTTCCCTATTACTGACATTGGGGACTTGAATTTTTTTTTGGGAGTCTCTGTTTCTCGATCTCCTACCGGCATTCTATTGTGTCAAACACAGTACATCCGAGACCTACTACAAAAAACCAACATGCTCGATTCTAAACCCATTTCCTCACCTATGTCTCCCTCAGTCAACCTTGACACACTCGACTCCCCTCCCTTCGACAATCCCACGTTATACAGAAGTGTTGTGGGCAGTTTGCAATACTTATCATTCACACGGCCAGACATCACACACGCTGTCAACAAAGTGTGCATCTTTATGCATTCACCAAAGCAGATACATTGGAAGGCTGTTAAACGAATACTGCGTTACCTTAATCAAAGTCAGGAGCTGGGGTTATTTTTTGCGGCTGAGCCTTCTGGTCCTCTTCGAGTGTTTACCGATGCAGATTGGGGAGGTTCTTCATCTGACCGCCGCTCTACTTCTGGACAGCTCGTTTTCCTTGGATCCCACCTTCTCTCATGGAGCTCGAAACGCCAGGCCACAGTGTCTCGGTCTTCTACGGAGGCCGAGTACAAATCTCTTGCTTCTGGAGCAGCAGAGGTTATCTGGTTACAACAATTAATCGCGGAGCTTGGTCTTCATCTTCGAGAGCCTCCCACCTTATTTTGTGACAATCTCAGCACTACTTTCCTCGCCAGCAACCCGGTGCACCACAGTCGCGTCAAACACCTCGCACTCGACTACCATTTCATCAGGGAAAGAATAAAGAACGGCAGCTTGAAGGTTGCCCATCTTTCTTCTGCAGCTCAACTGGCCGATTATTTAACAAAACCCTTAAATCCTCTTCTGTTTCAACAAGTACGATCAAAACTCCCTCTGTTAGGGTGTTTTGACTCGAGGGCGGATAGTAAACATAAGGCATAATAGCATCGTATTTTGGGTCTGTTCTCGTTGTGGGCTGTGTCGGCCCAACAATCATATTTTTAGCATTCAGAGAACTGGCCATATTTTTCAGTAGTCTAGTAGTATTAGTTTACTACTCTATGGCCTGTATTACAATCTGTATAAATATAACAAATCAGCACTGAATACGATGGAATGTATTTTATCCTAAACCCTACTTCTACTAGTCACCACTGGTTTAATTTTGATGAAAGATTAATTTATTATGTAAAGTCGTGTTGATCAATTCCATTAGTTTAAGCCCCTGCTTTGTGTACCACGTTAATAAATCTGCATTAAGAATTGAATATCGATACCCGACCATATAACGACCGGATTCAGGTGGGTGATAGATTGTGCCGGATAATTATTCTTCCGTAAAAACCCATGCAATTGCAGAAAAACTTTCTGTATGCTAGACTGGACTTCCACTTCTAGTTTGGTAGATGTTTCATGAAAAAGAAACCTTTGATTTCTTAATTGTTTGTTTGAGTCGGGAAAATGAAATAAATAACTATCATCGGTCTCAGTTAATAGTTAATGACTGTCGGCTGCCGATCAGCTACCATTAATTGTTGGTGAACATTCACATGTCAAAGGTCAATAGTCATTAGTTAATAGTCATACGTCATCGGTCAAAGTGTACAGGGAAAAGGAATCTCATTCCTTGGTATGGGATGGAGAATTAAGATGGAGGGTTTTGGGGTAATTCCATTCCCTTTCCTACAAATAAGAAAAAGTGACTAAACAAACAATAGGAAAGTCCTGATTGTCCCAAAACAAAGATCCCCTAAGAGTCTAAGCTTATCAGCGCAAGACCGGATCTGTTGCACAAAACTCTTGGACTATGGCGGCGTTTGATAACCGCTTTTAGGGCATTTTGGGCTTGAACGCAGCGGTCAGCTGTAGGTTGACTTCAAAATACAGGTCTGAATAATGTCCAAAACTGCCCACCAAAACATTAATGGGTTAATGTTTTCCAACCTGTGTTTCGGGAAAAGCTCGATCCGGCTGCGGGTTTGGAGGTCCAGCTCAACAAACAAAAGACCAACTTACCCTTCTGAAAAGTAGAAACTTTACGTTTCCATGTGATCAATGTCAAACTCATTACTCACCCGTCATTCATTACTGATTTACATTACCAACCTCATTAACTTTTGTGTAATCTAGGGAAAATTTCAATGAAAATACACCAACCTCATTCAATGACGAATTCACTGTTGTTAAATACTCACCTTTGAGGAACCGAATTAGTCAACCACCATGTTTATGGTACTCCTCCTCCATCTATCTCCTTTCGTTAATCATTCTCTTTCGTTTTTGAAGTCTTATATGATTTGTCAACCTTAAAGCTTGATATTATTGTTTTTTTTGGTTTGAATTTGTCACATGTATTCCAAATGGCTTAAGAGGCGGGTAAACATATACATTCCCACTATGTATTCTATTGGCGGCGACAAGCAGAAATGATATCATCACCCACCTTCCTTCCATCCTCAAGTTTCTGATTGCATTGCTTGTTCACCATGCAGGTTCGCTGTAATTTTAGACATCACGAAACAGGTATGTCTTGCATGACAAACCCCTTGCTTTTTGTATGTCTCTGAGCTTCATGTTGCTGCATATGTGTGAGCTTTTCACTTTTGTTTTAACCAAATGCAAATTCGAGTAAATTTTGGGCTATTACATAATAGAAAAATCTAATTAGGTGTATTATATTATGCTCATATGTCACAGACAAATTAAGATAGTTTAATCTTACGACACGTAAATATAAACACAATATTAGCCGTCTAGTGTTATTTGAAATCAGATTCACTTCAAAATTTTATGATTGTTTCTAACATTGGCCAAATGGGTGATGGTATGGGAGGTGACAAAGGAAAAGCAAAAAACAACTCTGATATAGGTAAAACCTGAAGGGTTAAGCATGAGTTGGAGCATGCGGATGTGGACCTTCTAGTTCAACTGCTATATGAGAAAGCTCAACTACATAGGGAAGGGGAACACTTATGGGCTTCAAAACACAACTGGTCCCCAATCATGAAAGTTTAATGCACGTGGGGAGATTACCACCACTGGATACACACTATATTAAGAATAAGGGGGCTGGTTAAAGGGAAATTAAAGGCGTTGGAAAAAAGCTGGTTTGGGTGTAAACAACGCGAACAGTGTTGTAAAGATACTCCCAAAGTGGATTTCTAGACAGTGTAGGGTAAGTGTTGTTCCTACTTAATTTCTTTATCAATATTTGTCTGTTCATAACATTTATTCTAACAAGATTACCTTGTACGCTACCGGAAGATAAACAGATTGCTAAGTTGGTGAATTCAAAATGGCTCTCTCACCTCGCTGATGCAATGGAGCGATTTGGGGACTAGCATATGCAACTATGACTTGAGATGACTCCTGATGGTGCTCCTCCTCCACAGTTCAAGGAAGAAGAACATCTAAATAGTCACTATAAGGCCTTCATGATATCTCCACGAGTGGTTATATTCCCTCAGTGAGATAATTTACTGTAGACGCTACTGTCTGTGGATATTCTATGGACATCTCTACTGGGGGGCTGTAGGATCAAACCATCATAGATACATGCCCTTAACCCCCATAATGATGTCATACATTGGTTTAGTTTTTTAACTTAACCACTACTGCGTTGTTGCACAATTTTCCAATGGCTTTCAGAATTCTTTGTATGCTGGATTAGTGGCTGGAACTAGGCTGGTTATGTTCCTCCTACCTTGGACCAGAACACCAAACATGGCACAACATCAACCAGCATAAGTTCAGCTTTCCACCAAAGTGCAACAAGGATAAGGTTGTGCCTGGATTAACAAGAAGTGAAATAACTCATGCAACTATGGTAATTGCAGATAGAAATCAATGTTTAGGCTTGATGACACTTCAGGATGATGATGAGGTTTATGATTGGGTCCTCCATCTATGCTATTCTGTTTATGGTGATAAGCAAATCTAATCATCAAGTAACCACCTTGGATAGACAACGTATGAAAGTTCATGCAACTGTTCTTTTAACTAAGAGGCTGAAAGTTTTTTTTAGGAGTTCTACGGGACAAAACGGTGGATGACAATGTCAGTGGTGTGTTTAAGTAGGTTTTGACTGCACCAGTTTTTTAGTATGTTTAAATGCTTTTTTTGTGTTGGTTGGTGACTGGGTGGTACGAAATGCAATCAGGGTAAAGTAGAAGTCATTTGTGTTTTCAATCTTAATTCCTTGGTGAACTTGTTAGTGTTGTCAGTAGGTGAATGTTGTGGTTGGGTTAGCTTGAAGTTAACTTTTGTTGTTGATTAGAATCATCGAAACTGATGTTGGGCAAGGTAACATACTGGTAAAGTACTACTGAATGAAGATATGCTTAATTTTTTATACATGTCTAGTGGTCACAACATCTTAACTCCATGTTTATATTAGGTCACAACAACACATGGAACACAAACACAAAATCGTAGAAACCCTTAGGAAACATTTTTCAGTAAACATGGCAGATTATGTAAAATTCTTGATATTACTTGTTACTGAGGAGTATCAAGCCAAAATCTTGATAATGCTAGCTCAAAATCGAGACAAACATTTGGCAAGATATGGCTACAAGGCACTTGCTGCTAAAAGAGTAAAGCATTCATGCCACTTTTGTGAAAGGATGGGTTTCGTGGACCAGGCTTACCTCATGTATGTGAAGATCAAGGCCTCGTACAATTTATCAGTAGCCAATTTCATTGAAGACATCATTTATGGATCTCAGATCCAAATTACAAGGAGACAGCCATGAGAGATGGTCGAATGACAGAGAGGATGACTGTTGAAATGCTTAGGAAAATTAAGGCACTTTTAGATGATGAGTTTAAGTATAGTGCCTGCATGCTACATGACTACAATTTTTATGATTTGTTCGATTGTTCAACAGAAGAGGAGATTATAGATATAATTAGAATGAGATTAGCTAGAGAGAATAAATTCCATTCTACATAATGATGTAACACATGGTTTCTAACCACCTTATTTACTTTTGTGCGGTTATTATTGATATAATTAGAATGAGATTAGCTAACGAGAATAGATTCCATTCTGCATAATGATGTAACACATGGTTTCTAACCACATTATTTACTTTTGTGTGGTTACTACAAAACTATTTTTTACATTAGTATTTGTTCTTTAATTTGTTGTTATTCAAAGCTCATGTACACTTAATAATATGTACACCAAAACTTCCTTGAATGATTTATGATACAATTCAATACATATTGTACGCATAACTATATACTATTGTACAACCTCATAATTAGGCTATGTCTTACCCAGATTACATGGCGTTTACTCCAACCCCAGGCCAGCTACTAAGAATTATTGCTACTGATCAAGTCAGACTTTGTGATTTTTGCATTGCATTGTCTGGATCTACTGAAAATACAAGAACAAATTGACTTGTATATGTAGAAAGTGTCTGCTTACCTTAATAGGCCAACAAGGGTTGCCATGCACACCTCTGACTTAAGTGGTGTAGAATGGGTAGATAAGCTTCTCAATGGTTATCCAGTAAGATGTTTTAATGCCCTGCAAATGAATAGAAACACATTCTTAAGTTTGTGCCATCTGCTACAGTACAAATATTTTATAAACAGTAAGGCAAGGATATTAGTTAAGGAAAAAGTAGCATTATTTCTAAGGACTCTAAGTTATTGATGTGCAAATCGAGACACAATGGATTGTTTCCAACGTTATGGTTCAAGTGTGTCCGTACACTTTGGAGATATATTAGAAGTGGTAGGAAGGCTTGGTTGTAACACCCCTACTAATTCGGTTCCTAATAATCCTATAAATGTCGCGCACAATAATATCTCGCAGCGGTAAATAATAACTGTCGCCCTAATGGTGTCACTGTCATCACTCGCCCATACGGGTGATGATACGAATTACCTGATAATCAACTTGCGAAACGTATTCCCGCAGTGACCACAAGAGATAGATAGCAGTACTTAAACAATTTAAAACGAATCTAACATCAACCAATTATTACAGACCGTGAGCATCTAATCCAAAATACACCTCGGTTAAACAACCCGAGTCCAAACAACCTTAGTATCACACCGTACCAAGTATATCCAACAGTAAACTTAATAGTCGCGCCCCGCGTCGACCCCCCAGCTAGTCTCCTGCAATAAAGATGGTTTGTGGTATGGAATCAGCCCCTGCTGAGTATGTCATCACATGCCCCGTCATGCCCCCAAAGACCCCTCAATTATTTGGTCGAGAGCATGAGGTTCATTACGTGCAATACCGTTTTAATATTTAAAATTGTAAACAATTAACAGTTACATCCATACAATAATACAACCATCAACATATATAATATAACCACAAGTATAACCAATGAACATCCAAGCGAAACAACGAGTATAATAAACAAGTACTAGTTCTCGTCCATGGTGTAGAAACCAATATCGTTCACCACTGTATAATTCTCCACTGGATTATTTGTTCAGTTATACCTAGTGACAATGTCTCGTTAAAACGACATGTCTCTAGTTACCCATATATTATGGCGGGTCACCCACGGCAGTAGCCACTCCAACGGTAGAGTCTCCGACCAACGAGCCATTCTAGCTCACGGGAAATTTTCTTGATACTTGCGGACCCGTACGCGGACATCCTGGTATCGTTTTTGTGATCACAGCGCGCACCAAGAGCCACATCCTCTTGGCTTTACTTTCCTTCCTTAATTAATTATTTATTCCATCGCATCGCATTACCAAATTTTCCTAACACAGCAGACTAAGGTCATTAGTCCAATCCGGAGTCTGTAAACTCAGGATCCAGTGTTAGATACAAGAGCGGCGTATAGAAAGGCCAATGCTCCGTATAAAAGTCTCGGATAATATGTATATCTTATTATCCTAGTGCTACAACGTTTTTCTGACGATCCTTATATTTCATATAAGATAGCACCATAGCCGCTAGTTCGTTTTATATATATTGGTCCATATATACGAACCGGTACTGTTAACTCAACAACAGTAATAATAAGCAGCTATAAATATACAGTTCATGCATATTTAATTAAACATTCAGACAAACAATCTTATCACAGATCACACAGAAGTCTGAACTGAGGAAGCCCTCAGAGACATTCAGAGACACATAACAACATACCGTTCACCCTGATAGTATTACGGTGGGGTATGAATCAGCGAGATCCTATGCTCCGGGTGTCGTCTCTAACAGTCTAAACAATACATAATGTTACTGATTAGCATCCTGTATAAACAACACAATTCTACGGTACCCCGTACCGTCACTAATAACTCCCAGTTAACCCCTCGTTATTAACTGTCAATGTTTGTCGGGTTTTCGGCTTAACTCGAGATTGGAAAAGTGTTACATTACACGCGTAGTCTTATCTCGTATATTAATATACTTATTGTTGGACTTTGTTATCGCATGTAACTTAATGTATATTTGTAGATTGTATAGTTTGTTTCTTTATTGCATGTATGATTCTTTGTCATGCACTATACATCTCACCTTAGTATTTATTTTTCTAAGGTTTCTCTCTCTCTTTTTTCTTTTTCTTTTTTAAGTTCAATGTGGTATAATTCATATATTGTTATACTCTTAACATTAGAATTTCCATATCTAATGTTTATAATTCTTTTCTCTTTATCATATGTCATTTTAATTATGAAAACACATGGTCATTAAACCATATTATATTTTCCCACCATAGCATATATTTATTTATGTGTATGTATTTGTGGAACTATTTTCTATATGGTAAATCTTATAATATATATTCATTCTTTTTTAATGAATACCTCTTATATCATAAATGTTATAACTCTTATAACATTAAAAACCATATTATAAATTCCATTTAAAAATGTTAATATTTGAACGGCACCTATGTTCTTAAATATTTACAAAACCTACCACTTAATTAATATAATGTTACATTATAGTTATATAACATACCTTATGACATTTAAGTCATTAAAACAATTATACCCTATAGTTATATTTTGTTTATAAAATACCAAACAACCCCTTATATTCTCGGTATTTACTATAAACCACTAAACTTCTATAAATCACAAATCTTCCCAATTTATAATACATAGTTTCTAATTTCATTAAAACTATATATTATACATATATCTTTATAAAATCTTATGTGTAATTCCAAAAATTACCAAACTATACCAAAAGGTTATAAATATTATTCCTAACCTTATATTTCCTCTAAATCTCGGTTTCTACACATAAGTTACCCATTTGTAACAATGTTATAAAATACCATATATTATACTTACATAATTCATATAAACTCCAAATTTAACCAAATAAACTTCTAAAAATTCCTAATAACTTAAGGACTATTCTAAATTCCCTTTAGTACCCCTAAGTCTCGGAATTTACATTATAGCCCCATTTTTATAAATCTTTCACAATTTAATAAGTGTCTTATTATAAGATAGTATTTACATTTCTTAAATTTTCCAAATTTGGTCAAAGTCTCCTATATAGTCAACTTTGACTTCTAATACCAAATGGGAACCAATTTTTCGGTAATCACTAATAATAACCTATACTTTTCTATTTTCACAATTTTGACCCAAAACTTTATAAAATGTTATAATTTTTAATAAATTCATTTTAAAACCCTAAATTGCTCTAAATTAAGCCCACGACTTTCTAATTTCCTAGTAATTACGATTTGGCCCCAATTTAATTATATAAGCATAAATCTAACTAAATAAGCTTAT
Organism: Limonium bicolor; assembly: GCA_023374045.1. Lineage (NCBI taxonomy): Eukaryota > Viridiplantae > Streptophyta > Magnoliopsida > Caryophyllales > Plumbaginaceae > Limonium > Limonium bicolor. Next base: position 238,319,296 of record CM041780.1, read on the forward strand.
AAACTTAAATTAAAATGGCCTAATGACATGGCCTTATTACAACCTTGAACTTGCAAAATAAATTACACAATAAATGTCTCAAAATATGGCATATATTCTCGGCCTCATCTTGGTTTAATTATTTTTCCACATAATGTCATAATTTGACCATTATGTTAATTAAATCTCTTAAATGACTAGCTTAATTTATCTTAGTCTTTTTTTCCATTTTTAGGTCAATATGACCCATATTTATAATTTCACTCCGGCCATATATATATATATATATATATATGTTGATGTTATTTTGATCGGCAAACTCAGTTCAATACTGAAGCCCGTTTAGAGACTAGCCTGAAGTGAAGCTCGTCAGTCTTGAACTGACGAACAGAGAAGAAGATAGAATATTTAACAAGATTTTATCTAGCTGTTAAAGATAAAATCTTGAATGATAAACTCTCACACGGTCTCTGTATCTATATAAGGGGAAGGAAGTCTAGGTCATAGGGTGTGGATTTACGCAAAGAGAAAATAAGAAATACCATGTAATTTGCGAGTATAACAGTAAGGGTAAATTTAGAGAAAATCAGAGAGAGAGATAGCGAGATTATAGAGTCAATTCAGAGAGAGTTTTGCTGTTGATTTCGTTGTAAGTAACTTGAGTTCAGAACTCAAGTTACGTGTAAGTTATGTCAAGATAGTGTTCTTGACGTGAGGGTTGGTGTTCGCATTACGTGATTGTGTAACCATTGTTATACGTGATTATAATAAAGGTTCGACCTTTATGCTATTCTGGTCTCCCCTTCTTTCTCCCTGTTCGTCCTCAGTTCTGAACTCAGACCATCGACACGTTCTGAGTTGCAGACTCAACACCGACAAGTAGGAATCTTCAATTGGTATCAGAGCAAGGTAACCCAAGACGCAGAAGAAACTTCTTCAGGGTTGATCGTGATGAATTCCTACTATGTTAAGCCTCCAAAGCTGATAAAGTTCAACTACACCAGTTGGTGCGAACAGATGGAGGATCAATTAATCTCTATTGATCTGCAGTTATGGGACGTAGTGACTGAAGGTGACCTGAAGCCAACAATTGAGAAGGATGGCGTCACCAAAGAAAAACCAAGATCCAGTTGGAGTGAGAGCGATAATAAGTTGATAAGCAAGAACAGACAAGCTCGAAGGGTTATCATGTCATCATTATCAGATTCAGACCAACAGAAAGTCTTGGGCTTGCGCACTGCTAAAGAGGTTTGGGAATTTCTCAAAACCGCATATGCTGGAACAGATTCGGTTAAAAAGGCTAAGGGCAAACAGCTCAAGAGACTGCTTGATAACTTCAAGATGTTAGACTGTGAACTATATCTGAAACACTTGAGAGATTTGACAAGATTTTGTGTGATCTCAAAACTGTCGGGGTAGGTCTTGACAATGATGTGGTGAACGAAAGATTTCTAGATAGCCTTGGTAAAGATTGGCTAAATTTTACCACACTTTTGGAGTCCACTAAGGATTTATCCACGTTGTCTTTCGAAGAGCTGGGATCAGAACTGACGGTGTACGAAGGTAAGATGAGAGGTAACATTGTTACTCAAACTAAGGATCTGGCTCTAAACGCACGTGATACTACCACAATACCAGAAGATGAGGATTGTGACGTAGATGAGGAAATCACTAAGATTATGAACATAATACAGAGGCTGAGTAGTAGAAAATAAAGGTCAAGCCAACAGAGTAAGTCAACGAAGGGACAAAACACATGTTTTAGGTGTAACAAGCCTGGTCATGTTGTCAAGGATTGTCCTCTCCAGTAGAAGGAAAATTCTCAGAAGAAGATTAAGAAACACACAGATACAGCTGCAGCTGCATGGGGACAGGACATCTCAGATACAGACTCAGAACCCGGGGAGTGCGCGCAGATGTGTTTGACGCAATTGCTCACGAAGATGATGACATCAATACTGAGTATAACGTAAAGGAGAAGGAAATCTGGAAGGATACTCTCGAGAAAGAAGAGATATTTATTCAGCTAACCTCTGCACTCTCTGAGATAAAATCCTTGAAGAATCAGTATGATACTGAGATTAAAGAACTCAGGGCTAAGGTGAAAAGTCTGAGTCAGTCTTCGACTGAAAGCAAAAATCGTGTCATTGAGAGTCTAGATAAGCCAAGGATTAACTTTGTTAGTCCTTTGGAAACTAGGATTCTTACTCTTCCTTGTTGGGCACAGGAAGAGATAAATTCTCTTTTGGATAGCAACAAATCACTAAAAAGAGAATTTGAAGCAAATGATGCGGAATAATAACTCAGACAAATGCGGTTTGGGATATAAGTCTGAGACATTCTCTCAGTCTACGACTGAGAAGTTACAGACTGTAACTGCGAGACATCAGCCAAGGTTACACTCATGCCGATATTGCCATCAGCTAGGACACAAGGTTAGATGGTGTCCCAAATTGTTGAAAAAACAATTGCGTGAAAAATCATCAAGGCAGAACTCATTCGAAATCAAAGATCGCACACTAAAAGGTGGGTTCCTATCAATCACTTTAAGTCTGAGTCAACAACTGAGATCAAACAAGTTTGGGTACCAAAGTCAAGTCGGCCCTACCGAACTCGTCAAGAAGGCACTTCACCTCCTTCAGAATTATCATCTCCTTCCCAGTGATCTGACCATGACGACGCATCACTACCCCCAATCCATAAGGTTTATGAATTAATTCCTTTTGATTTGGCAAAAGGGGGAAAGTGGTCTTGAACGCACTCTACAACTCAGGGGGAACATTCATCAGTTCAAGACTTACAGAGTTTACCAATTAGTCTTGAATGTATACAACGATTCAGGGGGAACATTCATCAGTTCAAGAAGTTCAAGACTTGCAGAGTTTGCCACATCAAAAAGGGGGAAACTGTTGATGTTATTTTGATCGGCAAACTCAGTTCAATACTGAAGCCCGTTTAGAGACTAGCCTAAAGTGAAGCTCGTCAGTCTTGAACTGACGAACAGAGAAGAAGATAGAATATTTAACAAGATTTTATCTAGCTGTTAAAGATAAAATCTTGAATGATAAACTCTCACACGGTCTCTGTATCTATATAAGGGGAAGGAAGTCTAGGTCATAGGGTGTGGATTTATGCAAAGAGAAAATAAGAAATACCATGTAATTTGCGAGTATAACAGTAAGGGTAAATTTAGAGAAAATCAGAGAGAGAGATAGCGAGATTATAGAGTCAATTCAGAGAGAGTTTTGCTGTTGATTTCGTTGTAAGTAACTTGAGTTCAGAACTCAAGTTACGTGTAAGTTATGTCAAGATAGTGTTCTTGACGTGAGGGTTGGTATTCGCATTACGTGATTGTGTAACCATTGTTATACGTGATTATAATAAAGGTTTGACCTTTATGCTATTCTGGTCTCCCCTTCTTTCTCCCTGTTCGTCCTCAGTTCTGAACTCAGACCATCGACACGTTCTGAGTTGCAGACTCAGCACCGACAAGTAGGAATCTTCAATATATATATATATATGCTTAGAAATTATAAAAATCATAAGTTTAAGGTGTTTATACCTTGATTATTCCTTGTATGAGCTCGGTCACTTGTAGGAAAATTCACCACTTCATTTAGACATGTTTAATACACCAAAATAAGATATGGTTATACTCCAAGCTTGAGCTTAACCATAAGGAATTAATGTAAGATTTAAGGCAAAAATCACCTTAAAAATGCAAGGAACTTCTAGGTGGGTTTGGCCTGAATCAAACACACCACAAGGTGTTAGATCCACCATATTGACATAGGAAATAGCTAGATCACAACAAGCTGCCTTGTTATTAGGTTTTACCTTGGAAAAATGCCTTAAAAGAGGGTATTTCTCTTGGATCTAGGCCACCCTTGCTCCAAATGGCTAACCAACTGAATGAACATGTAAATATGAAGATTATGAGTGTATAAACTCATAAAAATCAAGAAGAAAACCGCTTGAAGGATTGAGAGGCTTAAGGTATGTTTTTACCTTAAAATGCAATTTTGAGCAACCTTGGTCCCTCTACTTGCTCACCGAGTTTAGCTGTTGTTCTAACCTTAGAACACTGAGAATGAGCCATAGGAATTGATGAGCCACAAAATCTAGGTGTAGGTAGTGAAGAGATGAAGAAAAAGAGCTAAAAATGACCTTAAAACACTTACCTTAAGAGCTTAGGAGTTAGATCTGCCTTCCATGCTCAAGAACAAGGCTTGAGAGCTTCTAGGAAGGAGAGGAGCTCGGCTGGAATGGAGGGAATCGGACAAGGAGGAAGGAAATGTGGAAAGGTTGAAATAATTGAAAAAGGTAAGTTTACTATTGTAAATTTGGTATTAGGTATCAATTTGTCTAATAATGATTGTAAGCTGTCTCCTCTCCTCTTGCCAGCCGATTTCCATGGGGTCAAATGGGTCATTACTTGACCATTGACCATACTTGGTCAATTTGACTCATGCGGGCCCCACTTTAGGGTTTTATTAATATTTTAATATTAAATTTGTAAAAATTCGTAAATTTCTGGAATTAAATTCCTAATATGATATAATGTATATTATCATATTTAAAGGTAATTATAACCTTTAAGCCCATTAAAAATCAATTTAGAAGGACAATCTCACAAAAACGTGCTTTAAGGTGTTTTAGTGCACATTTTTGTGTCACAGGGTGTTCCTGAGCTTAGTTCTCCTTGAGAACGGTTTTGTTGTGTTCTTACTTCATTATAATACTTAGGAATCCACTTTGGATCCTATTTGAGGTCATACAATCTTTATGGTGTCTTAAAGCACATTTTTGGCTTTACCGATCTTAAGGCGTGTTTTGCCTTGTTGAGATCTTTTAGATTGTTCCCCAATAATATTTAGATGTTTATTAATCATCTTAGATCATTAATAGATCATTTAATTATATTTTAAAGGTTAGGGGTATTTCAGTCTACCCCCCTTAAAAAGGCTTCGTCCCGAAGTCCTTAACCCTCTACAGTTCACCTAAGGAATCAAGTTCCACTAAGTAACCAAACAGTCCATTGCTAGGGAGTAACTCCCACTAGGTTCAGACCTAGTCTATACATACAGCATATATTAAATAACCAAACTCATGGTAAACTCATTCATATCACAGCACTAAACAAGGTGCACATCCAACTCATCAACCAAAAGTACTCAGCGGTACTATATATATATTCAACCAGGTGCACTAAGGCACACATAAAATGTATCATACATACAATCATCCAAACAACATGTATGACGCAGCATACCAACAAAACACTACAAAAAACAAGACCTAATGCACAACATGTGCGCAAGCCAAGTGGTGTCTACCCCCCTTAAAAAGGGTTTGACCACGAACCCGTACAAGTATCACAGCTACTACTCGAAGAGTGCTGGGTACTTCGCTCTCATGGAGTCCTCTAACTCCCATGTAGCCTCCTCCACCTCATGGTTCGACCAGAGAACCTTGACCATGCTAACGGTCTTGTTCCTAGTCTGCCTCGTCTTCGTATCGAGAATGCGGAGTGGTACTTCCTCATATCGTAGAGCGGGGTCCAACTCTAAAGTCTCTGGCTGCAAAACGTGCGATGGATGGGGCACATACTTCTTCAACTGTGAAACGTGAAAGACGTTGTGCACCCTCCCGAGCTCTGCTGGTAAATCCAGTCTGTAGGCTAACGGGCCCACTCGCTCCCTAATCGCATAAGGTCCAACATACTTTGGGCTCAACTTGCCCTTCTGCCCAAACCGGAATATCCCTTCATGGGTGACACTCTGAGGAATACCATATCGTCGGTAGTGAACTCAATGTCCCTCCTCTTGGTGTCTGCATTTGCTTTCTGCCGGTCCTGAGCTGCCCTCATGTTCTTGCGAATCTGTAGGACATCCTCCTTAATCTGCTCTAGGTACTCCGGTCCTAGAAGCGTAGTCTCGCTGGCCTCATCCCAGCATAAAGGAGTCCTACACGGTCGACCATAAAGTGCCTGGAATGGTGGCATCTGTATCGAGGAGTGGTAGCTGTTGTTGTAGGCGAACTCTATCAAGTGTAGACGCTCTAACCAACTCCCCTGAAATCTAAGGCACATGCTCTCAGCATGTCCTCCAGTGTCTGGATGGTCCTCTCACTCTGACCGTCGGTCTGTGGATGGAACGCCGTACTAAGCTTCAACTTGTACCCAAGGCTTCCTGAACCTGTCCCCAGAATCTGGACAAAAATCGAGGGTCCCTATCAGAAACAATAGTCTTTGGCACACCATGGTGCCGGATCACCTCCTTCTGGAACAAGTCCGCTAACTTCGGAACGTTCTAGGTATCCTTCATAGCAACAAACTTTGCCACCTTCGTCAGACGGTCCACAATGACCCAAATCGTGTTCAGTCCCCCCTTAGTCGGTGGGAGACCGACAACAAAATCCATCGAGATGTCCTCGAACTTCCAACAAGGAATAGACATAGACTGTACTAAACCTCCGGGTCTCCTATGCTCAAACTTAACCTTCTGACAGGTCAAGCATCTAGCCACGTACTCAGCTACATCCTTCTTCATCCCGCTCCACCAGAAATGAACCTTCAAATCCTTATACATCTTCGACGAACCAGGGTGGACGGATAAGGACGAGCAATGAGCCTCCTGGAGTATCTTCTCCTTCAGATCAGGAGACGACTCCGGAATACATAATCGGCCATTCAGTCATAACATGCCATCATTACACAGTTCGAAATCATACTTCTGTCTCTCAAAACAACCCTCTGACATTTTCTGTTTGATGCTCTCCAAATACTGATCACTCTCCTGAGCAGCTCGTATCTCATCAATCATACTACTGCTCGCTACTAGTGTAAATAATGAATGAGCTCTGCGGCTCAGGGCGTCGGCAACTACATTTGCTTTGCCCTCTTTGTACCTCAGGTCTATGTCGTAGTCCTTCAAGAACTCGACCCATCTTCTCTGTCGCATGTTCAGCTCCTTCTGAGAGAAGAGATGCTGTAGACTCTTGTGATCAGAGTAGATAGTGACTGTCACACCATACAAATAATGTCGCCAGATCTTCAAAGCGAAGACTACTGCGCCTAACTCAAGGTCGTGTGTGGGGTAATTCACCTCATGCTTCTTCAGCTGTCGGGATGCGTAAGCAACTACCTTCCCGTGCTGCATAAGCACACAGCCTAGACCGGTTCCAGAGGCATCACAGTATACCTCGAACCCATCAGTGCCCTCAGGGATAGTAAGAACGGGCGCCGATGTCAGGAGATCCTTCAGCGTCTGAAAGGACTGCTCACACTCTGCAGACCATAAGAACTGGGATTCCTTCTTCATTAGATTAGTCATTGGTTTGGCCTCCTTGGAGAAGTCCTTCACGAATCTTCGATAATACCCTGCCAAACCCAGAAAGCTACGGACGTCTGTGACTGTCTTCGGCCTTGGCCAACTCTTCACTGCCTCAATCTTAGCAGGATCTACAGATATGCCGCTAGCTGATATAATGTGTCCTAGAAATGACACGCTGTCCAACCAGAACTCACACTTAGAGAGTTTGGCATACAGCTGGTTCTCTCTCATAATATTCAACACCTGTCTCAAATGTAACTCATGATCTTCCTTGGTCTTTGAATAGATCAGAATATCGTCGATGAAGACTACAACTGAACTATCAAGATGCTCTCTAAAAAGGCGGTTCATCAAATCCATGAATATGGCTGGCGCATTCGTCAATCCGAATGGCATAACGGTGAACTCGTAGTGTCCATACCGTGTCCTGAAAGCTGTCTTCTCAATATCACCCTCTGCAATCCTAATCTGATGGTAGCCAGATCTGAGATCTATCTTCGAGAACACACTGGCCCCTCTCAGCTGATCAAATAAATCATCTATCCGTGGTAATGGGTACTTGTTCTTGACTGTAACCGCATTAAGCTCGCGGTAGTCGATGCAGAGTCGCATACTGCCGTCCTTTTCTTGACGAACAGTACTGGAGCACCCCAAGGAGAAACACTAGGTCGAATGAATCCCTTGTCGAGGAGGTCCTCCAGCTGTAGCTTCAGCTCCCTCATCTCAGCCGGTGCCATACGGTAGGGTGCCTTAGCAATAGGGCCCGTACCTGGCAACAAGTCGACGGCGAACTCAACCTCGCGCACAGGCGGCATGCCTGGCAGCTCATCAGGAAATAAGTCGGGAAAATCTACCACGACTGGAATGTCTACGTCCGTCACGTCGCTCTGTCTCGTGTCCTGTACATAACAGAGGAAGGCTTGTCGGCCCTTCCTAACATCCTTCATCAGGGACAATGCTGACACGATCTTGACAGTCGGCTCTCTCCTCACACTGCGGTATGACACTGTCCTGCCGCTCGGCCCCTTCAGTAGTAGTCGATGCTCTGCACAATGAAGGCGGCCCCTATGCTTCTGTAGCCAATCCATGCCCACTATGATGTCAAAACCCAAGTTCTTGAACTCAATCAGATCAATGGGGAAGGTCTCAGTCATAATGCTGATCTCTAACCCTGTATACTGTCTGGTGCAACCTACTTTCTCCTTCGAAGGAAGGGTGACTGAAAAGTCTGAAAGCTGTTCGGGGGTGGCCCCCAGCTTCTTAGCAAATGCCGAGGAAATAAAAGAATGCGAAGCCCCTGAGTCGAACAATACGGAAGCACTAACACCATCAATAGGAAAGGTACCTGAGATCACCTCTCGTATTAGCATCGAGTCCCAATAAATCACTAATTTACTGTTGTTTGTAATTGTCATACCTGTGATGACATTACCAGACTCCTTGGCTTGCGCCATGTCTAGGATGCAGATGGTACCCTCCTTTCCATTTCTATAGCCTGAAGTTATGAATTATCGGTATCAACAAAACTGAACACATATACTTGAAAGTAAAACTCTTATTTCATTCATCCAACTGTATTATACAAGGTTACACACTTAGCTACTGCTATTACATTAGTACTGTCTGAAGGTCAAATTTAAACGGCCGGGTCGGATGTGGGTATCATTCACTAGAGCTGGTGGTGCGGTATTGAGCTTAATGCTCTTAATACCATGATATAAGCCTCGACTCTCCACCAAATACCAACACATCCCCAGACTTGAGGATGATCTTGCTTGCTAGATCCATCCTCTTCTGGTCTCCATAGATAAACTCAGCATCATCCGATGGAGAATGACACAACCGGTATTCCTCTGGTGATGGACTCGGTCGTCTCATCACGGTCCTGGTGCATCCAAGCTTTCCTCCCTGCTCATAGTAGTTGATGATGCAAACATCAGGTGTCATGTCGGGTAATGGATAAGTCTCACAGTCTTGAGCAATATCCATTGCGTTTCTCACCAAGGTAAGGAAACTCTCAGGTATCCTAGGTATAGATACGTCACCTACCATCCTCACCTCTCGATAAACCCTAGCTTGTGGATCCCAATCTTTCCCTAAGCACATCATGTGCAGTTTCATTCTAGAACCACTATTAAATACAGGGGTATAAAAACCTCCTATGCCCTTACCCAAAGCTCTACACTCATTCACTATGGTGATTTGCTCATCTAGGGTTAGGAACTCTCTGAGAAGTATCATGCCCGGTCTGACTACATGACACAACTCACTAGGGTACTCCCGTCTTTCTTCCACGGGTCTAGGTGATCTCTGTCTTGTAAGTGTGGGATAGCAGATGTCGAAATCTCCTAAGAGGTAACAGGTTTCCTAGGTAAGTTGTTTATCTAAGCGGTAATTAAAACACACATTCATGCTAAGGTAAATCGTTTAACACTTAGTGTAACACCCCTACTAATTCGGCTCCTAATAATCCTATAAAAGTCGTGCACAATAATATCTCGCAGCGGTAAAATAATAACTGTCGCCCTAATGGTGTCACTGTTATCACTCGCCCATACGAGTGATAACGAATTGCCTGATAATCAACTTGCGAAACGTATTCCCGCAGTGACCACAAGAGATAGATAGTAGAACTTAAACAACTTAAAACAAATCTAACATCAACAATTATTACAGACCGTGAGCATCGAAAACAAATACACCTCGGTTAAACAACCCGAGTCCAAAACCACCTGAGTATCACACCGTACCAAGTCTAAACCAACCAACTATCACAATGGTCACCTCGCTGCGACCCACCAGCTAATCACCTGAAATAAAGATGGTTTGTGGTATGGAATCAGCCCCTGCTGAGTATGTCATCACATGCCCCGTCATGCCCCCAAAGACCCCTCAATTATTTGGTCGAGAGCATGAGGTTCATTACATGCAATACCATTTTAATATATTAACTATAAAATAAACAACAGTAATCCATACAACAACACAACCATCAACACACATAATATACCACAAGTATAACCAATGAACAATAAGCGAAACAACGAGAATAACAATAAGTATTAATTCTCGCCCATGGTGTAGAAGCCAATATTGTTCGCCACTGTATAATTCTCAAATGTATTATTGTTCAGTTATACCTAGTGACATTGTCTCATTAAAACGACATGTCTCTAGTTACCCATATATTATGGCGGGTCACCCACGGCAGTAGCCACTCCAACGGTAGAGTCTCCGACCAACGAGCCATTCTAGCTCACGGGAAATTTTCTTGATACTTGCGGACCCGTACGCGGACATCCTGGTATCGTTTTTGTGATCACAGCGCGCACCAAGAGCCACATCCTCTTGGCTTTCCTTTCCTTTTTTTTATTTAATTATACCATCGCATCGCATTACCATTTTTATTTTCCTAACACAGCAGACTAAGGTCATTAGTCCAATCCGGAGTCTGTAAACTCGGGATCCATTGTTAGATACGGGAGCGGCGTAGAAAGGCCAATGCTCCGTATAAAAGTCTCGGATAATATATATATGTTATTACCCTAGTGCTACAACGTTTTACTGACGTTCCTTATATTTCACATAAGATAGCACCATAGCCGTTAGTTCGTTTTATATATATAGGTTCATATATACGAACCAATACTGTTAGCTCAACAACAGTAAATAATAAGCAGCTATAATTACACAATTCATGCATATTAATTATCACATTCAGACAAACAATCTTATCACAGATCACACAGAAGTCTGAACTGAGGAAGCCCTCAGAGACAATCAGAGACATAACAACATACCGTTCACCCCGATGTATTACGGTGGAGTATGAATCAGCAAGATCCTATGCTTCTTGTGTAGCCTCTAACAATCTAAACAATGCATAATGTTACTGATTAGCATACCGTATAACAACACAATCCTACGGTACCCCGTACCGTCACTAACAACTCCCGGTTAACCCCCCGTTATTAACTATCAATGTTTGTTGGGCTTTTGGTTTAACTCGAGATTGGAAAAGCGTTATATTACATGCGTAGTCTTGTTTGTATATTAGTATAGTTATTGTTAAACTTGTTATCGCATGTGACTTAATGTTTGTTTGTACATCATACAGTTTGCTTCATTATTGTATGTGTGATCCTTTGTCATGCATTATGCATCTTACCTTAGTATTTTTTTTCTAAGGTTTGTCTTTCTCTTTTTTTTAAAAATTCAATGTGGTATAATTCATTTGTAAACTATACTTTTAATTACATGAATTCTTATTATCACATGTACACTCTCTTTACATTAGAATTCCATATCCAATGTTTGTAATTCTTTTCTCCTCATCTATTATCATTTTAATTATGATAATTTATAATTATTGAATCACATCATATTTTCTACACCACTACATATATTTATTTATATATGTGTGTTATGGAACTATTTATTATATGGTAAGTCTTATAATCTATATTCATTCTTTTAATGAATACTCCTTATATAATAAATGTTATAATTCTTATAACATAGAAACCATATTATAAATTCCATTTAAAAATGTTAATATTTTCGAACAGCACCTATGTTCTTAAATATTTACAAAATCCACCACTTAATTAATATAATGTTACATCTAGTTATATAACATATCTTATGACATTTAAGTCATTAAAACAATTATAACCTATAGTCGTATTTTGTTTATAAAATACCAAATGGCCCTTAATATTTTCGGCTTTCACTTATAACCACTAAACTTCTATAAAATCACAATTCAATTCCAATTTATAATACATAGTTTTCTAATTCCATTAAAACTATATATTATACATATATCTTTATAAAACCTTATACATAATTCCAAAAATTACCAAACTATACCAAAAGGTTATAAACATTATTCTTAACCTTATTTTTCCTCTAAGTCTCGGTTTCCATATATTTGTTACCTATTTATAACAATGTCATAAAATACCATATATTATACTTATATAATTCTTATGAACTCCAAATTTAACCAAATAAACTTCTAAAAATTTCTAATAACTTAAGGACCTTACTAAACTCCACATAGCCCTTAAGTTTCGGTAATTACATTACTACCCCCCAAGACTTATAAATCTTTTACAATTTAATAAGTATCTTATTATAAGGTAGTATTTTAATTTCTTAAATTTTCTAAATTGGTCAAAGTCTCCTATATAGTCAACTTTGACTCCTAATACCAAATGGGAACCAATTTTTCGGTAATTACAAATAATACCTATACTTTTCTATTTTTACAATTTTGACCCAAAACTTTATAAAATGTTATAATTTTTATTAAATTCATTTAAAAACCCTAAATTGTTCTAAATTACGCCCACGGCTTTCTAAATTCTTAATAATTACGAATTGGCCCCAATTTTAATTATAAGCATAAATAAAACTAAATAAGCTTATAAACTTAAAATAAAATGGCCTAATGACATGGCCTTATTACAACCTTGAACTTGCAAAATAAATTACACAATAAATGTCTCAAAATATAGCATATATATTCGGCCTCACTTAGGTTTAATTATTTTTCCACATAATGTCATAATTTGACCATTATGTTAATTAAATCCCTTAAATGACTAGCTTAATTTATCTTAGCCATTTTTTTACATTTTTAGGTCAATATGACCTATATGTATATTCACTCTCGGCCATATATATATATATACTTAAAGATTACAAAAATCATAAGTTTAAGGTGTTTATACCTTGATTATCCTTGTATAGGCTCGGTCACTTGTAGGAAAAATCACCACTGATTTAGACATGTTTAATACACAAAAACAAGATATGGTTACACTCCAAGCTTGAGCTTAACCATAAGGAATAATTATGTAAGATTTAAGGCAAAAATCCCTTAAAAATGCAAGGGAAGTTCTAGGTATTTTCGACCTGAACCAAACACACCACAAGGTGTTAGATCCACCATATTAACATAGGAAATAGCTAGATCTCGAAATATACCTTGTTATTAGGTTTTACCTTGGAAAAATGCCTTAAAAGAGAGTATTTCTCTTGGATCTCGGTCACCCTTGCTCCAAATGGCTAACCAACAGATTCCACATGAAAAGGAGAAGAATGAGGCTATGACCAAAGTTTCACAGCCAAACTCGAAGGGAATCAAAAGTTATGAGCTTAAAGCACATTTTTACCTTAAAATGTAGATTTGAACAACCTTGGTCCCTCTACTGGTCTCAACCGAGTTTAGCTCTTGTTCTAACCTTAGAACACTGAGAATAAGCCATAGGAATTGTTGAGCCACGAAATTTAGGTGTTGGTAGTGAAGAGATGAAGAAAAAGAGCTAAAAATGACATTAAAACACTTACATTAGGAGCTTAGGAGCTAGGCTTGCCTTCCATGCTCAAGAACAACTTTGAGAGCTTGAGAGGAAGGAGGACTCGGCTGGGAAGAGAGGATCGGACAAGGAAGGAAGGAGAAGGTGGGAAATTTGATAATTAAAAAGTAAGTTATATTGCAAAAGTAACATTAGGTATATTTGTCTCCAAAATCATTGTATGCTGTCTCCTCACTTATTGCAGCCGGCCTCCTGGTCCAAATGGTCAATTAATTGACCATTGACCATGCTTGGTCAATGTTGACTCATGCGGGCCCCACTTTAGGGTTTTATTAATATTTTAATATTAAATTTGTAAAAATTCGTAAATTTCTGGAATTAAATTCCTAATATGATATAATGATTAAATATCATATTTAAGGGTAATTATAATTTTTAAGCCCATTAAAAATCAATTTAAAAGGCAATCTCACAAAAACGTGCTTTAAGGAGTTTTAGCGCACATTTTTGTGTCACAGGGTGTTCCTGAGCTTAGTTCTCCTTGAGAATGGTTTTATTGTGTTCCTTGCTTCATTATAATACTTAGGAATCCACTTTGGATCTTATTTGAGGTCATACAACCTTTATGGTGTCTTAAAGCACATTTTTGGCTTTACCGATCTTAAGGCGTGTTTTGCCTTGTTAGATCTTTTAGATTGTTCCCAATAATATTTAGATGTTTAATAATCATCTTAGATCATTAATAGATCATTTAATTATATTTTAAAGGTTAGGGGTATTTCAGTCTACCCCCCTTAAAAAGGCTTCGTCCCGAAGTCCTTAATCCTCTACAGTTCACCTAAGGAATCAAGTTCCACTAAGTAACCAAACAGTCCATTGCTAGGGAGTAACTCCCACTAGGTTCAACCTAGTCTATACATACAGTATTATCAAATAGCCAAACTCATGGTATAACTCATTCATATCACAGCACTAAAGGTGCACATCCAACTCATCAATCAAAAGTACTCAGCGGTACTATATATTCAACCAGGTGCACCAAGGCACATACATAAATGTATCATACACACAATCATCCAAACCACATGTATGACGCAGCATACAACAAAAACACACACAAACAACAAGACCTAATGCACAACATGTGCGCAAGCCAAGTGGTGTCTACCCCCCTTAAAAAGGGTTTGACCACGAACCCGTACAAGTAACACAGCTACTGCTCGAAGAGTGCTGGGTACTTCGCTCTCATGGAGTCCTCTAACTCCCATGTAGCCTCCTCCACCTCATGGTTCGACCAGAGAACCTTGACCATGCTAACGGTCTTGTTCCTAGTCTGTCTCGTCTTCGTATCGAGAATGCGGAGTGGTACTTCCTCATATCGTAGAGCAGGGTCCAACTCTAAAGTCTCTGGCTGCAAAACGTGCGATGGATGGGGCACATACCTCTTCAACTGTGAAACGTGAAAGACGTCGTGCACCCTCCCGAGCTCTGCTGGTAAATCCAGTCTGTAGGCTAACGGGCCCACTCGCTCCCTAATCGCATAAGGTCCAACATACTTCGGGCTCAACTTGCCCTTCTGCCCAAACCGGAATATTCCCTTCATGGGTGACACTCTGAGGAATACCATGTCGTCGGTAGTGAACTCAATGTCCCTCCTCTTGGTGTCTGCATTTGCTTTTTGCCGGTCCTGAGCTGCCCTCATGTTCTTCCTGATCTGTAGGACATCCTCCTTAATCTGCTCTAGGTACTCAGGTCCTAGAAGCGTAGTCTCGCTGGCCTCATCCCAGCATAAAGGAGTCCTACATGGTCTACCATAAAGTGCCTGAAATGGTGGCATCTGTATCGAGGAGTGGTAGCTGTTGTTGTAGGCGAACTCTATCAGATGTAGTCGCTCTAACCAACTCCCCTGAAAATCTAAGGCACATGCTCTCAGCATGTCCTCCAGTGTCTGGATGGTCCTCTCACTCTGACCGTCGTCTGTGGATGGAACGCCGTACTAAGCTTCAACTTTGTACCCAAGGCTTCCTGAACCTGTCCCCAGAATCTGGACAAAAATCGAGGGTCCCTATCAGAAACAATAGTCTTTGGCACACCATGGTGCCGGATCACCTCCTTCTGGAACAAGTCCGCTAACTTCGGGACGTTCCAGGTATCCTTCATAGCAACAAATTTGCCACCTTCGTCAGACGGTCCACAATGACCCAAATCGTGTTCAGTCCTCCCTTAGTCGGTGGGAGACCGACAACGAAATCCATCGAAATGTCCTCGAACTTCCAACAAGGAATAGGCATAGACTGCACTAAACCTCCGGGTCTCCTATGCTCAAACTTAACCTTCTGACAGGTCAAGCATCTAGCCACATACTCAGCTACATCCTTCTTCATCCCGCTCCACCAGAAATGAACCTTCAAATCCTTATACATCTTCGACGAACCAGGGTGGACGGATAAGGACGAGCAATGAGCCTCCTGGAGTATCTTCTCCTTCAGATCAGGAGACGACTCCGGAATACACAAACGGCCATTCAGTCGGATCATGCCATCATCGCACAGTTCGAAGTCATATTTCAGCCTCTCAAAACAACCATCTACCATTTTCTGCCTGATACTCTGCATATAGTGATCACTCTCCTGTGCAGCTCGTATCTCATCAATCATACTGCTGTTTGCTAATAAAGTGAACAATGAATGAGCTCTGCGGCTCAGGGCATCAGCTACCACATTCGCCTTGCCCTCTTTGTACCTCAGGTCTATATCGTAGTCCTTCAAGAACTCGACCCATCTTCTCTGTCGCATGTTCAGCTCCTTCTGAGAGAAGAGATGCTGTAGACTCTTGTGATCAGAGTAGATAGTGACTGTCACACCATACAAATAATGTCGCCAGATCTTCAAAGCGAAGACTACTGCGCCTAACTCAAGGTCATGTGTGGGGTAATTCACCTCATGCTTCTTCAGCTGTCGGGATGCGTAAGCAACTACCTTCCCGTGCTGCATAAGCACACAGCCTAGACCGGTTCCAGAGGCATCACAGTATACCTCGAACCCATCAGTGCCCTCAGGGATAGTAAGAACGGGCGCTGATGTCAGGAGATCCTTCAGCGTCTGAAAGGACTGCTCACACTCTGCAGACCATAAGAACTGGGATTCCTTCTTCATTAGATTAGTCATCGGTTTGGCTTCCTTGGAGAAGTCCTTCACAAATCTTCGATAATACCCTGCCAAACCCAGAAAGCTACGGACGTCTGTGACTGTCTTCGGCCTTGGCCAACTCTTCACTGCCTCAATCTTAGCAGGATCTACAGATATGCCGCTAGCTGATATAATGTGTCCTAGAAATGACACGCTGTCTAACCAAACTCACACTTAGAGAGTTTGGCATACAGCTGGTTCACTCTCATAATATTCAACACCTGTCTCAAATGGAACTCATGATCTTCCTTGGTTTTGAATAGATCAGAATATCGTCGATGAAGACTACAACTGAACTATCAAGATGCTCTCTAAAAAGTCGGTTCATCAAGTCCATGAATATGGCTGGCGCATTCGTCAGTCCGAATGGCATAACGGTGAACTCGTAGTGTCCATACCGTGTCCGAAAGCTGTCTTCTCAATATCACCCTCTGCAATCCTAATCTGATGGTAGCCAGATCTGAGGTCTATCTTCGAGAACACACTGGCTCCTCTCAGCTGATCAAATAAATCATCTATCCGTGGTAATGGGTACTGTTCTTGACTGTAACCGCATTAAGCTCGCGGTAGTCGATGCAGAGTCGCATACTGCCGTCCTTTTTCTTGACGAACAGCACTGGAGCACCCCAAGGAGAAACACTAGGTCGAATGAATCCCTTGTCAGGAGGTCCTCCAGCTGTCTTCAGCTCCCTCATCTCCCTCATCTCAGCCGGTGCCATACGGTAGGGTGCCTTAGCAATGGGGCCCGTACCTGGCAACAAATCGACGGCGAACTCAACCTCGCGCACAGGTGGCATGCCTGGCAGCTCATCAGGAAATAGTCGGGAAAATCTACCACGACTGGAATGTCTATCCGTCACGTCGCTCTGTCTCGTGTCCTGTACATAACAGAGGAAGGCTTGTCGGCCCTTCCTAACATCCTTCATCAGGGACAATGCTGACACGATCTTGACAGTCGGCTCTCTCCTCACACTGCGGTATGACACTGTCTTGCCGCTCGGCCCCTTCAGTAGTAGTCGATGCTCTGCACAATGAAGGCGGCCCCTATGCTTCTGTAGCCAATCCATGCCCACTATGATGTCAAAACCCAAGTTCTTGAACTCAATCAGATCAATGGGAAGGTCTCAGTCATAATGCTGATCTCTAACCCTGTATACTGTCTGGTGCAACCTACTTTCTCCTTCGAAGGAAGGGTGACTGCAAAGTCTGAAAGCTGTTCGGGGGTGGCCCCCAGCTTCTTAGCAAATCGAGGAAATAAAAGAATGCGAAGCCCCTGAGTCGAACAATACGGAAGCACTACCATCAAGGAAAGGTACCTGAGATTACCTCTCGTATTAGCATCGAGTCCCAATAAATCACTAATTTACTGTTGTTTGTAATTGTCATACCTGTGATGACATTACCAGACTCCTTGGCTTGCGCCATGTCTAGGATGCAGATGGTACCCTCCTTTCCATTACTATAGCCTGAAGTTATGAATTATCGGTATCAACAAAACTGAACACATATACTTGAAGGTAGAAAACTCTTATTTCATTCATTCCAACTGTATTATACAAGGTTACACACTTAACTACTACTATTACATCAATACTGTCTGAAAGTCAAATTTAAACGGCCGGGGTCGGATGTGGGTATCGTTCACTAAAGTGGGTGTGCGTATTAGCTAATGCTCTTAATCCATGTTAACACCAAAATTCTCACCCCATAAAGCAAATTCCGAATAATAAATGGAATAAGAGGGTCGTCGCCTTTCTTTTTTCAAAACGTATTAGCGTGCGTGCCAAAATGAAGCCACCTTTTAATGTTTTCGAACTGATTTTCAAGCATTTCAGAAAAACACGCCGATCTTTTACAAAAGAGTTTCCAACGACATTCCTGTTCCAAAGCCATCCCTTTTGTTTATTCATTTTGTTTTACAATCTTATTCTTATTTATATTCTATTTATTTATTTATTATTTTTATCTATCCACTTTTACTTATATTTTATTTTATTCTGCCATTAACATTAGTGTTTTTATTATCATTTCAATTCACTTCAGTTTGTACATTTTTATTTTCAGCTCCAAGCACAATCCACACTTGATTGAAGTCTGATCTAGCCCAGTCCCTTAAACCCATTCCAGCTCCAAGCATTGGACCTAGAGGCCCAAACAAAAACTCAAACCCAATCAAAACCCTAAACCCCACCCTCTCATTATAAACCAACTTGTACAGTAGCGAGAGAGGCGCGGCCGATTTCCATCTTCTTCCCCCGTTTTTGTTTGGTCGTTCCTCCATTTTCGAAACGAGAAGAGTAGCCACCTCCTTCATTCCCTTCCCACCGTAATTTTGCAAACCCCAAGCTGTCGAACAAGAATGTACACGCTCGGAGTCTCCCTCTTCTTCTTCACTAAAAAAAAACAACCACCACTAGAGATCTTACTACACAAATCCTCCCCGACTTCGTTTAAGCAGGAAACCTCCCCCGATTTCTCACTTCGTTCATCCTCATTCCTCATCCCTCTCAGTGAGTTCGCAAACTCTCACTGGCGAACAAGAATGTCCATGCCCCAACCTTCTTCGTTTTCACCGGCGGTAATTTTTCAACCAAACCGGAGAACAAGGACGCCGCCTCCATTCTTCATATCCGACGCTTTCTCATTTCTCTTCTCTACTGAAACCCAGCCGATGCTACCCATTCTTAGTCTTCGAATGTAGAATCGTCACCATCGTCATCTACCTCCATCATCAACCATTTCCTCGCCAAATCATCCGCCCGTCTCTCCCCCTCACGCTTCCAAATCAAACGCGACAACATAAGGAAGCAAAAGCAATTTTACAACCTGGCTGGCGAACAAAGGGACAATGAACTATGCTCCCTCTTCATTCTCCGAACGCGGACAAGGAACAATGAACTCTGCTCCTGCTCTTTCATTCTCTGAACGATATACTCCTCCCTTCTTTCTCTGAACTCTGGAGTCGGTCGTCTTCGTTCTCTTCACCGTGAGACTAGTGCTGCAGTCGGTGCGAAATTCGTGTGGTTTTCCTTCTTCTTTGAGTAGCAGATCCGTGCGGATGTTTTAATTCCCTGAAACCCTTGCGAGCTCGTATCCAGGTTAGAATGTGGTATAAAATCCAGTGTCCTCTTAAAAATTCGTTCCACCTGTGGATTTGGTCCATCCGAAACCCTTCGACTGAAGCATTTGCTGCTCGTCCGCCGCCAACACTCATCATTAAAGCCCAATCTTCAATCTCTGAACTTCTCATGTTCAATGACCATCAGACTATGGGTTTCGAATGCGTGAAGGAGACCCTCGTGTTTGGTTCAATACAAACCTGTTCGCTATTGCTAACGCGGCTGATAATACCCTTATCTGGATGTTTCATCTTACTTGTTAACTGCTTACTATGTTGAATTAACCTTTGCTTAGTTGTATGCGCTTCTTGCCCTTCGTTCTTTAGGATTCTTTGCAAAATTACCGGTTATTCTTCTGTGGGTGCTTCCCATTTTGCTTCGGTTTTGACTGACACTTATCTATTCTTTCGGCCGAGTTTCGATTATTCCATCCGAACCTACCTGAGACTGGCTTTAACACTTATAGATTAGCTTTCCTTCACCTTGGCTCTGATGAAGTTGTGGGTTGATGATATCTGATGACTGTGCTGTGTATTGCTATCTTCACTGGTTATTATCACACTATATCATCCCTGAATGTGCCTGAGGAAAATCGTGTTTATTCCTCCTTTTACCGGTTACTTTATTGCTCTGCTCTGGCGTATAAAGTCGGTTTTGGAGTTAATTCTATTCGCGCATTGGTTTATTTATTTATTATGTTCAATTCAATCTGCTCATTACCTTTGCTTGGTGCTTGTCCGAGGTACATTCACAATTGTTGGGAATGAGTTGGGACTCACACATGGGCTATTTCGAATCGACCTCAAGCTTTGCCGAATGACTTTGCTCGTGGATTTCGGATCTAACACCTTATGAGTATGTACAAAATCGATGGAACTTGGGCTTGATTTGGCTCTGCTTGGAATTGATTTTGGGCCTCACAATTCGACCATGTGTGTTAGGGTTTGGTATTGCCTCATGGGTTTGAAAACCCCGTCGGTTTTGCATTCTTATTGCGAAACTTGCTAATTCTTTTTACGCCAATTTGGTTTGAAATTGAATTCCCAGTTTTTGAACTCGTCACTTGCACATTGATTTCTGGTTCAGAAATGGTTACTTGGTCCCTTGCACATTGATAGCTGTCTTAGATTATGTGTTATATTTTAACACCGATCTTGCCCCTTGTGTGTTAATCTGAGCTTGGAAATTAATTTGAATCTCTTAGGATTTTCATGAGTTTTCAATCACTAAATTTTGTTGGTTTAATATATTTTGTATGCGGTGTTTTCTCTCCTCCATTTGTTGCTTCAATATTTGTGGTCTGTTTGAAATATGTGCGATGGTATTTTGTGATTTACTACCTTGTAATTATAGCCTATTTCCTTAAGCACATTGATATTTATTAAGCTCTAGTTATTAGCCCATAGGTCACCCCATTTGTAGAAAAGCTTTAGGTTTGGGTATCCTCAATGCATACGGTCCAGACACGGTCCATCTGAGGAATACCCGTTCTCCTTAAAACTTTCCAATCATCCCTTAATGTCAGAATAAATGCACAATCAACATTCCAATTCTAATAAAAAAATCATCAAATTTCATTCCAAAAATCAATACATTTCAAAGCCCAAACATCAATTCAATCAAATGTCAAATAAAAGCCCATTTGAGGCCATTCAAAGCCCAATTCGAGGCCCATTTCAAAGCCCAATTCGAGGCCCAAATATGGCCCATCTTCTAAGGCCCAACTCGGCCCATCTTCCAAGGTCCCACTCAGCCCATCTAAGGCCCAACTCGGCCTATCCTCCAAGGCCCAACTCGACCCATCTTCCAAGGTCCAACTCGGCCCATCTTCTAAGGCCCAACCCGCCCAATTTCAAGGTCCAAATCTAGCCCTCATTTCAAGCCCAAACCTTGACCAAGGCCCAATCTGGTCCAACTTTGACCTGGTCCAATGTTGACCACTCGAACTTTGACTTGGTCCAACTTTGACCATCTGAACTTTGATCTTGACCCAACTTTGACCCGGTCCAACTTTGACCTTGACCCAAACTTTGACCAACCCAAACTTTGACTTTGACCAAGTCCAACTTTGACCACCAAATATTAACTTTGATCCGATCATTGACTTTGACTCAAAGCGTTGACCTGACCCAAAGCGTTGACCTTGACCTAAACATTGACCTTGACCCAACTTTGACCTGGCCCGTTTCCAAGCCCGATTCAAATCAATCCAGTTCAAACTCATCCCATTCAAACCCAAATACATTTCATCCAATCCTACTCACTTATAATTTCTTTTCAAAATCCAAAAAAACCAAAAAGAGTTTTAAACCATCAAGTTTTCAAAAAAACTATTTTGTGGATTTTAAAGGAAAAACTCTTCTCACATCACAGAAAACTCTTCTAAAATACAGAAAGTTCTTCTCACATATACAGAAAGTTTTCTCCTAAAACATTTCTCAAAATCAGTGTTTCTTTACAGGAATTCGAACAACTCAAAAGTTTTCAAACTTAGTTCTTTTTAACTCAAATAAACCGTTTTCAGGGAGCAAGTGTCTAACCCCTTCAAAACATTTCATCCACGGTTAGATCATCACTTGTCTCCCTTCCCAAATAAAAATCCGAGCGGGGCACTGGGGTCATAACCTCCCTTGTCGCAGTCTGGATCCTTTAGGTGGGGCATTAGGGTGACAAACCTCCCCTAATCGTAGCCTAGATTTTACAAGGTGGGGTGCTAGGGAAGTACGACCTTCCTAGTTGCAGCCGGGATTTTAGAATCGTCTAACTCCCTTCCGCTCGATTTCAATATTTTCAGTTTTAACGTTTTAAAACCCGGGAGTTATAGACTTATTAGGGTTCGACCGAGAACATCTCATTCATGTGTTTCTCTCTGAATCCTATTTTTTCGACATAAATTCATTGCCCCATCTTCGAGCCTCGCACTTACCGTTAATTAAGTGTCGTGTTCGAGGGGGGTACATAGGGTATCCCTCGGATTATCCGCCCTTTTTCCAACAAAATGATTTCCTCAAACGCTTTGAACCTCAATTTAAAAAACCCAGGATCTCTACTCAAACTTCAATTGTCTCATAGACTCAAATCATTATCCAACTCAAATTATTCCAAACCTGGAACATCACCTGAATTCCAACTTCATTCAAACTTCTAAAGTCTCACAGACCCGAGCGTCTCATAAACTCGAACATCTCACGAATTCGAATGTCTCACAGACCCGAGCGTCTCACAGACTCAATCATTCTGAGATTTCAATGTCTCACAGACCTGGGCGTCTCACAGACTCTAACCTCCCAAACTCGAAACTTTTTGAAACTTCGAATCCTCCTAAATCTCAAACACTACAAATATCCTCAAGCCCCTCAAACAGCAAAACTTCCAAAACCTAAACAATATGAACTACGTAAGGTTCTGATTCTCAACAGGGAGTTGAGTACGTAGCAACCCACATATGTGCGACCCCATTCCAACCAAAAAACCCCCTTCCCCCTCTACGGTGGCTCTCACATCTCTCAAAACGCTCAAACCTTTTCCTTCCCACGAACTTCAAACCTCAGACACTAAGTCTTGTCTTTCACTCAACCTCAGACTTTTCCCAATTCTCATTCTACTACACTCATCCGAATTCACCCATCCCTTTTCTGGGTGCTAGCTTGACAGAAAGCTCACCTCTCCACTCTCTTTCTCTCTCCTCGTCCTAATCCTATCCTGGCTTTTAAATGAATCTCTCCAAAAAGTTTTGAAAGAAGACAATCCCGACAATTGGAGACCGAGGTTTCCTCGGGCACCAATCCGAAGTCGTGGTCGTTGCCACTTCTAAGGGTGTAACCCAGTACGAACCCACAATAGAATCTCTGGCTTGATCAGATAATCCTATCCATAGGCAATAAATCATCAGAGTCAATTAACGGTTCTTAGAACCGATCTTCCTTCCTAGTTATCATAGGTCAAACTAGGTGGCGACTCTAGTCAATTCCGCCTTATAGGGCATAAGTCCCGCGTGGGGCCCATCGAGAGCGGGTGTAGTGCTCACTGCACTCTCCCTTGTTGCTTTCTGGGAAAGACGGACGATTTAGTAGGTATTTGAGGTGCCAGAATAACGGGTTTTCATCCTCCACAGAAAGGCAATTTCTAGGATCTAGGCTTCTCATTAGACCATATTTAGATAGCCCCCCTCATACCGAAAAATCACCCTCCACACCATGATATACAAGCCTCGACTCTCCACCAAATACTAATACATCTCCAGACTTGAGGATGATCTTGCTTGCTAGATCCATCCTCTTCTGGTCTCCATGATAAACTCAGCATCATCGCCAATGAAAATGATACAACTGGTATTCCTCAGGTGATGGACTCGGTCGTCTCATCACGGTCCGGTGCATTCCAAGCTTCCCTCCCTGTTCATAGTAATGATGATGCAAACGTCAGGTGTCATGTTGGGTAATGGATAACCTCGCAGTCTTGAGCAATATCCATTGCGTTTCTCTCACCAAGGTAAGGAAACTCTCAGGTATACTAGGTATATACTTCACCTACCATCCTCACCTCTCGATAAACCCTAGCTTGTGGATCCCAATCTTTTCTAAGCACATCATTTCAGTTTTCATTCTAGAACCTAGTAAATACAGGGGTATAAAAACCTCCTATGCCCTTACCCAAAGCTCTATACTCATTCACTATGGTGATGTTGCTCATCTAGGGTTAGGAACTCTCTGAGAAGTATCATGCCCGGCTGACTACTTGACACAACTCACTAGGGTACTCCCGTCTTTCTCCACGGGTCTAGTGATCTCGTCTTGTAAGTGTGGGATAGCAGATATCGAAGTCTCCTAAGAGGTAAAGTTTCCTAGGTAAGTTGTTTATCTAAAACGGTAATTTAAACACTCATTCATGCCAAGGTAAAAACGTTTGACACTTAGTCATGCTTTCATACAATGGTTAAGGTTTCATCAAAGCTAACCTTCACCGCGCTGGGTACTAGTGCCAGCGCCTGAAGCTCCCGCTGCATTCAGCATACGGTTGCCCGGCGGTTCCTCTGGCCCTGGTT
>CM041780.1:238344785-238366535 GCA_023374045.1 Limonium bicolor
CCAGATTCAACTGGGCTCCTCAATCTCGAAGTATATAATTGTTAAGTGTCATATAAGACGTTAACAAGAACACAATGTGTATTGTCAATTATCACGTTTAGGATATGACGTTTGTTATAAACTGAAGTTAGTGAGAGACTTGAGTACAAGTCCTCGTATACTGAAACGCAGGTATTTAATCCACTGGTATAGTAGTGTTTGTATGCGTGGGACATACACGATGTAGTCAGCAACATTCACGCACATAAAATAATACCACAGTGTGCAAGAGTAAAACAACAGTTTACATTAATTATCTGGTCGTTATTTCAAACAACAGATAGCACACAAGCCGTGTAATCCGTTAGAAAACAGGTTGCAAGAATCCCATACCGTTCACCGTAGACTGTACTTGTAAATTCCGGTCAACGTCTGGTCAAACAAAGTCCTAGAATAGGATTAACTGAGAGGGTTAATTTATGTTACCCTTATATAATAATTCTATTAGCTCTTTAACAAATTTCATATTGTTATTTCATGTGAGGTTTATTTCTTTTAATCACCTCATGATTTAATGTATAACTTATTTTATCCCTTTTGATTTATTATAAATCCTTTAATGCCATATGTGTTTATTGCATTTTTGTTGTTTATTTATTTGTCTAGGTGACATACAACTTATAATCTCTTAACTATATTATATGTCATACATAGACGAAAAATTCTTATAGTTTATTATTCTCCTTTTAACCATAAATAATATTTATGTTTATCTTTTAATTCCTTATAACCATGTAAGCCATAGTTCCAATTCCATAATTCCTTTAATCAAAGTTCTTTCTTCTAAATCCTCCAAATATCCATATAGGACCTATATTTTTTAAATCAAATCTTAAACTTGTATTTCGGTATTTACAAAACAACCACATTAATTCATAAACTTTACTCTTAAATTCTAATCTCTTTATATTATAGAGTTTTAACTTCTTATTTAGCTAAATTGCAAAGCCATCCCTAATATTTGGTATATAGCTTTTAAATATTATAACTCTCAAAAATTACAACTTAGCCCCTTAAATTCTCGGCTTTAATAATTTATTTCTTATAATTACAATCTAACCACAAATCTTATAACTTTTTCACAATGTCATGTAAACTATAGTTTTAATTTTAATTCTCCATAAATGCCGAATATATATTTATAAATTCCTAAATTACCAAACTAACCCCAAAGAATTCGGCTTTGGTCTTGAACTTTCCATTAATTACATTTTCACCCCAAAACTTTCTATTAGTTACTTAATAACTTATAAACTATAGTTTAAATATTAAATTCCTAAAATTTCGAAAGTGAACTTAATGATCTCTTAATTATGAATTCGCCACCTATTAAATACCAAACTTTCATAACAACTTTTATAAATTACATAATAGCCCAAAACTTATAAAAAGTTATTTTAAAGCTTGTTTAAATTCTCTAAAATTCATAAACTTAATTCCTAACCTTATATTATTTTATAATTACACCAAACAGCCCCTTAGCTCACGGTTTTTTAATAAGCACACTAAACTTTGTAAAAATTACATTTAATCCACATAACTTAATTAATTAGTCATTTAGACACTAATAGAATATTTTAACTCACCAAACTTTATGATATAAATTTATATACCTAAGTAGCTCATTAAAACTTATTTATCAAGTAGAACATTCGGCCATAATTTAAAGGAGACCTTATGTTATATAAAGTGGATTTATATGTCTAAGTAATTATAAATAAATTCATAGGAGTCATATAACTCATGTATAAATTATTGTAATGTCTTATATAAATTCTTAGCTCAAAATGAAGTACTTTGCTCTTGAACTTTCGGCCTAAATTTATATGTAACATAAATAAACTTTGTGACACAAAAATGTGTCTTAAGGTAATTATTTTTCTATATATGTTATAGGTTATATTTTTGGCATATAATACCATGTAGTTTCGGTTTCATATACCTAGGAGGTACATAATTTTGTATAATTTTTAGAAGCTTAACAAAGCTTATAACATAAGGATTTATATAGTAAACTTACTTCTTAACAAGGTGGTAAGTGCTGGACTTCTTCTTGAATCTCCAAGCTTTCTCCTAGGTAAACTTGATGCTCCTCTTCGGTTTATATGCAAGAGGTAAAGGTGTTTAAGTTAGATCTTCAATAAAGATCTTAAGTAGATTTGTAGTAGTTTTACAAGACTTTACCTTAGACTTTCTCCTTATGAATTCGGCACTCCTAAGGTAGGTGAAGAACAAGTTTTCCTTCACAATGAAGAAGAAAAGAGACTTAGAAGAGGTAGAACTTGGTTACACATAAAAATGTGCTTTAAGGATTTTCAAGCTTTAAAACTACCTTGAGATGTCCCTTGGTTAAATGTTGGTTTGGACATCTCCTTGGAGAACTAAATGAAGCCGAACACACCTTGTTATGCTAGGAAGAGATTTGCTTCAAGGCTTGCCAAGAAATGCTAGGAATTTACCTTAAAGATGAAGATAGAAGTTAAACCTCCATTAATGAACTTAAGAGCTTCAAAGGAAGAAGATGAAGCTAGAAGAGAGAGAGGAGAAGCTACCAAGCCGTGCAAGAGTAGGGCAAGGAAGCAAATGGGGCTTGGCTCACGTAAATGAAAGAGGGCAATTGGAATTTGATTTTCTTTTGTCAAATTTTAATGTCATTTGACAATTCTTTTCCTTAGTTTAATTCATGGTTGATTGGCTCAATAAATGATCCTTTCCAGCAATAAAAATCGGACATATAGAGGACATGTGAGGTGTGACAAGGCAAGAGTTGGAAAGGAAATAATTGTGAGCTAGAAGACAAGGAAATTAGGTAAGTTTACTTTTGATTTTACTAAGTTAAGCCTTGTCTTCTTCCTCATTATGGTGCACGATTTCAAGGCTAAAAGAGGGGTCTCAATTCGTTGATGAAGAGCCAAGGAAGAGCTTGGAAGGTCTCTTGAATTTAAGAAATGAAAAAGGTGGAATCTAGATCCACTTTTGCCTTTTCACATTTTGTCTTCTTCCTAACTCACATGGCCTTTTTTCTCTTCATAATTCGACAGCCACATGGTCAAATTAGACCTACATACTTTGGCATTAAGTAATGTAACACATGGGATGATGAGTCATCATGTTTTAAGCCTTTTATAAATTTTTTAAGCAAATTTTATACTAGTTTTTGCCCTTAAAATCGGCCCCTATAGAGACCCTTGTTGACTAGTCACACCAACTGATTTAGAAGGTAATTTTAACCCTTTTTAAGATTACCAATTCGTGGCATGTCAAAACTACAAGGTAATTGCGTAAAACGCATTTTCGTGACACCCGAAGGTTGTTTTTGTGCTCTAAGGAAATTTTGGGAAACCAATTGTTCTTATGAGTTCCAAGTGTTTGTAAACACTTATTATAGTAAATAAACATATACTAAGATGTTACATTGAGTTATATGGGGTTATATCAACCCGTGACATAATTTCGGGCCATCGGGACACTCCCGGGCCAAAAAGGAGCGCTAAGAAATCCTCCTTTGGTTTTTGCTGAATTTTGAGAAACCACTTCGTGGGTTCTCTTTAGAATGATAAATAATGATGTTAGGAACTCTAGGAATTAATTTTATAGGAGTTCGTGCCACCTCGGCACTCCTCCGGACTTTTCGTGCTTTAAGGAGCGGGTGTGAGCACTCCCGAGCATTTTGCGTATTTGACTGAATATAGCTTAGGGAATATTTGTATATTCATATAATAATTGTATGACCATTTAGTTTGAATATTAGAGGGTCATACAAGGTCATGTTTGACCATATGCTTCTAAGGCGTTTTAGCGTTTATGGTGAAACGACTGTTTTTACGTACGTTTTCATGCATGGGTTTGCATGCGTACGTGAAATGGTTTATATTTGGATTATATTCCAATAAATAATGATTAAATAATATTATTTAGATTTGGGGTATTTCATTTTCTGTCAAAAAAATGATTAAAATCTAAAAAAATCAGAAGTTCGCGCACTTAGCTTTAAAACAACTCATAATAAGCCGTAATTAAACAAAGTAGAGGAAAAACGACTTCGAGGGTAATGAAAGTAATTGAACCCTAAATAAGTTGAATACCAAGCCCCCGAACCCAAACTCTCCTTTCCTAATTTAATCTTGGTCAAAATTAGGTGGCGACTCATAATAGGTTCCAGTGAGCTAACTTAGGATTTAATAATTAATGTGTTATGACTTAGTTATTAAACTTAGGTTATAAGTGGACCTAAAACCCAATTATACCCTAATCAACTCGAATCAACATAGGACAGGGATTAAAAATCGAGGCTCACACCACCACCATCTTCCCTCCATCTCTTTCATTTTCTTGAGGCAACTTAGGCACATACTTGGACTGACCTTCATCAAAGATTTCAATTCTGCCGGTCTCCTCCTCTGGCCTCTTTTCCTTCTCTCTAGCATTTACCAACTGATTATTATCATGTTTCTGTGGAAAGACCTTACCTTCATTTTGTCTTCAATATTCTTCTCTATCAGAATCTCATTTCCCAACCTTCTCATCAGACCACTAGTATGATCAATGAGAATATCATCATTGATGACAGCAAGAGAACCAGCAAATTCAGACCGCACCCAAGGACCATATTTTTCTTGTTTCACCCATTTGTCTCCTTTAAAAGGACACTCAGAGATCACATGGTTAAGTCTACCACATCTAGCATAATAAAAGTAGATTGTCATATGAAACCCGACAACATCTGCCTTTACCTGCTAGGGACAAGACGATCAATCTACACAGAAGATCAACTATATTAACTTCCACACAAGCTTTTAGCACCTTTGAGGCTAAAGGATTAAGTCGATCAGAACAAGTAACAAACTTTCCTATCTTGTTACCAAGACTTATTGCAGAGGCTTTGTTATAAAAGGAGATTGGAAGGTTATGTATAGCTACCCACAACTTGACAGTAGAAGGATCATGTTCTTCAATAGTTATATGAAGGGGTCTGTGACAAAAACAACCAACAATATGTTTTGAAACTGCCATGGACCATTTTCTAGAACAAACTTAGAGTCAGCTTCAATAGTAAACTGAAAAGTAAACCGGTTATTGGCTATTTCGTTCACCTTGAACTGAGACTTTGGTTTCCATATATGTCCTAGAAATTTATGCAGAGCCTTGCAATTGATTTGGTTTAGATCCACAGTCTCTTAGTAGAGCCTATCAGTTTTAAGAGAACTATCCTCCAGTAAAGAGTCTCATATATACGACTAGGTGCAGGCGAAGTAGTTCACAACTAGAGGTAAGAAGATCATCTCTAATGCTTTCTTTTTTACTTTTATTTTCCAGAAACCAGCTCCAGGAAGAAATCGAGAGGAAATTTTTTAGGACCACGTAGTCTGTAGCTGGATTTTGGCTTCACTACCCTCGCTCTCAGGTTTAATATCCAAGTACATCCGAGATATCTTCTGGGTGATTAGATGTAAGCTTAATGCGGTAGTTAGCCAGAGGAGGGGAAAAGAAAGATGAGCCATTGGTAAAGGAAGTGATGGTGAGTAGATGGGATATGGGTATGGTATAGTACCATGATGGTACGAACACAACACGTATGACCTTATTGCCCTCAGGAGAACAAACGAAAATTCATTCCTGTAACAGGATATGAAACAAAAGGCAGAATCGCCAACTAACACTGGTGGAACGCGACCCATTAATTACGGTCCAAAACTGTGTATAATTACGGTTCTGGACCGTAATCTATGCGGGCGTCAATAAAGATGGCGTTTCTTTAATTACGGTTTAAAACCGTAATTAAAGTCCCTTTTCCGGCCCGCGTGTCATTGACTTTACATTACGGTTATTTGTAAAACCGTGATCTAAAGTCCTTTGGCGCGCGCGAACCAAAGGACTTTAGATCACGGTTTTACAAATAACCGTAATGTAAAGTCGACACTTTAGATGACGGTTTTGGCAATAACCGTCATCTAAAGTCTTTTGGCGCGCGCGCCCAAAGGACTTTAGATTACGGTTATTGTTAGAACCGTAATCTAAAGTGTAATTTTTTTTTTTTTTTACAAATCTACACAATTGCAACAGAGACAGAATTGTAACAGATAAGCAACAGAGGGCAGAAACTGCACAATTGAACCCCCTGAATCAAATACCAACAACACAAATTCATTCTCTGCGCACAATTGCAACAGAGATAACATCTAATAAAGCACCAGATCGAAAATCTGTAACATATTCAATCTGTTACACAATTGCAACAGAGATAACATCTAATAAAGCACCAGATCGAAAATCTGTAACATATTCAATCTGTTACACAATTGCAACAGAGATAACAATTGCAAATTCATTTCTGCGCACAATTGCAACAGAAACATTCAATACAACAGCTAGAATCTGTTACAGCAGCAGCTAGCATAATTCATTACAAACAGAATCAGAGCAACTAACAAAAAATATAATTTGTTACACAATATAATCTGTTGCAGCAGCAACTAACAGAATCAGAGCAGCAACTAACAAAAAATATATGTTACAGCATCAGAGCTAGCTAGTCTACCACTCCATTCTCATAAACATGGCTGCCATGCTCTCTCTGACATGCAACAAGTCGGCAGGACCATAAGTCTTGAATCTGGCATAATGCTCTTTAATCTGCAACAAGAAAAGGAATGGAACACATAATGAGATTAAGATAAAGACACAAAAAATCTGCCGAAAGAATTAAATACAAGACAGCGTTCGTATTACCTTGTCAATATCATTCTTAAAACTTGGGAAGTACCCGCAGAACTCGTACATATACCGCATCACGTAGTACCCGCAACTCTTAGAATCCTTTTGGGTAGGGCACTAAATCACCAAAATTCACAAATGTAAAACAATTGTACAAAGATAATAGCAGCACGAATGAAATACATGAATTACCAAACCTTGATGTAATTGACGGTCAAATCACCAAACTCTCCCTGAGGGGTTTTTTTGTAACAACTGTTACATATATTAACAAAAGCGTTTAGCAAAATGAACAAGTACATTAATTTTGGTTCAAAAAACTTACAAACAATTAAATAATAAAAACTTACTCTTTGATTAAGTCTTCAGTGTTGAATTCTGTCCACTGCCCTAGTGGATCTAGAACGAGCAGAGTAGCGGTGGCAGCGCAGAATATAAACAAAGCCCAGTGGTGGCTACAATGTCAAATACAAAATGAAATGAGAAATGAAGGTAAAAAAGTTAGCTAATTAGTATGTAATTTTATATTAGAACTCACGTTTGGTGATACGGCATTAGAATGAATAATTTATTCTGTTGATCAACAACATTGAAGCAATGAATCATGTATTCACAAAACCTCCCCGGGTCCCTAGTGACTGAGTCGTACGATAAACGCTCCGGGCACACCGCAGTAATGGAGGTCATGTCCTTCTCAGCACATCTCTCAAGCAGACATCTATTATATCACATGTACTATAAAAAGTTAGCCAATGCAACTTCATAGATACTTATTCTATATGTTTTTACAGTATGAGGAAAGAACACTTACTTTAGATAAGCTTGAATAATGTTAATGTTCAGATAATCTCCACACATCATCTCTCTGATGTCCTCAAAGTTGATTGCCGTCATCATATCTTCTTCGTAGTGAAACATCGACTTTGGAAGCGTCATCATGAAGTTGTTAGTTTGAGATGACTTCAACATGATCTTGTCGTAGAGATTCATCTGCTTGGGCCCCAAAACATTAACAAGTTTTTGTGGCAGTGTGAGCTTATTTTTAGGCGCCTCAGAAGTCCTGGTGCGACCCCGGACGGGCGCTGGATTCTTACCTTTCGCACCCCGACTCACTGGATTCTTACCCTTCACACACAAACAGTAAAGCATCAATGTAAAGATAATTACTAATTGATTATTATAGTAACATTAAACAATTATCTAGAACATACCCTTGTACTTCTGACAGGATTCGCCGGCGCGCAGATCTCTTCTTCTCTGGGCCGGGATACGCGGCGAGGAAGCTCAGGGATCTCAGGATTCGCCGGCGCGCTGGTCTCTTCTAGTCTGGGCCGGGTTACGCGGCGAGGAAGCTCAGGGATCTATAATAGATTAGATTAGATACTTAATGCTAAATAATGCATTTTATTAGATACTAAATGGTTGTCAAACAGTCTTACCTCATCGGTGACAACAATATAACATGCTGGCCAGGCAATATGTCTCCCTTCGCTTCGATCAGCGTGCATTTGTTGTCAAACGCCATCGGAAGGTATGCATGCTCAAATCCATCAACTATCAGGTCCAAGGTCACACGCGCGTAGAATGGGGGTAGACGTACGAAACTGATGAGCGTGAGTGGACCTGATGGCAACACCGTCCCGTAGGCCGCATCTACAGGGTGCCCGTCTAATGGTATTTGGAGACGACATTTTTTTTGCTCCTTTAATAAACAGAGATAATACGTGAAATAAATAAGTGAGTCCAATCTAATACTATTTAAATAACTTTATTTTAGGAGAAAAATAGTTAAACAAAGTTAACCTGGATGTTGGCAAACGGGTACGGGTCAGCGGCCGGAGCACAACTAGACGAGGAAGATAGTCGAGGAGGATCTAGCTGCTGCTGCTGAGTAGTCGCATGTGCAATCGCATTCAACGCTTCCTGCAGCCTCTCCTCGATAGCCCGGCGCTCAGCAGCCTGTTTCTCGTCATTAGCTTGGCGCTCAGCAGCGAACTTACGCTCTACCATCGCCTCGACTTCAGCAGCACTCATCTGACCCTTCCTAGCAGATGGCGGGAATACGTTCTTCTGACGTACTTCTCCCCCAAATCCTCTAACACGCCCCGGGTGATCCTTCTTCCCAAGCATTTGATTGAGCGCTTCGTCTTGAGAGGAGGAGCGTGTAAGTCTACTTCTCCTCTCTGTGCCGCTTCGTACTGTCCAATTTTCAAAGAAGTTAACACTAAATTTAAGATCAACAACACTTGAGTATATAAGTAAATTATTTAACAGCTACTTTCAAATACTTACAATTTGGTTAGCCAGTTGTTCCATCGCAGCATTAGGAAATATCCTCTGACCTTCGCTGGTCGTTTTCTGGCGTCCCAGTATGTACATCTGCACCCTCCTCGCCTCAGAGACATCCTCGATCGGGCATTCACTTCCATCCTCGTTCCTCCGTGTTAGCAAACCAGCTTCTTTCCATCCCTCGAGGCTGCCCACATATCCCCTTCGTCCCATGGTGTGGGGGTAGAGATTAGCTTCACGGTTTTGCCGTGCTTGTTCTTGTACTTGCTGTTAAGAAAGTACAACAGGAAATTAATTAGAAAATCAGGGATAAAGCATTATGAGCATTAATTAAGAAAAGAGTACACACAAACATACCCTGAACTCGGGGGTGGCGTGCCGCTCAACGAACTCCTTCCATCCTCTTCATGATCATGCCGTTGTACACAACTACGGCGGAGGCTCACGTGGGGGCACCCTATTGATCCAATGCTCAACCAAATAGTGGCGGAATGATTTAGCTTTACCGGACACCAAAGAAAGAACGGTCTTCTTCACTTCTTCTGGGATCTTGTACCGTTCTTGCACCTTCTTCCAGATGGTCTCCTTTACTTCTTGCGGGACTTGTTTCCATGTGTGGTTGATGCAGCAATGTGATCTGGCCAGAGTCCCTAGCATACTACCGAACTCTGACCTGCTGCCCCCACCATACCTCCCATACTGGTCCCACAGAAGACTAATCTGATCCTCTTTCTGCAGTTTCAACCCACGGGTCGACCTCTCCCTCTGGGTCTCTGAGTAGCACTCGTAGAAGGTGCACTCATGGAGGGCCAACAGTAGCAGCGGCAGATGTGATGGGGCAACAGCGCACGGCAGATGTAGATGGGCCGGTAGTACATACCATTCGCTGCTCATTTTCCCCTCTTCCAGACAAAATAATCGAACTCTGCCTCAGCCATGTCCCGCTGATCAGCCATTCCCTGCAAGGATTGAAATACAATTTGAATTAAATTAAGCATTTCATAATGGTCATAAACAAGCAATAAATAAAAAGTGGTAATTTCATATAAATTTTTATAGTAATAACTTACATACACCATTATCTCTCAACCCACATTCCCTCGTGGCAGAGTCTTTACACTTTTGTATCTTATCACCTAAATCCATCCATGAGTATTAAATCCCACCGGTGAACGTGTTTTTAATATGTAATTATTGAAAATTTCGGCAGCATCTCCCTACAGTTCTTCAAATGCACGATATTGATATTACAATAATATGCATTCGAAGAACAATAAAGAGATACTGCTGAAATAATCAATAAAGTACATATTAAAAGCACATTCACACCCTAGGTGTGTGATTTAACAATCGTGGACAGTCCCGACAGGGACTGCCGAAGATATACCTCTATTAGGTATATCTTGGGCGGATACTATGTTTGGTAGTTTGTCAAATATTATATGTATATAATAAATCTTACCTCTGGTAGACGATTAGCCGATGCTAAGACGGTTGAGGTCGGAAGCCTAAATAAAGTCGTAGTCCTGATGCATAAATGAAAAACGACAACATTAGAATTCATCAAAAAATCAAGGTTAAATGCTAGCTAACCGCGGAAAAAAATCGACAGCATCTCCCCTATATTTCTAACATCTCCAAATCAGTTTTATCAAAATCAAATTCGCACGCACCATCTAGAACTGGTAACATACATAAACTTATCTTCACTGATGTATTTAGTTTACAGAAACAGAAAAACGACAACATCTTTCTGTTGCCTCTACTGAACAGATTCACACAGAACTCAAACGAAATAGAAACTGAAAGAAAAGAAACAGACAGACAGAGACTGGTGTATGACTCCTCTCTGTTTGTTCACGTGTTTGAATTCTCAAACCTTTCTAAACTGTCGATCCTGTAAATTTGGTGTGTTATAAAGTTTCTAACTCAACTAAACCCAAGGCAACTTTGTTACAGATGCAGAATTAGTCAGAACCTGATCTGATACGAAACTGAAGCTGAAATCCAAACTGAAATCAAAACAGAAACTGAGTTGTGTTCTTGCTTTCTTCCCTGTCTGTTTTTTTCCTTTCAACTGATTATACTTCTCCTAACTCCTTACCCAGTTACTTAAATATTCCATTAAGCTTTTAAATCCAGACCAAAACTCAAACAACTTGTTACAGTTCTGTTCCATTCATGAAACTGAGATATGCTACAGTTCTGTTCCATTCATTTTTCAGGAATCAGTAATATACTTGAACTTACTTTCTTTCCTGTGGCAGTTTTAAGTAGTAGCATTTTTAAAACTACACTATTATGTATTAATTGTAATACTAAATGCTAAGAACAAATAAATACAGCAGTTTACAGATTGGTTTGCAAAGTTACCGTAACTAAGCACCGAAGTGGGCAAGTAGTGTAGAAATCAGCCCACGAACTAGGTTGCAATTAACTGTGAATCTGGGCACAAATATATGAACAAGGTTAGAACATTTGCCATTACACTCTCAGGATTCGATACAAACGAGGTTAGAACTTGCAATCGAAATGCATGTATATGAACAAAGTTAGAAAAAAATGACAATCAATCACGATCGATACCCAATACGCGATAGAGACGTCGACGGTGAGACCAGTGGTAGATGGGTGGTGACCGGCGGCGATGGGACTGACAAAGGTGGTGGGAGCGACGGCGGCGATGGCCGTTAGCAAGGTGACGGGAGAGAGGAGGCAATTTCAGTGAGGAAGATAGCGCGAAAGAGAAGAAGAGTTACTGTGAGTAGAGTGTGCAGAGTGTAGGCAAATGTTTAAATGGACTTTAGATTACGGTTTACATGTAAACCGTAAACTAAAGTCACACTTTACATGACGGTTCTCACGAAAACCGTAATCTAAAGTGTAACGAAATTAAAAAAAAGCGCGATAATTATTTGGCATATGTTGGGTTTCAAACATAGGTAACACATTAATATAAAGTTTTTATTAATCTAAAATACACTGATAAAACGACGTCGTTAAATGTAATCTAAAGTGTAACGAAATTAAAAAAATAGCGCGATAATTATTTGCCATATGTTGGGTTTCAAACATAGGTAACACATTAATATAAAGTTTTTATTAATCTAAAATACACTGCTAAAACGACGTCGTTAACTGTAATTTAGATTACGCGCGGAGTCGAATAAATCAAATAATACGGGAAATTTTTTTCGTCAGGTCAAAACGACGTCGTTGACGAGGTTGGCGCGCCTTTTTTAGGAGGGACTTTAGATGACGGTTTTTAGTAAAACCGTAATCTAAAGTCCGTTGACCGTAAAGCGCGCGTCAACACGGGACTTTAGATTACGGTTTTACTAAAAACCGTCATCTAAAGTCCCTCCTAAAAAAGGCGCGCCATCCTCCGATCGATTATTGATTACGGGTTAATCAATCATCGTCGCTAATAAATTCCGGCCTTCCTATTAATCACGGTGTCTGTTTAAACCGTGATTAAACCACCGTCATTAAAGCCTCGCGTTCCACTAGTGTAAATCGCCCTGTATTGCATGATACTCTCTGGGAGAATTCATTGCAGCTTTAGATCTCTCATGATGGTGCTTATATTGTTCATTTGGACTGGAGCTGAGATCGCCTCTGATTATACGTGGCTAAGGCGAGACTATGGGCATTCAACCATTGATTTGGCTGGATTTATTTCTCTTATATTTGTTTATTATGATAAGACAGGGGAAGGCCACTATGTTGGTTAGTTTTCTATTGCGTGCAACTCTTCTTGTTTTTTATCAATAACCTGTTTCATTTCTAATACTGTGGTTTGCTCCTTGCGCTAAATTTGATTTGTAAATTGATGATAGCATAATTTTATTTTAATCTTCACTTGGGGCCAACCTGTTCAACTGCTAAGTTTTGTTTATTCTGCTACTCTTATCAATGCTTTGACATATCAATCTTCAGCTTTCATGCTTGATTTGCTTGGTCTTTGTTCTGCTTTCATCGTTTTTGCTTCAATTGTTAATTAATTTTATAGGTGACCTTAGGCTTCCTCTAGGTTACCCAATTATTTTGGGTTTGTGAGTGCAGTGTAGAAAAGCCTTAGAAGGTGTTTCTTCACTACGTATATCTCTGATTTGTTTAAGGGGAGTTCCCTTTCTTTCAAAATTTTCCAAACAATCTCCTAATTTAAAGATTCAAAACTTAAAAATCCACAATTCAATTCTAAACATTAAATAAAACATTTCCCTTCACATAACCTTGTTTATTCCCAATGCAGTATCTCATAAAAGTTCCACAAATAGTACACGAAAAATTCATTCACATTTTTTCAAATCATCTCTCATTTTAAATTCAAAAAATCATTTTGAAATTCCAACAATCATTTAAAATTCAAAATTTTTATTCATGTACAATCATCTTCTCTAATTCATAAATTCAAGTTCAAACCTTATAACAAACATTCTTCAACTTTCCACTAAGTTTGTGAACAATCTTGACACACATCTCACGCACAAACGTCTACAAACACTCAAATCTCCAAACACTTCATAAGCTCCCATAATTTTTATCATCTCTAAATGCTCTAAGCAATAAAAAATCCTAGTAATCTCATTTCTTCTACTATCTGAACCTCTCAATTGACTCATAGATCTAAGCGTCTCACAGACTCCAACATCTCAAACCTCAAACATTTCAGGAGGATCCAATCATTTAGTAAAAATTTTAAGATCGTTGATAGTAACTTCAAACTCCATAAACTTCCATATTTCACAAACTTTGACTTTTCCAAATGATGAATTCTTTTAAATCTTTCAAACTCCATAAATCTCAAATTCCTTACAACTCCAAACTTGAAAACTTCAAACCTCCTCAAAATCTCAAATATCCCAAACTCCAATTGTCTCATGGACTCAAATCATCCCAAATTACAATTTCTCTCACACTCTGAATGTCTCACAGACCCGAGCGTCTCACAGACTCTAGTCTCCCACACCTCAAACATCTCAAGAGATTCCAAATGTCTAATGAAACCCTCTACTTCCTTATTACACTCAGCACTATAGTCATTCTTAAATATTCAACCACCTCAAGATCTTAATTATCTCTTAGACTCAAACGTCTCATAGACTCTAGCATCTCAAAAAGCTAAATATCTCAAGAGAATTCAGACATTTCATAGAACCCACTAATACACTAAAACACCTTTAAATTCTATAAGATCCCAACCTTCACAACTCTCAAACTTTTTTAAATCATTATTTCTCTTAAATCCTTCAAACTCCATAAACCTCTAAAGTCCTCAAAATCTGGAACTCCATGAAACTCCCAAATCTCCAAAGACCATGAACTACATAAGGTCTAATCTCAACAAAGGGTTGAGTATGTAGGCAACCCACCCAGGGTGCGACCCCATTCCAATAAAAGAACCAGAGAACTTCTCATATCTCATTAGACTTGCACAAACCCTCAACCATTAGACTCCAGGTCTTCTTCATTCACTCAATCTTAGACTTTACCCATCTTTCATTTTGCACTCATTCTATTCCTTTTACCCATCAACCTTCACTTTAGCAATATAGAAAAGTTTGCCTCACTCCGTACTCTATCAACTCTCTTAGCCCATTAATTCTCTCATTTGGCGCTAGGTTGGCAGAAAAGCTTTCCTTATCCACTCTCTATCTCTCTTTCTATCCCATGCTATCCTTGTGGCCCTTAAAATGAATCTCTCTAAAGAGGTTTGGAAAGAAGGAAATCTCAAGAATTAGAGACTAAGGTTTCCTTGGGAACCATCCAAAGTCATCATCGTTGCCACATTCAAGGGGTGTATCCCAGTGCGAACCCATATAGAATCTCTAGTATCATTAAATAAGTCATATCCATAGAAACTAGTCTTAGAGTCAATTAACGGTTCTTAGAACCTTTTCCCTTCCTTTCTAGTTAATATTAGGTTAAAATAGGTGGTGACTCTAGTCAATTCCGTCCTTAGGGTATAAGTCCACGTGGGGCCCATTGAGAGCAGATGTAGTGCTCACTAGCATTCCCCCTTTAATTTTCGGGAAATACGGACGTTGAAGTAGGTATTTGAGGAATGCCAGGACAACGGATTTTTAGTCTTCATAGAATGGCAATTTCTAGGGTTTAGGCTTTTAATCACAACCAAATTTAGAAAGTTCTCTTTGATGCTACATTTCCATAAGTTCTCTTTGATGTTCCTCGTACGTCATCATCTTTTCTTGCCTGCCTTGCCTAGACCCGAGATTGCCAAAACCTTAGCGGATTCCAACTTGGCCACCAAAACCGATAGCACGGCTTGGATGATCCGTCTTTCTAAGAGCGCGAGAAAGAGGATTATGATGCCTAACTGTAGTCCAAGTACCTTGTGTCACTTGAGAGCTTAACTCATCCTATTATGAATAATGTAAATGTCATGATCAATTAGTGGAAAAATATGCAAACTAAATTTCTAATTTTTAATTAACAATCATTTTATTGTTTTAGAATTTTAATACTTACCATTTGGCTGATAATGTCTCCCGTGGCGTCATCATACTAAAGATTTTCAGGATGCGATTTTTGTGGAATGCAACTGAGTTTTCCATATTTGCATCCTCTTATCATGGACACTCAAAGAGCCATCCGAGGTAGCAAACCTTGTCACTCCCACTCTCTGGTACGCTCAATGATACCTTTGCCGTCCAAGTGATGTGGGTATAGATTTTTCTTCATGTTTTAATGTTGTCTCTCACAAAGAACATTCATAAATGTTTAATTATATACATATTAAGTAAGGGGAATTATAAAAATTGAAAACATATGAATAGAGAAAATGACAATCAAATCCACCTTAAACTACTCCGTCCGAGGAGTCTCAACGAACTGTAGCCAGTGCTCTCAGGGATGCCCTTGTACTTCTCCCACGGTGGCCTCTCTTCACATGCTTTGTAACACCACTACCGATAATCACACTATTATCTCCTAACCCGTCTCGATTACCAACAACAAAGCAGCGGAATTCAACTACAACCGGTGGGTGATACATGCCGTTAGTCACCCATATGACTAACAAGGCCAAACTCAATCCAAATAATCAATACAAATACAATCGGTGTGATGGTTTATTATACCGAGTACACTATGCCCAACAATACAATACCTTTCCGTTCTTTAACCAATTCAACAACAATACAAATACACACCTCATTCAATTCTATACCGAGTATCTGTTACAATTCCCAAACTTATTGACCACATGTCAGTCTTACAATTCCACAATACAAACCAAATATAACTTCCTAAACAACTACCCATGCTCACATGGCAACCTGTCCTACACTCGAACGGTATTCGGCTTCAATGTTCCTGTAAAATAAAAACGGTGCCCCTAGGGGCTCAGTAAAACGCTGCATATGAAATTCGCATACCCCGCGTGCTAACAAGGGTACGCCAACTACTTTTGGTCGAGAACATGCGGTTCATTTTAATTCAAACAGCATGCAAGACAATAATACATTATATATGTATATTAGCACAATCAAGGTTCAGCAAGGAGCACAAACACTAACACACACATCAAGAGGTTAGTTTGATTTGTTGTACACTTAGGCTTTGAGGGTTCTTGTAACACCCCCACTCTAATCGGCTCCTAATCGTCTTACTTAACATTGTAATCGCAGCGGTAATCTAAACAACTGAACTACTGGTGTCATTGTTCTCACTCACCCATACGAGTAAAAACGTGCTTACTGATATATTCATAAATAAGAAAAAATTTCCCATAGTGACAACAAGAGATAGATCTATCCTTCCATTCCAATATAAAATACAATCATAGTGAGCATTCTAAGTACCCCAATCCTATACATGTTTCCATGTTCGTATCGAAATACAATAGTGCATATTTAAACGACTGTGACTAAACTACCCAGCGCGTCCCGCTCTCTGTCGACACCGGAAGCTGCATACCTGCAAAATATTTGTTTGTGGTATGGAATCAGCCCCTGCTGAGTATGTTACTACATGACTGTCATGCCCCCGCAGACCCTCAGTTAATTGGTCAAGAGCATGCAATTCATTTTCATGCAAGTAGTTAAATATAAAAACTGTAAAGCAACAAATATATTGCGGTAAACTCAAATAGCAAACAAGCCCCCGGCTTCACACATCACATTGCAATAAAACAACTGAAAGCGTTACAACGCATATATGAGTACGAAGACTCCACTCAACCAAGCACTTAATAATTCATATTCGAGTACAGCGACTCTGCTCAACCGATCAATTCACAATAATCCACACACGAGTATGGTGGCTCGGTTCATCCAATTCACTACATAGATATGAGTATAGTGACTCAATTAAACCAGTCCACGACACACATATGAGTACTGCAACACATTCAACAAATCCATAAACATACATCACATAACCACATAGCATAACCAATGAACAACAAGGCGAAACAACGAGGATTACAAGCAAGTATAGATTCCCGTCTTGGCATACAGGCCCAAATAATGTTCACCTACTATACGAGCTAATGTAGTTGTTCGTAATTGTTCAGTCATGCCTAATGACGATGTCTCGTTAAAACAACGCGTGTCTAAGTTAACCATCTCATATGGCGGGTCACCCACGGTAGTAGCCACTCCAGCGGTAGAGTCTCCGACCGACGAATCATCTATAGTCTGTTGGAAATTTATCTAGATACGTACAAATACCCATGCGGCATCCTAGTATCGTTAATTGATCACAATTCACAGCAAGAGCCACATCCTCTTGATTAACTTATGTATACCATCGCATCGTATACTATTTTCCTAACACAGCAGACTAAGGTCATTAGTCAAATCCTGAGTATGTCGACTCGGGATCCAGTGTTAGAAACGAGAGTGGTGTTAAAAAGGCCAATGCTCCGTTTATAAGCCTTGGATAATATATATATATATATATATATCTTATTATCCTTGTGCTACAACGTTTTACTTACGTTCCTTATATTACACATATAAGATAACATCATTGCCGCTAGTTCGTTTTATAATATGTTCTTATAACGAACAGTACTGTTATCGTACAACAGTAATAATAATAAAGCAGCATTAATACACAACTCAAGCATATTAATTCACGCAAACAGAAATTCAATCTTAACACAGATTTTCACACAATCTCTGAACTGAGGAAATCCTCAGAGACAATCAAGCCACATAATAACATACCGTGCACCGGGATTATAAGACCGTGGAGTATGAATCAGCTAAATCCTTTGGCAATCCTCGAGACGCCTCTAACAATCTATTAATATGCATCACACTATGCATCAGCATCTCATACTAACAATACACCACGGCACCTCGTACCGTTACTAATCCATCCCGGTTATTCCCCGTTGTTAACTAATAACGCCTCTCAGGTTTTTGGTTTAACTCAGGATTAGGAAAAATGCTATATTACTATAACACCCCAACTACAACCATACACTTAACAACAAATTGCAGCGGAAACTTAACTCATCACATTACTTAACTCAATGATGTTACACGCCGTTAGCCACCCACGTGGCTAACAAGGCTAATACCTATACATTGTATCGGTCTGATGGACCAGATTCCCGAGCAACTACACATTACATTCTCATTCCATTTCCAACAATTAATATACATACACATTCCCACTGTACCGAGTATTTACAAACTAATGCCGACAACAATTTCGGTCTTATTACACCTACAATACATACTCAATTGAATGGCTACCCATGTACAAACAACTACCCCGTCCTACTCT
This sequence comes from Limonium bicolor, assembly GCA_023374045.1. Taxonomy (NCBI): domain Eukaryota; kingdom Viridiplantae; phylum Streptophyta; class Magnoliopsida; order Caryophyllales; family Plumbaginaceae; genus Limonium; species Limonium bicolor. The sequence goes on from CM041780.1 coordinate 238,363,593, forward strand.
CGAACGGCTTCCAGCTCCTTGTACCTGAAATAGTAAAGAAAAGAAAGGGTGGCCCCCAGGGGGCTCAACACCTTTGCTGGTATGGTAATCGTGCAGCCCGCATACTACCGGGCCACGCACAACTAATTATCGTCTAAGCATGCAGTTGATTATATTTAAATCATGCATGTAAACTATAAACACATAACACATTACATACCCACAACAATGGGCTCAACCAAATAGTCAACACATCTATACTCGTTAAATCACTCATGGTCCCTTGAGGGTTTCTCCTCTACTGGAGCTATTTCCTTAAAAAATGACACTTACCCACTAGTCGGGTTATACTCCAAATCGTCTTATAATAACCTGAGCATCATATCCATGATCCACATACTCCACATAACAACTCGTTTCACAATTTAACGTCCATCTCACATAACATCGCGGCATTAACACATAACATAACGGAAACAGTTCTCTTTAGGAACCGACCCAAACATAGTTAGTTCACTTGGAGAGCCTGGAGAATGCTGCCAAACTCATGCTAAGCTTGTTACATAACTCGTTACCGTCCTGTTAGATGAACGGATAACTTAATCCTAAGGTGCGTTGGATATAGTGATCCAAGCACACCGAACAAACATAGTATGCCCCTGGGCCTGACGTGAGTCAGTAAAATAGCCTTGGTTAAGCTAAAAGGAAGGTTGGAAACCAAAAAGGAAAACAACCATAACATACGGAGAGGGTCGAACCTGATATGACAATGACCCCCATACTACTCACGCATGGCCGGAACAACCAGACTCCTCACCCCCGGTTAGCACTTGTTAGAAGTCCCATTATTAAACTTAGTACATTAATTCACAAGTAGGTGTTAGGGTCAAGTTAGACACACACAAATGTGGTAAACATAATTACACGCACAAACAACACACAACTAACTCACACATAGCCATGGTTAGAACGTTCCCATGGTTTGGGTCGTTAAATCCGAACACCGATCTCTTAAGTGATCCTAGAGTTGGTTAGTTAAGTTTAACATATACTTGAGGTTAAACGGTATCGGAACTAAACACGCCACATAAACGAATTACTATAAACTCATTACATGTTTTTATCTTGTAAGGTGGCAAACATACAGAAAACACATTGGCATACAAGCAGGTGTAATCCGGTAGAACACAGGTTGCAACAAAACCATACCTGTCACCGAGGTCCACTCTATTATGTCCTCCTATGTTCCTCGAACAATCCTTGAACAACTGGTAACATTACAATTACTTTCATTAACATTGGGGTAATATGTTGTTTAACGTCTAATGCGCCCATAGTTAACCCCATCATCCCGTTACACTTAATTTTACTCTTGTGAGCTAAAGTTCACGACCCTCACATCAAACCTAACACTTGTTTACACTTTCTAAGGCCTTTACATGTCACCAGACAAGGCCTAAACATCACCTAAAACCATTACCAGTCAATCCCCCGTCATTAGAAGTCATTTAAACACATTTTAAGCAACTTTTGCCCTGGTTCGGGACTTGGTCCGGACCTAAGGTCCCGGACCAATACTAGAATGTAGTCTTGGCCATTATTTTCACTTGGTCCGGGTCTTGGTCCTGGACTAAGGACCCGGACCACTTGTAAACTTGTCTTTCGGCCCATTTTTAAGGGTGGTCGAGGTACCTATACAAGGGCTAGGTCCCGGACCATGTTAATAAGTTGTCAAAACATCATTTTTCAACCCCTAATCCAACCCTAAACCTTGCCTAATCATTCCATAATCTTTCCACATGTTTCCTACATGTTTAAACACCTTAAATCATGCTCTAAACCTTCTTAAATCATCACTAACTTCTTACTCAATTTCTTTCAATAATTCCTAACACATAACATTTTTTTCCTTAGGTTTCTAAGTGGTATATCATGCCTACAATATCACTAACCAAAGTGTTGTCTCTCAAACATGACCACTACTCCAAAAGCATTATCTCTCACTAACACCTCCATTACACAACTCCTTCTATTTCCACAAGTTTACACTTAGACCTTCACAAGGCATTATTCTTTTCCTTTGTTTACCAAAACTTGCACAAGACTTTACACTTCACATAACTTGACATTGGTGTGTGTAAACACTCATTTAACTCTAAATCCTCCAAGAAAATGCCCAAGGCACCTTAACACTTAAGAACACCATAATTCACTTTCTTTCACCATCTTAACACTTAACAATTTCCTAGTACCATCTAGGTCATAAAATATCATTACAACACATAAACTCCTTTGTTTATCAACTAAATTTTGCCATAGGTTCTCTTGTATCACCTTACACCAAAATACATAGTTTTACACCATTATACAATCCAAGAACACTCAATCTCTTAATACATATTCTTACACACAAACATATGATTTTTCATCCTTTAACCATCAAAGACATGCACCTTAACAAGGGATGTTCTTTACACACAACTAAACCTTTAAACTACACTACATCACAATATAGTGCGTAAACTTAAATTGCTTGGCACTTAAGCCCTTAAATAACATGGCTCTTAGGCCCTTAAATTGCATTAAACTTAAACACTGAATTTCCACATTTAAATGCCTTCAACCTCCAAATACACACAACAAGGCTCCCATGTCTTTTTAGTCCACCTTGTGGATAGTTTTCTAGCTCATTTCCCTTTGGCTCTTTAGGTTATTTATTAAGCAAATATAGCTCAATTCCCTAGTACATAAAATACATTAAGTGAGATCATTTACCTCTTCTCTTCAAGATTTTCTCACTTGTTTTCTCTTGTTCTTTCTTGATTGAAAATCGGCAAGGAGGTTTTATCACTTGTCAATCTTCTAACCAATACACATATAAGGGTTGTAGGATCGAGTGGCTAACCCAAACCAACCAAAGGTGTGAGTCTAAGAGTTGGTTTGACTCAATCAGTCTTTGGAAGT